>CM076672.1:212568747-212976247 GCA_038501925.1 Xenopus petersii | reverse complement strand
AACCCCGGGCCAATACTCCTATCAGCAAAAAACTTGAAGCCACAGCCACATGAAGAAGGATAAAGACGGAAGAAGATCGCTCCATGGTGCTCACTGGTATAACCCCGGGCCAGTGCAGTTTTCTGTTGATAGGAGCACTGGCCCAGGGTTTCCGGTAAGTCGATTCAATCACTTCTGGGTGCCTAACATCTGGCACCCCCAAGTGCTGCAAGCCTTTCCTTCTCCTTTAAGCAGTATTTGTCTTCCAAACACACATTTTGCAGTCTGTGCAATGCTAGGCTCAGTGGGTGAGTGGCAAAATAATTGCAACTGCCCCTCTATAAACTTACATAGTAAGTTTCAGTGTTGGTACCAGTGTTAGGGCGATCGGCATGTATGAAGGTGCAGTTTAGTAATGTGTGGGCCGGCTTGATACCCGCGGGTTGGGTGGGTTCAGGCCGACCCCGCACTCTTCTTCACGGGTGGCGGGCGGGTGCTCTTTTCCTGCTCTCCCTTCCCGACACGGTCAAATGCCGGCTTCTAAATTCCGGGTTTGTCTTTTATATTTGCTGCACCTGCTTACCCTGCCGATGACGTCACAAAAGGGGCGGGGTGAGCAGGCGCAGCAAATATAAAAAAAGGCACAGGTCTATAAAAGCAACCCAGAAGTCGGATGCGGGCTGGCGCAGACCAAGGTAGGGCAGGTTATGGTCGGGGAAATCCCGACCCTCACATCACTAGTGCAGTTGTAAGCGGTTTGCCACCCACCACATCAGACAAAGGCATAGTTAAGTATTAGAAGGCAAATTGGAGAAGCTTCAGATGGGGTTTTTTGCTTCCTCTGTATCAACTAGCAGTTAGGCAGGTTATATCTAGACATAAAAAGGTTGAACTGGATGGAAGAGTGTCTTTTTTTAACTTAATTTACTATGTTAGAAAATGGCTTCTAGTAGGCATGGGCACAGATCATTTCTACTTTGCATGCATGTGTTTATGAAATATGGCTGTGAGAGGCCATGATGCCTACCCCAGCAATTTAATTAATTTTTGATGGTGAAATCATCAGAGTTGAAAATTATAAAGAATGCCTTTGGCAAAAGAGCTAATACAACAACTTCTCCTCAGGTAAAAATGTAAAAACTTAAATAATTCCCTGTGCACACTAGTTGTGCTCGCATATTCTCTAAAAAGGGAAAAATAACATATAAGCTATTTGATATCTTCCCTTTAATTGGTGGTGAACACAAATGATTCGGTAAGGTTCTGATCAACCAGTCGGGTCAGCTGTCAGGGTCTCTTTAATGCCACTGTGGATGCTAAAAAGATGAAGTAAAGTAATTCCACCCAGTAATAGAGGAAAGGTAAACGAGTAGTGTTCCTTTTGAACTTACTTGATCTGTCGTCCAACACCACAATCCCCTGCTTATTAGTGTTGTAGATGTTGTGCAATACATGCTTCGCCTCCACCCGTTTTGTGTCCATTACGTCATTCAGGGAATCAAGTCCTAGGATTTTCTTTAGACTGTGAGGACAATAAAAACAGTAAATATAAACAGCTCATTGGACAATACCACATTTTGCACTACACCACAACACTGTAGATGTATGAGAGAGTAAAGTTGGGCATATAAGGGCAGATTGAATCATTTCATAACTGGCCAAATCTTTGCCCAATTTGACCACCTATGCCTTGGACCAAACCATCTGCTTAATTTTGACAGGAAAAGGCCCCATACATGAATAATTAACTGTTGACCAGGCAACTTTTATCAGGCTCTGTATGGCCACCTTTACTTATGCCATGGATAGAGAACTATATTCCAAAGTACAAACTTAGTAGATTGACCATTACACCTGATATGTAAATCAAACTGCCCCAGCAGCATGCACACTTAAGGCCAGGACAAGACTGGTTTCCAGTGGGCCATAATCACTTCCAGTCCAGTTCCTTTCTGGCCCCCATGCTGTCTCAATCCCACTTCTGATAACAGAAACCGATTGGCACTCTTATCTATATCCAACATAGAGGTTAAAAAGGAAAACTCACATGCACATGAAGTGCCAGAAAGAGGCATGAAACGCGTCAGGTGACCTAACATGTCATAGGGTAGGAGTACATCTGTAATGGATGCCTGTTTGTTGTTTTAATCACCCCAATAAAGCTGGATTTTTGATTTTACTCCATACGTGTGGAATGGTTTTCTCAACCACTTAATCCCCCACTCTTATCTATATACTCACAGTGGGCCAGGCTCAAACTGGATTAGGGTTGAAGATTTTTCAACCCACGTGTCACTAGTTTTTGTAGTCTATCGAAACAGTCCCTGAGATCTGAATTGTGTGTTATAAATCTATATCTCCTGAGAAAGAGTGAAGTCCCCATGTGATTTAGATACCACGGGAACTGTGCAGGATTGCCTGTACAACACTCATCACTTTGAATGTTGTATTCACCAACGCAAGGGCTATATTACTTACATTAAATTGTGTTTCACTATTTTGGCATATTTTCTTATTAAATGAATAGCTGCTTGTGGGTTTATTCCACAAGAGCAAGGGAGACTACTGGATTTCTTGCTTTTTGCACTGAATTGGTTTATTTCTAGGCAAATTTACCAAAATGGAATTGACACTACCACCATATATTACTGCACGAGAAATATTTTTTGTCCTTTCCTTCACTAATCAAACTATTTTTATAGTGCATAGGTTCCTGCCCAGAAGGCAGGCAGGGAATATGCAAGATGATGAACATTATATTAAACTGCACTGCCTTGCATGCTTGTTCACAAACTAGTTACAGCTGTCTTTTCCTGGTCTCAAATGCCAGAACCACCAGTGCAGAGTATAGAAAAGGAACAGGCCAGATCCTAGTTTCAGTAACCATTATATTTACATATAAATGTTAAACCAATACAAATATGTAATTAATATATTCAACAATATTAAGGGGGGTGTATTTACTATAACGCATATTTATCAAATTTTTTATTAAAAACAAAGTCGACCTAACTCCCGTCCAAGAATTTAACTCATTTATCAAGGAATCAGCTTGTAAAAATTGGTGCAGGAAAAGTCTCGACAAAATGGTGTGACAATTCGAATTGTATAAATTAACACCCGAATTGCACCATTTTTTCAAGTTGATTCCCAAATATACGACTTTTTTGGATTATCGTATGAAAACCAGTGCAGATCACAATGTCAAGAAATATCTTCAGGGACATCTTCCATTGACATTTACATGACTTTGACAGGTTTTAGCTGGAGTATTTTTTAATTTGGATTTTTAGCAGCTGTAGGGTATAATAAACCTCTAAAATACAAGGTTTTTTTTCTCCTCTAAAAATTTGAGTTTTCCCCATTAAATACTTGACCAGAAAAAAATTAAGGTTTAATAAATAAGCCCTGAAATAATAGACTTGCACAGTAATGGCAAGTGACCCATGATTTTCCTGAAAAACTGATGAATGCAGGGCAGTTACAATGATATTTCAGACATGCCAGCTAATATGGGCCTGTACTTACAGGCATTCAGGTATGCGTCCATAATCATCTCAGTATTCATTGGCTACACCTGTGTTTTGTTTCCAGCAAGGAAAGTTTCATAAACTCCGCATGTCGACTGTAACTTTCAAATAATGAGCCACTTTGGGCCCCCCAACAAACCCAAATATAACCGTGTCTCTTTAGCCAGTGGCCAAGGCCCTGGGGGCCCTTACTGAAATACTTACTGGAGCAGAGTTCTTGATTTCCAAATTTCCTCAATATGAGCTGCTGTTAATTCCCTCCTCTTAACTAAACGACACATGGGCACCTCCCCGATTGCTATGCTGTGGCGCTTGTACCATGCTTCAGAGTTCTGTAATAGGAGGAAAATACAACATGAAGGACCTGCACAGGGATGATCAAACTCAAACTGCTGTGTGCTGTGCCAGGAAATATGTAGGGCAGCAGAGGTCAAGGAGAAAGTTGGAAATGTTAAAGCGATTCGGTCATTATTTTTATGGTTTACATTTTATTTCTAAATTACACGGTTTACATCACAAATAATTAATTTATTCTTTAACCAACAAATGTATTTAACTGTAATAATGTTGTGGAGGCAGCCATCTCATTGCTTTGTCCCTGATCCTGAGCTTTGAAAAGAAGCCAGCACTGCAGTATGGAACTGCTTGGAGACAGTTAGGGGCACATTTACTAAGGGTCAAAGTAAAATCCTTCGACTTTGAATATCGAATTCGAAGGATTTACCGCAAATTCTTCGATCGAAAGTTCAAAGGAAAAATCGTTCAAATGGAACGATTTTCAAGGATTTTAATCCATTGATCGAAGGATTTTCCTTCTATCAAAAAAAGCTTACAAACCTTATGGGGAAGGTCCCCATAGGCTAACATTGATGATCGGTATGTTTAAAGTGGCGAAGTAGGTAGTCAAAGTTTTTTTTAAAAGAGACAGTACTATCGAATGGTCGAATAGGCTAACGATTTTTAGTTTGAATCGTTCGATTCGTAGTCGAAGTACCCAAAAAAATTTGAAGTTTTTTTTTCATTCTAATCCTTCACTCGAGCTTAGTAAATGTGCCCCTTATTGTTTCTCCCCTTCTCATTGTATTTTACCAGGACTCTAGGTCTGCTTTGGTGCTATTCTCATGTCTACCAGTAGGTGGGGCACTTTTATCAATGCAATAGTGAACCCATTTGCAGGTGGCGGGCGGGTACGGGTCAAGCTCTTCTTCCTGCTCTGCCTTACACTGCCGGCTTCCGTTTTTATAGCAAGCGCACCTGCTCGTCCCGCCACCTTTTGTGACATCATCGGTGGGACCCGGAAGTCGTGCTCGCGCGGGTGATGGGAGAGCTGATATCAGGCGGGTGCAGGTCAGGGAAAAACCCAACCCACACATCACTACAATGCAAACAAATTCTTCAGCAGAGGTGTCAGATAGCTGCTATCTGGTTAGCTGCCCATTGTTCTGTTGCTGATGGCCTGCTGGGGGGGGGGGAGGGGTGATATCTCTTCAACTTGCAACGTAGCAGTAAAGAGTGACTGAAGTTTCTCAGAGCACAAATCACATGGCCTGAGCCCTGAGGGCTCCTGGGAAACTGACAATATGTCTAGCCACATGCCAAATGTCAAAATTAAATATAAACGCTCTTTTAAAAAATGGATTTCAGTGCAGAATTCTGCTGTAGCAGCACTATTAACCGATGTGTTTTGTAGAAAAAAAAAAAGGTGTTTTCCCATGACAGTATCCCTTTCAATCTATGGCACACATGCAGTTAAAAGATCAGTAAGACCATAAAGTGAATTATGTTTTTTAAAGGATTAGAAATGTTATAAATTACTAATATTTTACAGGAGGAACATTTTCATTGTTTTCTGAAGAAGCTTTGAGATGTTTATATATGGAATTATGTATTCCCTGCTGTAAAATATAAGGGTATTTGTAGTGACCAAGTTGTAATATGGCCATGATTGTACACAGGTCACAGAACTCTTGAAGAAACTTCTAAAATTCTCATATTTTACAACACTAAGTACCATTTACAACATGTGACATCACTATACTCAGAGAGAGAGAGATTTTACAGATTATTCAAAACTTGTGTGGATTACAGTGTGGCCAATCCTGTCTCTCTTTGTGTGGTTTAACATATACATTTTATTACTATACCATAAATAGCAATAATGTACCGCCTAGTGTAGAATATATGTCACCTTGGAGTTTCATGGCCATATAAACTCTGAGGCGACCTCTAATATCCTCATATTTGCCACCAGGGGGTGCATTATTTATTATAATACACAAGTTTTAGTGAGTCATGTGACAGAATTACACATCTAAGTCCTAAGCATCCCTAACTGATGACACCACTACACAGTTTATAAAGTGGATAGTGTACCCCCTACTGTAATTTTTAAAGATATTATAAAGTCACTGAGGAGTTATGTGACAAAAGCACGAGGCCGCAGGCCAAGGAGTTACATAACCATATAAAAGCACAAGGCCACAGGTCACGCAACTCCGAGGTGACTTTTAGGGGCAGATTTATCAAGGGTCGAATTGAAAATTAGAATTAAAAATTAGAACTTTCAAGTTTTTTTTTATGGTAAAAACTGTCAAATTCGACTATGGAGTTATTCAAATTAGATTCAAATTTTACAAGAGAATTTGAGTTTGATCTTCGAGGTTTATTATACTCTGGCCATTTCAGAGCTCAAATCCGATTATTCGCCACCTAAAACCTGCCGAATTGCTGTTTAAGTCAATGGAAGACGTCCAGGAATCAATTTTTGAGTTGTTTCCAGCCTTGTTCACATTCGAGTTTTAGGTTTTTAAAATTCTAATCAAATTCAATTCGAGTTTTCAGGGTCGATCCTATTCACCAGAGTTTAAAAAAATTAGATTTTTATAAGAAATTTTGATTGGTCGGATTTCTAGTTCATGGGAGTTTACAGGAGTTTAAAAAAAAAAAACACTCACATGAATTCGAAATTCGACCTTTGATAAATGTGCCTCCCCATGTCTTTATACATTTTAGCAGGTGGTACGTCATTCATTATAATCTACAGTTAGATGTATATAGGTTAGTCAAAATGAGACTGAAGGCAGATTATTTTAATACAGGTCATGGAACTCTGGGGTGACTTCTAATATCCTTATATTTTACAACAGGGGGTACTTTATTTATATAATACACACGTTTCAGTAAGTCATGTGACAGAAATGACATCACTAAGCTCAGATTATAACCAATGACATCACTATTATAAGGATATAATTTACAGGATATTCACGGCTCATGTATTATAGGGATATACTTTACAGAATAACTAGGACTTGTGTATGTTATATAATAACAACTGTTATGGCTTACCAGATCAATAGACTTCCCATGTATTTGCATCTGAGATGTCAGCGACCCCTGATCATTCCACTGTGGAAAAGGAATGGGATCAGTTCTGCAGGGGGGTCTTTTTGGGTAGGGTTTCAGCGGGGATGTTGGCGGAAACCTGCACAGAATCATAATAAATATAAGGGAGGCTTCAAGTAACAACAAATTCATATATGCCAACAATAATATGGAATTAAAGGGCAACACAAACTGCTAGGCTTGTGTTTTAGTTTAAATCACCAAAGGTGATACAACAATACATAAATCATTGCTATATTAATTATGTTAGTTTGGCGACTGTCAACCAACATCCTTCCTGCTGAAATACAAGTACAAAGGCTCTCAGAATTGTGGCCTGGGGATTGTGGTTCCAGATTGGGAGTCTATGTCAATTATGTATTTTAATGCACATAGCTGCTGCGGTAAGGTCCTCGTGTCCATTTCCCCAATGAGGTGACACAATCAGAACACCTGGGTGCTGCTCAGCACATTAGAGGTTGAACCACAAAACAATTGTATCTCACAACAATACACCATTTAGTTTTTAATGATCTGCAGCAGCTTGAATTATGAATGGAAAACCATCTGCTTAGGTGCTATGGGATTCAGCACCAACATTACCCTAATTGCAACATAAACCTGTCACCAAGACAACCAAGCAAATTAAGATGTAGCAGAACTACAAAGTTTAGTATTAATAAACAATGTTTTCCCTGCATGTGTCATGTCATGTACCATGTACATACATCTTGATATTCAGAGCAATTAAAGGAGACATACACTCTACAAAACACTATACAAAGAACTTACTAGAAAAATGTTGATCCAATAATTTTTAAATTGTTTCAGATTTCATGATATAAGCGGTTTTTAAACTGCTAATATTATATATTTGCATGCCAATACAAGGCCTTCTTTTTTACGGTACATTACATGGAGCTTGGGGATCCCTTTTGGATCAAGAGTTAAGGTGTGTCTTCCCTTTATATATTATTTTAATACAGAGGAACCCCTAAGTTTTTCAGTGACTAGAACACAATGGTGTAAAATTGAGGAAATGTATTGTGCATCGTATGTTGGTGTGATCATAGAAATACAGTGGTATGTCTAAAATTGAGGAAATTCAGTATAATTGAGGTTTCACTGTATGTAAGCATTAGCCCAGATATGTGTTGCTTCTCAGTGATAGCACATTACTTCCTCTAGCCTAATATGTGGCTCGAATGAAAGGGAGAATTTACAAAAAAATATATTCTGTATAAAGGCATGGTTCACCTTTAAGTTAAATTTTAGTATGTTATAGAATGGCTAATTTTAAGCATATTTTCAATTGGTTTTCATTATTTATTTTTATAGCTTTATAATTATTTGCCTTTTTCTTGACTCTTTCTAGCATTCAAATGGGGGTCGCTGACCCCAGCTAAAAAACAAATGCTCTGTAAGGCTACAAAATGTATTGTTATCGTTACTTTTTATCTTTCTAGTAAGGTTCCCTCCTATTCCTATTCCAGTCCCTTTTTCAAATCGATGAATGGTTGATAGGGTAATTTGGACCCTCGCTACCATATTGATAAAAATGCAAATTGAAGCACTTCTGAATGATAACTCAAAAACCTTAAATAATAAAAAATAACCAATTGCAAATTGTCTCAGAATATCACTCTCTACATCATACTAAAAGTTAACTGAAAGGTGAACAACCCCTTTAAGTAAACTCCACCTGTATAGGCAGCCATTATCTTCAAAGTCTTCCTTGCCCCATCTCCCTTTCACATCCTCAATAACGTGGTTTTTCTGGAACTTTTTCAGCAGCTGGACGGTTTGGGTGCGGGTGACGTCTGGGCCAAAGTTCTGGTTGCACTGCAGCAGATCATGCAAGAAGTTGACGGCCTCTGTTGCAGTAAAGCACCTCTCGTAGATTTTGAAGTGAACCCGGTGCCTTTTTTGTGGCATTCCAGCACGAAACAGCTCAATCGTTTCATTCCACTAATGAGAAGATATAGAAGAGCAGATGAGAAGAGATAATAGAGTGCCATATTTATGTAATATATTCCTTGGTATATAGACCAAAAGACCAGCCTTCGATTTCACTTTCCTCCACTGCTGTTACTAAAACCCTGGGATAATGCACCACTATACTAGGTTTACATGGAAGCTTTTATAACAATGTTAAAGGAGAATTCAAAACGTAACATTAAAAAAAAAAACCCTACCCCCCTACCCTACGTAGACCCTCCTCCCCCAGCCTACATGGTACCCGGGGCAAATGCCCCTAACTTTTTACTTACCCCTCCCTGCAGATTCTGTCCTCGGGAGTTCACTGCCACCATCTTCTTTTCTTCGTTAAACTTTGGAAGCATGCACCGAAAACCATAGTTTTCGGTGCATGCACAGTTGGAGTAATCTTCCGGTCACGAAAAAGGTCATGCGTTTTTTTCGCAGTTGTTCGGGACCAGAAGATTACTCCAGCTGCGCATGCGCCGAAAACTACAGTCTGCTTCCGAAGTTTAACGAAGAAAAGAAGATGGCTGCCGTGAACTCCAGAAGACAGAATCTGAACGAAGGGGTTAGTAAAAAGTTAGGGGCATTTAGGGGTACCAGGTGGGCTGGTGAGGAGGAGGGAGGGGGGTCTACGTAGGGTAGGGGGGGTAGGGTTTTTTATGTTACAGGTTGAATTCTCCTTTAAGCCTTTGACCAGTCCAGGTAAGAGTTGGTGGTTGCTCATTTCCCTTCTAACTGCCCATATGGCATTCTTATTGCTGCTACTGGTATCAACATTTCAAAACTCTTAAAAAGATACCGAAACCAGAAATTAAACCTTTTTTTACACCTAGCATAACATCAACGCAACCTATAAGTAACTTTTAATGTACATAAATATTTTGAAGAACGGTCTGAATTTATGAACTTATGAATGCAAGTACAAAAAAAGGTACATGAATCAATCATGTTGCGGTTTGCATGAAAACACCGTTTGTAACTACTTTGCAAAACAAGATGGCAAGTACAAGGCATTTGATTTGCAACAGAATCCCAGAATAGCTGCCTTGTGAAATATTGAGGGCCAGGATTTGTTTTCCTTTTCTCTTCTGGTTCTAATTGTGGAAATCATTTATCAGAAGTCAGTCCTCCTACAGGTCGGTTAAACAGCTGGCTTTTGCTATATTGTTTCAGGAATAAAGGTGGCCATACACGGGCAGATTAAAGCTGCCAATATCAGTCTTTTAAGACAAATTTGGCAGCTTATCTGCCCATATAAGGAGCATTCCGACAGGTCTCCCCTATCTAGATCAGGCCAAAAATTGGGCAGATATCGATAGGGCGTGTTTGATGCGATCCTTGTCCCCTTGGTGCCCATTTCCATCGGATTAACCCAATATTGACCTGCCTTTGGTGAGCATATCAGGTTAAGATCCGCTTGTTTGGTGACCTTGACAAATGAACGGATCTGATCGTGTATGGCCACCTTTAGGAGTGCAGAGAATAAAAACTATAAGACAAATATTAATTACATTTACAAATACTTTAAAACTTTTGAACATTTTCATTGTAATAATGTGTGATGGATTGAAGGGCTTAAGGAGAGGGAAAGGCTTAAACTAAGTAAGCTTGATAAATACACCAGTAATACCTCAAAGTAATGCTGCTCTGTCAAAAGAAACACATCTTTTCTTTCCTTCTACTTTGTACACATGGACTCCTGTATCAGACTTCCTATTTTCAACATAAACCTCCCGGGCTAGGGCTTGAGCATGCTCAGTTTGCTCCTCTCTTCCTTACCCCAACCCTTTCCTCCTCCCCCCGCTGTAATCTGAGCCCAGAGCTATGAGTGAGCAAGGAGAGACTCAGGCAGGAAGTGATGTCACACCAAGCTAATATGGTAGCTGCTATCCTAAACAAACAGGTAGCGCTTCTAGAGCTGTTTATTCAGGTATGGTAAAGCATTCTGCAGAATAAATATAGTGCTATAGCTTGCACTATTATGGCTAATCTATTGGCAATAAACTGCTTTGGTAGCTTTCCTTCTCCTTTGATCAAATTAAACTGGACAGCAACATTAAGGCTAAAACAACACTAGGGCTTGTCTTCATTGATATGTGGATACTTGCTTGCAAATAAAATAAATATGCGCATGGGAAAAAGCATACAGAGCCTTGTGCTCCTTTAGCTTTACTAAGCTTTAACCGTTATGCAGAGATTGGGAAATATCTTACTCCACATCCCCTTTCAAATGTGTTTGCTGACCAAAACTAAAAGAGGAAGCGTCACAGCAGGAAATCACAAGCAGCTGAATAGAGCACTTGCCCTTTAACACTCTTGTGACACCCGTGAGCGGCTGTTGGATTGTTAGGTAGCAAGCTGTGCAGTGAAACTCAAGCCTGTGGTTACTGCTCCTCTGAGAGTAATTATATGACAATTAAGACTTACACAGCACATGTACTAGTGTGAAACCAGCACTTCACTAAGTATAACAAGTAATGGCAAGGAAAAATATCAGTGCAGGACCCAACATCATACATGCAGATTATTTTGACCTTAGAAACTACACGTGGCCATAGACGTTAAGATTTTTCTCTCCCTAAAGGCCAATATTAGCGCAACACGACAAACCTGTCAAATTATTGTAAGATTTTTTCATCTGACATCGGTCAGGTCATCAATCAATTAGGTAAGAACATTTTCATCATTAACAGTGGAATTTAACCATTGTCCAATTGTTTGCAGGGCCAAGCAGGCAGAGACCCACAGTTTACCTAACTTAAAATCACTTGAAATGGTTGTTTTAGTTGATGGACAATTGAACAAATGATTGTTTAAGGATAAGCTTGGTCTTTGGATAACACAAAGATCTTTACACAATCTTAATGTCTATGGCCACCTTAACTTCATAGGTGAAACAGTCCACCGTGAAGAGATAATATATATATTATTTTTTGGAACTTCTCTACTACACACACCCAACTAATGAGCCCCTTGTTCGTAAGGTGCTACATGTTCATCGGGTGCCTGAACATTGGCCTGTGTTTATTGCTAAATAGTCTCAGGAAAGATCATAATTGTTACATCCATGGACACCTTTAGGGAACGTTAAATATGAATACTTTATACAAAGCCCACTTTTCAGTTGATCTTTGTTCTTTTTTTAAATTCTCCGACTTCCTTTTCTGCTTTCAGTTTCATAGCATTGACCCGGAAGCAGGTCCTGCAGGTTACGGTATATACTCCAGTGAACAACAGAGTCATGCAGACCAAAATGCATGTTTATGCACCCTGACGGCACAATATGCTCTATGAAATAGGTGCTAGCCATATACATAGGAATTGGATTTATTATAGCATCAAGTACAAGCTATTATTACAGAGAAAAAGGAATTTTTTTTTTTTTTTTAACATTAGAATTATTTGCTTGAATTTGAGTCTATGAGAGATGGCCTTCCTGTAATTCAGAGCTTTCTGATTAACGGATCCTATACCCAGGACCGCCATCAGAAATTGCAGGGCCCCATACGACAAAATTTCCTGGGCCCCCTGGGCTGCGCCCACCGCAAGCCCCACCTACAGGTCCGCCCTCCCCACCACACAGTAAAAAAACAAAAAATTGGTGGCTACGACCCCACATGAGAAAAAAAATTGGTGCCCCCCCCCACATTATAAGAAAATTGGTGGCCAGGGCCCCTTAAACGTCCATGCCTTCCCGAAGTCAGGAACTCTCAGAAAGATGGGGGGCCCGGCTAATCAAGTAACTGTGGTGTGGCCGGGCCCCCCTTACCCTCGGGGCCCCCCTACAACTCTCCTATATATTTTATCAGGAAGCAGCTAATTCAACAGCTGTTATTTTTTATTGCATAGAGCATGTAGTAGCATGTTTCATATTATATTACACTATGCACCAGGAGTCCATACAATAAAACATCAACTAGCTGTTCTGCTTCTCACTCTGCCTATTTGTTAGATACAACCAAGGTATTTTCTTTGGCACAGTAAAATATACAGGTATAGGACCTTTTATGCAGAATGCTCTGGACCTGGTGTTGTCAGCAATTTGCATCTCCATACCTTAACAAATCATATTAACATTAAATAACCCAAAAGGGATTGTTTAGTCACCAATAAGGATAAATTGTATCTTAAAGGGTTGTACACCATTAATCACTTTTTTTGTAATTCAGTTGTTTTCAGATAGTTCACCAGAAATAAAGACTTTTATCAGTTTCTACTACTTACATTTATTTTCTATTTGTGATTGTTATGTTAATATTGTTCTAAATTAATACTTTAATAGACATTTCTTATTTTTGGTCCTGCTGACTACATTTCCTGAGTTTCAGGGGTTGTTCTCCTTTAAACACTTTTTTTTCAGTTCAGTTGGTTTCAGATAGTTCACCAGAAATACAGACTTTTTCCAATTACTTTCTATTTTCTATGCATGACCATTTTTTTAACATTGAAGTGTTAAGTTTCATTATTCACCTTTTTTGTCTTTGTGAAGCAGCTGGGGGGGGGGTCACCAACTCTGAAACTGTTCTGAATTGATACATTTAGTTTATACATTTCTTATATTTGTCCCTGCTGAGCAGAATCCACGAGTTTCATTACAGGCAAATGTTAGAATTGATACAAATTGTTGCTAATACTCCACAGATGAGAAATGTATCAACTAAAGGAGCAAATTGTAATAGTTTAGAATCTGCACCTGAATCACTGAGCTGCCAGAAACACCAGAGACAGGAACGTTAATCAGTAAATAACATATATTGTGCAAAAATAGTCAAAAATAAAATATGGAAAGCAATTATTTATTTCTGGTGAACAATCTGAACACAACTGAACTGAAAATAAGTGTTTAGAAGATAAACAACCGCTTTAACTGGGATCAAGTACAAGGTACAGTTTCATTATTGCAGAGAAAAAATAAATTTTTTAAACATGTGAACTATTTGATTAAAATGGAGATGGCCTACTTGTAATTCAGAGCTTTCAGGATAGCGGGTTTCCAGATAAAGGATCCCATACCTGTATAATAATATAAGCCTCAAAGCATGACAGGTAGAGAGGGCATCATATTAGTAGCAGTATAGACTAAATCCAGTTCTTGTGGCAGATGAAGCAGTGCGGCCTGAATACTAATACTCCCCCAGCTCAGAATCAGTATGAAACATGTGCCTGCAGTCCATGAATCCCCCCATTACTAGTGTACAGTATAGTCACTGTGCCAGCAACGTATGGGATGCTGAATAATCCAGGCTGGTAGCTGACCGAATAAATTCACTTCTAAGCGGTCTGTAACCTGCTGAAAGTTACATGGAATATGGGGACAGTTACCTATATGAGACTAAAATTGACTAAACCAGTCTGCATTGAGCACCAATGAAGCTCCAGCCCTAGTCAAGAAAGGTCCCAAGAGGGACCGGAACGTTGGAGCACTGTGATGTGTGTAAAATTAAATAAAAATACACTTGTTTTACTAAGGGAAGTGCTGGCCCAGGAATGCTTTATTCCAAATTTTGATTATATGATTGAGAATTGGCTGTGCACCCCTGAGATTGCTTGATTGGAGTGCGGATACTGAAGATATAAACTATATAGATATATAGATATATAGATATATATATATATATATATATATATATATATATATATATATATATATAAATAAAACTATATATATATATATATATATATATATATATATATATATATATATATATATATATATAAATATATATGACGGCTAGAGTTTGATAGCCGAAACGTTGAGGAATAAATCACAGCCCTCGTGGCTTTTTTTCCATACAAGTCCTGTGAGTGCGGTCTTTTTTCTTTGACTATATATATATATATATATATATATATATATATATATATATTTTACAAAAGTACCTGCACTCGTACGCTGGTCAATGGTGGGTGCACGGTCAAAGTATAATATCCACAGTTCAAAATGGACCAGCACTCCAGTAGTTTCATCAAACGTTGGAATACACGAGTGATGTGTTAATAAAACAGTTTGATTAAACTACTGGAGTGCTGGTCCATTTTGAACTGTGTGTGTATGTATATATATATATATATATATATATATATATATATATATATATATCTGGTCGGGATTGCCTAAGGGCATGTTCTGACTGGGCTTTCTGCTTCACTTAAGTGCTGGTATGTAGGAACATGCGTCTGGCATGCAGCAGGAGTGGCACTACATACACTGTAGCTGCAGGGGCCACAAATACCTGTGTCAGTTCAGTTGATGCTGTTGCCACCTTAAAGAAGACATATAGGATAAGTGAAAAAACCCTAATTTTGTTGGCAATTATGAGTAAAATATGGTGCTGCTATTACATGGTGCTAAAAAGTAATATTATCTTTAAAAATAGCCAGTGGCTTAACTACCGGGGGAGCAGGGGGTGCGATTGGGCCAGGGCCCACACCCCTTCAGGGCCCACCGGCAGCTCGCGCGCCACTGTGTTCTAAGGTAAATGCGGCAGTTTCCGGGAGTACGGAGGGGGGCGGGGCCCGGCTGCACGTCTCGCACCAGAGCCCACTCCCCTCTAGTTACGTTTCATAAAATAGCCCCTTTATTGGAGCTCCCTCTAGATGTTCTCTGGTCCCTGTTTCAAATGAGGGGTAGGCGTGTCCTAACAGTCCCTGCCAAAAGCACTGTAGGAGGGGGACAGCCAATCACAGCCCTGCAGTCACACAAGCACAGACAGGCTTCAGCTCCCTGTCAGGTCCTTCTAGCTGCTGATTGGTTCCTGTCCTACAGTGCAGTGAGCTAAGAGCCGCGAGCCGCCGGCTCCCCTGCACAGCCTGGGAATTCAGGGAGCAGGAAGTGGAAGGGAAGGGTGGGATTATTTGAGTTTTTGCAGAAATATTTAATAAATCAGCCTGAAACACTACTTTTTAAGCACAATTCTTCTATATCTAAATGAGTTCTTGTTTTTTTTTTTTTTTTTTTTACACAAAATGTCTCTTTTAAAGGCTATGCAATAAACACAGGAGCAAACAGTGCAGATCATGAAACAAGAAGTGGGGTTCCCCTGGTGAATCTAATCTCCCAAACCCAACAAACACAGAGGTAGCATGATCAGCTCCTGTCCAGGAACACTGGACCCCCCAAGGGTCCTTTGTAATAGTGAGGGTCAGGGGGCTTTTTCAACTTAGTTGCCAGCTTTTGGCAACTCATTGGTAGAGGTGTATGGGCTGCTTTAGTCCTGAGCAACTGGTTCACATCAGATTGGATGGCCAAAGCTAGCACAGCCAGGTAAAGAAGCAACAGCTGGTCAGTTCAACCAAAACCAGACAGATATTGTGCTATCTCACCAGCATTCAGTTGTTTTGTCATGAATGTTTGGTGCTTTCCTGTGATACAACCAGATTAGGTCAGGACTGGGAACAAAGTTACATTAAAGGGCTTTTTCACCTTTAAATTAGCTTTTAGTATGCTGTAGATAGTGATATTCTGAGACAATTTGCAGTTGGTTTTTATTTTTTATTATTTGTGGTTTTTAATTTATTTAGCTTTTTATTCAGCAGCTCTCCAGTTTGCAATTTCAGCCATCTGGCTGCTACGGTCCAAATGACCCTAGTAACCGTGCATTGATTTGAATAAGAGACTGGGATATGAATAGGAGAGGGAATGAATTGAAAGCGGAGTTATAAAAAGTAGCCTTACAGAGCATTTGTTTTTTAGACAGGTCCGTGACCCTCATTTGAAAGCTGGAAGTCAGAATACTAGTTGCGGTCATACACAGGGGGAATACTAGTTGCGGTCATACACAGGGGGAATACTAGTTGCAGTCATACACAGGGGGAATACTAGTTGCAGTCATACACAGGGGGAATACTAGTTGCGGTCATACACAGGGGGAATACTAGTTGCGGTCATACACAGGGGGAATACTAGTTGCGGTCATACACAGGGGGAATACTAGTTGCGGTCGTACACAGGGGGAATACTAGTTGCGGCCATACACAGGGGGAAGACTAGTTGCGGCCATACACAGGGGGAAGACTAGTTGCGGCCATACACGGGGGAAGACTAGTTGCGGCCATACACGGGGGAAGACTAGTTGCGGCCATACACAGGGGGAAGACTAGTTGCGGCCATACACAGGGGGAAGACTAGTTGTGGCCATACACAGGGGGAAGACTAGTTGTGGCCATACACAGGGGGAAGACTAGTTGTGGCCATACACAGGGGGAAGACTAGTTGTGGCCACTGGTTGGCACGATATTTATCAGGGAGGTGTCAGGCCACTTATATCTGAGGGGATAAATAAAGCAAAACTCTTAGGGCTGTGTCTATGGGCTTCCAAAAGCTGCAGTGTATTAACAGCTGGAGGGCAGCAGGGTAAACATTTAAATTAAAAACAATTGTAACGCCAGATTTTTACCCCTTGGAATGGGACAAAAGCTCTATCTCTCGCTCTCTGTTCTACTCTATAGCCGGGACTACTTTTTTTAAAACCTCTCACTCCCAGTGCCCATGCGCAGTTACCCACCCCTCAGGGTCCCTGGTTTCAAGCTTTGCCGTGCAGCAGACTGGCAGTATAGAGACATACGGCTTGCGGGATTCGTGGTTCAGGGAGTTCTGCAGACGAAGTACAAATTCTGATACAGGCACGTGATGTCTATCAGGTCTCAGAGAACCCACATGGATCCTGCTCGCTACTCACCAGTTTAGTGGCTCTGTAAGGTCCCGGTCCGATAATGCGGTGCTCCATGCTGCTGCGGGACTTGCTAGTGAGTTAATGCGCTCGGGGGGTGCCCTGGTCCCCAAGTCGGAATGCGCCGCGGGGCCTCGTAGCCCTGTGTCTCTACTACGTCTCCTGGCAACGATTGCAGTTTGAATCGCGTACCTGTTGCTTGCGCACTTCCAATTGGCTGTCGCGCGGGGCACGTGACCGGAGCGGTGAGACAGTGGCTGTGCAGCAATGTAAATAATGACAGACTGGCAGCTCTCTGTAGGGGGAGGGGCGGCATGATGGTACCACACACACACACACATATAGATTCCTATAGAGCTCATAGTGTCTCAGCTTTTCATGTGAAAAATTAGGAGCGCAATGGCATGTGCACTGATTTAATTTACAGGCAAGGATAGTTACACCCTGACTTTCCACATAAATTCACTACACATTTGCCACTCATGGTTTGTAAATAGGGTTGCCACCATTTCTGGAAAAAAATATCGGCCTTCCTATATATTTATCTTTTTTCTCTATTAATAACATCAACCATCATTTTTACGGGCCAGGTGGCAACTTTATTTGTAAATATAATTCTAGTTCTGACTCTTGAAACAATGTAGCAAAAGGCCTCCAGGTCAGTGAATCAGCCAGCTTCTGCCAGGCCCTGGCATTTCAAGTACACAGAGGCCCAAACAGTCCCCCAGGCCCAAAAAATTGTCTTTGGCATCTTACAGCATTTGCATGAATTCTCAGATTGACAGTCCGGGCCTGGCTTCTCCTGCATTGTTTTTAGAGGACAGAACCAGCAGTGCAGAGAATATAAACAGCCAGACAGATACTGCGTTCAACTGCAGTTAGGGCAAGGCCAGATGTGGGGTTTTTACGTTGCGTTTTTAAAAAAGAACAGCCAGGCGTTGATGCGCCACTGAAACCACATGCGACCGTCAACATGCGTTTTTCATGCATTTTTCAGCACATAGGATTTTTTTCCCAACATGCACTTCTCATTGTTCTCATTGAGAATTTGGATGCTGCGTATTTACACAAAGTGTGATTTCTAACGTGCAGATCCCATAGAGTCTACAATTTCTTGACGTATTGGCGTTTCTACTAAAAAACGCCAATACTGGCATCCTGTGGCGGATTTCAGCTTGCAACGTTTTCCATTAATTTCAGTGGTAGTGCAGTTTATAAATACGCAACGTAAAAACGCCACGTCTGGCCTTGCCCTTACAACTCTTAAGGTGGCCATAAATGTAGAGATCGCCAAATGAGAGGATCTCTCCACGATATGCCCACATTGAAGTGGGCGATATCAGGCTGATCCGATCGTGGGCCCTAGGCCCCAACAATCGGATCATAATGTATCCGATACGGGCGGTTGGAATCACGGGACCGCGTAGACGCACAGATGCGGCCACAATCCAAAGGGATTTTTTAACCTGCCTGATCGAGATAGAGCGATATCGATCGGGGAAGCCCGTCGGATGGCCCCATGCACGGGCCAATAAGCTGCCGACTTGGTCTGTCAGCAGCTTTTACCGGCCCGTGTATGGGGGGCTTGGGGGCCTTAAGCTATTGAACATGTACAACAGGAGGGGATCAAATAGGGCCTAAGACAGAGGGGGGGGCAAAAAATGTTATGGTCTGATTCATGGTCTGCATTGAGGTCAGGTGTGGGTAGGGTTGCCACCTTTAATGAAAAAAATAACCGGCCGGTGGGGGGCGGATACAAAAAGGAGGTGGGCCATGGCGCAAAAAGGGGTGGGGCTATGCAGCTTGCCGCAAAAAGGGGCAGAGCAACAAAAAAGGTAAGTTCTGCGCAATTGGGGGCAGGCCGAGGGCTTTTGATCCCAATGTTATTAATAGGGAAAAAAGATTAATATATAGGAAGGCCGGTATTTTTTTTCCAGAAAAGGTGGCAACCCTACTACCAACCCGGTTGGAAATCACTTGGGTAGGAAAATCCTGTGATTCACCCAGTGCACCATTGCTGTTATTTTAAAGGAGAACCAAACCCTAAAAAATAAATGTGGCAAAAAATGCCATATTTTATATACTGAACTTATTGCACCAGCCTAAATTTTCAGCTTGTCAATAGCAGCAATGATACAGGACTTCAAACTTGTCACAGGGGGTCACCATCTTGGAAAGTGTCTGTGACACTCACATGCTCAGTGGGCTCTGAGCAGCTGTTGATAATTTGTCGTCACAAATTATCAAGCAAAAAAATGAGGTTGGCCTGTCATATAAGCTGATGCTACAGGGCTGATTATTAAATTCTGATGCTAGTTGCACTGGTTTCTGAGCTGCCATGTAGTTATTATCTGTATTAATTAATTAGCCTTATATTGTGCAGTTTGTATTTTATTGTGTACTGTATATGTTGTGAGTGGGTCCCTAAACTCAGTAAGTGACAGCAGCACAGAGCATGTGCAGTGAATCAGCAGAAAAGAAGATGGGGAGCTACTGGAGCATATTTGAAGACACAGATCTTTACTACTAAAGGCCTGTGGTTGCCTTGGGCTGGTACAGAAGCACAAAACATAATGTACAACATTTCTAGCTACTTCTTTAGTTAGGCTTTAGTTCTCTTTAAGTGGAAAGGATTGTGACTGGAGGGTGGATTTATCAGGAGGAATTTGATTTGTTTGTAGGCTGTAGGGCAGGAACGTGCTCACTATACACACAGCGCAGCCGCCTGTTGCACATTTACCCTGCTGCTTGTCTGTGACCAGCTATTCTGAATGGGCAGCAGCTATACCTATAGTAGGGAAGAGAAGAGAAGTGCATGTACAGAGGAAAGGGCTCGTTGTGCTCAGAAGTGAAGGTCTTGTCCATTTATACATTTTTTTTAATTTTTTTATTCATACATTTCAGTGTATTTTAATGCTCTTTATGCAAACTAGCTCAGTACAAGATGTATACAGCCTGGAACAGGTTTTACAGGTTCAGCTTTCTGGTTTATACAAACAATGGGCACAATTCCACCATCACTGTAATTTTATTCCCTTGTTTTACAGCCTTGCACCCAGTGGTGTAAGTACCCAGGGACATGGGTGCAACCTAATGACACCCACTGTGGTAGTGGCAGCAAGAGGAGACAATTATTGTGTGAGGGGGGGGCATGGTTGCAATGTTTGTCCTTGGGCCCATTGGTATGTAGTTCCATTACTGCACAGTCGTCTCACTTTTTATTTTAAAGATGGACAAAGAAGTGGGCAAACAATGCTGTGATTCTCAAGGTAGGTGGGAAAAGACCCCACTGAGTGCAACTAGACCGAGTTACTAATAGGGTTGCCATATGGCCAGTAAAAATGATGGTTGAGCCCAATGTTATTAATAGGGAAAAAAGTTAGGGCAGGTAGAATATGGCACACACAGGCAGAGTATGGCACACACAGGGAGCATAGGGCAGGCAGAGTATGGCACATACAGGGAGCATAGGGCAGACAGAGTATGGCACACACACAGGGCGCATAGGGCAGGCAGTGCTGGGACAAGTTGATTTTGCCTCAAAAAACGGTAGCAATACTGACTTGGAGAACTATAACTTTGCTGAATTCACTTCCCGGGGTTGGTTAACTTGCAAGATACATTTTCAACAAATTTTTTGTTGTGTGTTAGGTGTATGAATGAATAACCTTAAAGGACAAGGAAGGGGAAATTCACTGGGGATGCCAATGTGTTTGGCCCTCCATTGAATATCATTCTAACTAGAGTTTCCACCTGCCTGGTATTTGACCGGCCTAGCCAGTGCTGGCACCGGTATTATAAACTCACCAGCAATGTATTTACCAGTAAATTTAAAAATGTCCTATAAATCCATCCCTTTCCTTTACCCTCTCCACATCTCCACATGCATCTCCCCTTTTAACTACAGGCCTGCCCATTTCCCCACCTAGTAACTATTTAGTTAGGTTGGAAAAGGACACACGTCCATCAAGTCCAACCTTTAAACTCTATTTTAACCTGCCTGCTAGTTTATCCAGAGGAAGGCAAAAAACTCAGTTTGAAGCCTCTCCAATTTGCCTCAGAGGGGGAAAAATCCATCCTGACGGACCAGTCCCTGGATCAACTTGTACTATGAGCTATCTCCCATAACCCTGTATTCATTCACTTGCTAAACACCATCCAACCCCTTCTTAAAGCTATCTAATGTATTAGCCTGTACCACTGATTCAGGGAGAGAATTCCACATCTTCACAGCTCTCACTGTAAAAAACCTCCTTCCAAATATTTAGGCGGAACGTCTTTTCTTCTAATCGGAATGGGTGACCTTGTGTCAGCTGGAAAGACCTACTGGTAAATAAAGCAGAGAGATTATTATATGATCCCCTTATATATTTATACATAGTTATCATATCACCCCTTAAGCGCCTCTTCTCCAGCGTGAACATCCCCAATTTGGCCAGTCTTTCCTCGTAGCTAAGATTTTCCATATATTACCAGCTTAGCTGCCCTTCTCTGTACCCTCTCTAATACAATAATGTCCTGTTTGAGTGATGGAGACCAAAACTGTACGACATATTCTAGATGGGGCCTTACAAGTGCTCTATACAGTGGAAGAATGACCCCCTCCTCCCGTGACTCTATGCCCCTTTTAATACAGCTCAAGACCTTATTTGCACTTGATGCTGCTGACCGTCATTGCTTTCTACAGCCAAGTTTATTATCTACAAGGACTCCAAGGTCATTTCGATTATCTAGTCCACCCATTTACCTACCCAGTCCTCACATTTTTTAACAGGGCACAAAACCTTGCAGCAATTTAAACATAGAGTATGAGATGCCCCTAGATCACTTCAAATCCAGGTGGGCATCTCTGTAGTGTAGTTAACCATAGCAACCAGTCAGAACTCTGCACTGGAGACCGGGAAAAATCCTGGTGGGCCCTACTGTGCCAACTGAGGTCCATGCCAATATCATGCAGTCAGCTAGCACTCCACTTTCCCACTTTCAGTTATCAGCTGACCATCGCAAATTCCTTCTTTGCCAAAGAGTGTGCCAGGAAAAGGCTTGACATGAATGGGTAAGGTGTACAAATTTCCATTGGCAAGTCTTACTGCTGCCACTCCCATGAGTCCACACCCGCCTTTACAGAAGTTGCAAGTAGAACAGAATTTTGCAGACAAGCCAAACAGCTTTAGGCCACGATGATTACTGTGGAGTGTATTTTTAAAGGTGTAACCTGTTAAGTCTATGGGGCATATTCAGGTGGTAAAGTATTTCTGGCATAAGAGCTGTAAGTTTATGTCAAACTTTACAGCTAGATACACAATTGCCTACAATCATTGCAAAGATTTATACTTATGTATGATTTTATTTGGTACACATTGTGAGGTTTGTTGTACAGATATGGGATCCGTAATCCAGAAAGCACCAAATTATGGAAAGGCCATCTCCCAAAGACTCCATTTTATAAATTATCCAAGTAATCCAAATTTTAAAAAATAATTTCCTTTTATTCTGTAATAATAAAACAGTACCTTGTAAGATAAAATTAATCCTTATTGGATGCAAAACCAGCCTATTGGGTTTATTAAATGTTTAAATGATTTTCTTGTAGACTTAAAGGGGAAGGAAACCTAGTCGGCGCAAACCCGCCACCCTCCCTCCCGTGTGTTGCCCACCCTCCCTCCTCCCCCCTGGCCTACCCGTCCCGCTGGGCAAATGCCCCTAACTTGTTACTTACCCTTCTGCGCAGGTCCAGTCCAGGGAGTTCACCGACGACATCTTCTTCCACGCGATCTTCTTCCTGCTTTGAACGGCGCATGCGCAGTAGGATCATTTCGCCAATACGATCTACTACGCATGCGCGTGACTTTTGGCGCATGCGCAGTAGATCCGTACCAGCGAAATGATCCTACTGCGCATGCGCCGTTCAAAGCAGGAAGAAGATCGCGTGGAAGAAGATGTCGTCTGTGAACTCCCTGGACTGGACCTGCGGGAGGGGGGAGGGGTTTTGCGCCAACTAGGTTTCCTTCCCCTTTAAGGTATGAAGATTCACTTACAGAAAGATCCAATTACAGAAATATATGCTATCCAGAAAACTACAGCTAACCGGGCCCCCCTGCAAAAACATCTTGAGGGGCCCCAGCTTAGCTGCACGCACGTACACCTGCATGCGCATACACGCATCCGCTGACCTCCTTCAGCGCTCGCACATCTCCTGTCCCTTCGGAAAGCCTCAGATCCGCTCCGCCGCTAAATTACTTGTGGCGGTCACCGCACACAGTGTGCAAGGAATTTCAGTTCAGCAGACCCCTTGGTCCGGGCCCCTCTGTCCCCCCCCGCAAACGCGGGGTCTGCTGTATTATAGTTACGCCACTGTCCCCTACCTGTATTAAAGTGCCATGTTTTTACACACACACACACACACATATATATATATATATATATATATATATATATATATATATATATCAAAAAATCTTGTGACCAGCACTCCCTTTTTCTTAAAAGTTCAATTCTTTTATTATCATTTTGTAATGTCCGACGTTTCGGTCCTCTTTGGGACCTTTTTCATCCTTGAAAAAGGTCCCAAAGAGAACCGAAACGTCGGACATTACAAAATGATAATAAAAGAATTGAACTTTTAAGAAAAAGGGAGTGCTGGTCACAAGATTTTTTGATACATAAATAATTGCCGTGCACCCCGCCGTCAAGTATCGCTTTGGAGTGCGGATACTCACTGAAGAAGTATATATATATATATATATATATATATATATATATATATATATATATATATATATATATATATATATATATATATATATATATATATATATATATATACTACAATATCTCACTAGATGGCGCTATTATATCAGCTATTTCTGCAGGACTACTAGAAACTGGAATCCGTTTTTAACCATATTTTAAAGGAGAATTCAACCTGTTGGGAAAAAAACCCATACCCACCACCCAAGGTAGACCTCCCTCCTCACCCCAGGCAAACTAGCCCCCCCCCCGAAGAAATGCCCCATACTTTGTACTTACCTCTCAGGGCAGATTCTTCCAGTTGCACACATCCATCTTCCGGCTCCTCGGAACAACTCAGATGCAGTTGAACTGCAGACTTTCAGCTTTAATTCAGTGGGTTGAACAAAAAGATTACATAAAAATGTGAGGAACTTTTTTTTACACAATCACTTCATTTCAGGGGCTCAAAAGTATTTGGGCAATAGACTATTTCATGGGCAGGTGTGGGCAATTCCTTCATTATATCATTATCAATGAAGCAGATAAAAGCCCTGGAGTTGATTTGAGGGGGGTGCTTTGTATGTTGAAGATTTTGACAACATGTGGTCAAAGGAGCTCTCCATGCAGGTGACAAGCCATCCTTAAGCTGCAAAAACAGAAAAAACCCATCTGAGAAATTGCTACAATATTAGGAGAAGCAAAATCTACAGTTTGGTACATCCTGAGAAAGAAAGAAAACAATGGTGAACTCAGCAACGCAAAAAGACCTGGACGTCCACGGAAGACAACAGTGGTGGATGATCTCAGAATCATTTCCATGGTGAAGAGAAACCGCTTCACAACAGCCAAACCAGTGAACAACAATCTCCAGGAGGTAGATGTATCTATATCCAAGAAGATTGCATGAAAGTAAATACAGAGGGTGCACTGCAAGGTGAAAGCCACTCATAAGCATTAAGAATAGAAAGGCTGGATTGGACTTTGCAAGAAAAAAAACATCTAAAAAAAGGCAGCACAGTTCTGGAAAAACATTCTTTGGACAGATGAAACCAAGATCAACCTCTACCAGAATGATGACAAGAAAAAAGTATGGAGAAGGTGTGGAACAGCTCATTATCCAAAGCATAGCACATCATGTATAAAACATTTGGGAGGCAGTGTGATGGCTTGGGTGTGAATGGCTGCCAGTGGCACTGGGACACTAGTGTTTATCCATGATGTGACACAGGACAGAAGCAGCTGAATGAATTCTGAGGTGTTCAGAGACACTGTCTGCTCAAATCCAGCTAAATGCAGTCAAATTGATTGGCAAATTGAAATGCAAATTAGGATTCGGTTCTGTATTCGGCCGAATCTTTCACGAAGGATGCGGGTGTTCGGCCGAATCAAAAATAGTGGATTCGGTGCATCCCTATAAATTACACTGTTTACACTGCAAATAATTCACTCTGCCATGTAAAATTGAATTTCTAATTTCATTTTAAATTGGAATATCGGTTTAGGCAGCTATTTCATTTTGCCTGGTCATGTGCTTTTAGAAAGAGCCAGTGCTGCACTATGGAACTGCTTTCTGACAGGCTATAGTTTCTCCTACTCAATGTCACTGAAGGAGTTGCAGTGGGACCTGGGACCTGGATTTTTACTATTGAGTGCTGTTCTTAGAAGTACCAGGGAGCTGTTATCTTGTTACCTTCCCATTCTGCTGATGGGCTGCTGGGGGGAAATGGAGGGGTTGATTTCACTCTTCAACTTGCAGTACAGCAGTAAAAAGTGACTGAAGTTTATCAGAGCATAAGTCACATTAATGGGGACTCCTGGGAAACTGACAATATGTCTAGCCCCATGTCAGATTTCAAAATTAAATATTGAAAAATCTGTTTGCTCTTTTGAGAAATTGATTTCGGTGTAGAATTCTGCGGGAGCAGCACTATTAACTGATGCGTTTTGGGGGGGGGGAAATGTTTTCTCATGACAGTATACCTTTAACATCCACTTAGTAGAACACACACCCAATTAAAATGAAACAAACAAAATAGGCAAAAAAGGTTTTCATTTTATTTTGGTACGACAGGAACAAAACTGCAGCCGTTCTACAGCAAATGTTGCAGATGCTTTTGCAAAATGTCTTCAGTCCAGTTTATTGTTGTCCGACGTCATTCATGACATTTACAAAACACTGGGGGGAAATGCAATAACAGGCACAAATATAACTCTAGGTTTAGTAACTCATGACAACCAATCAACGGGTAGGAAAGAAAGCAAAGATTTGGTTGGTTGATTGCTGTGGGTAACGAAACCTGGAGCGAATGTTGCTCCTTTAATTACATTGTCTCCTTAACATATTGTCTGTCCTGGTGTTCAAAGTAATGGTACTTTTCATGCACACCCAAGCCAAGGAGCTTTATGGTCTCTTTTCTGTTAAATATATGTACATATGTTGAACAACTCCCCACAGGTCCATGTTCTCTACAGCATATAAACCCCAATAACAGTGTAAAAACACAGGGTTCTATTGAAAAAAATATATGTACAGTAGAATAGACAGAGTATGCTTGATCGTCAAGTAATACCACGTCAGATACGGTTAGAGATCTCTTAGCTTATTCGTGAGGTCAATGGTTTTTGCTCTTCAATGCACCGTTTTTCTGGTTTTTGTTCTTACACCAAGTGTTTTCTTGGTTGTTGTTGTTGTTGTTCTTGCAGTGGCCATTTTGGACGGCTTTCGGCAGCCTCTGTCCTTTGATGTAAGCATGGAACCAGAAGTTGAGGAACAAGATTAAGAAAACAAACCCGTACAGCCAAATGACATACAAGAAGACGGGATACTGGTACGGGCAATTCTCCATGAAGAAAAACTGGCCGATGTGAAAAGTAACCATCAAGAACTGGGTCTGCACGGGAGGAAAAGAAAAAATAGGCAAGTAATTCGATTTGAAGGCACAATGTATAAATAAATGTATAAATCATTATAAATAAGCTCAGAAGTTTATCAGAGCACAAGTCACATGACTGGGGACTCCTGGGAAACTGACAATATGTCTAGCCCCATGTCAGATTTCAAAATGAAATATTGAAAAATCAGTTTGCTCTTCTGAAAAAAGGATTTCAGTGCAGAATTCTGCTGGAACAGCACTATTAACTGATGCATTTTGGGGGGAAATTTTTTTTTCTCATGACAGTATCCCTTTAACATCCACTTCGTAGAACACACACCCAATTAAAATGGAACAAACAAAATAGTCAAAAAAAGGTTTTCATTTTATTTTGGCACGAGAAACAGAGAATTTCTTTGGACTGGGTACATCCAACTGTTAGTGGTACTGTCCTATTCACTACACTGAGAAAGCACATCTAGGGGAACACGTCCTAAGTGGTTTTACCTTCGAATAGATTTGACGAGCCCAGAAGGATTTTATTAAAAGAACTAGATCCTACAAAAAATGTGGCTAAAAATGTCATATTTTATATACTGGACTTATTGCTCCAGCCTAAAGTTTCAGCTTGTCAATAGCAGCAATGATCCAGGACTTCAAACTTGTCACAGGGGGGTCACCATCTTGGAAAGTGTCTGTGACACTCATGCTCAGTGGGCTCTGAGCAGCTGTTGAGAAGCTGAGCTTAGGGGTCGTCACTAAGTATCAATCAGAAAATTAAGTTGGCCTGTAATTTAAGCTGATGCTACAGGGCTGATTATTAAATGCTGATGCTCGTTGCACTGGTTTCTGTGCTGCCATGTAGGAATTATCTGTATTAATTACTAATCAGCCTTATATTGTGACATTTCTATTCTATGTGTACTGTATATTGTGAGTGGGTCCCTAAGCTCAGTAAGTGACAGTAGCACAGAGCATTAAAGTAAATTAGCAGAAAAGAAGATGGGGAGCTACTGGGGCATCTTTGGAGACACAGATCTTTACTGCTAAAGGGCTGTGGTTGCCTTGGGCTGGTACAGAAGCCCAAAACATAATGTAACATTTCTGCCCTATTTCTTTAGTTAAGCTTTAGTTCTCCTTTAAAGGGGTGGTTCACCTTCACATTAACTTTTAGTATGTTATAGCATGACTAATTTTAAGCAACTTTTCAATTGGTCCTTTTTTTCCCCTTCAATATAGTCTTTCCAGCTTTCAAATGGGGATCACGGACCCCCATCTAAAAACAAATGCTCTGTAAGGCTATATATTTATTTATTTATCATATGCTAGTTTTTATTAGGGATGCACTGAATCCAGACTTAGGTTCGGGATTTAGCCAGGATTCGGATTTTTCAGCAGGATTCAGCCGAATCCTTCTGCTGGCCGAAATGAATCCGAATCCTAATTTGCATATGCAAATTAGGGGTTGGAGGAAATCGCATGACGGTCACATAACAAGGAAGTAAAAGATGTTCTCCCCTTCCCACTCCTAATTTGCATATGCAAATTCACATTCGGTTCAGTATTCGGCTGAATCTTTTGCGAAGGATTCAAGGGTTCGGCCAAATCCAAAATAGTGGATTCAGTGCATCCCTGGTTTTTATTAATCATCTTTCTATTCAGGCCTCTCCTATTCATATTGCAGGATCTTATTGAAAAAAGTGCATGGTTGCTAGGGTCATTTGGACCCTAACAACAAGATTGCTAACATTTCAAACTGGAGAGCTGCTGAATTAAAATCCAAATAACCACAAATAATAAAAAAAAATGAAAACCAATTGCAAATTGTCTCAGTCTCTACATCAGGGATCCCCAACCTTTTCAACCCGTGAGCAACATTCAATAGTGAAAGGAGATGGGGAGCAACACTAGCATGAAAAATGTTCTTGGGGTGCCAAATAAGAGCTGTGATTGGCCATGTGGTAGCCCCTATGTGGATTGTCAACCTGAATTGAGACTCTGTTTGGCAGTGCACCTGGTTTTTTTACAACCAAAACTCGCCTCCAAGCCTGGAATTCAAAGATAAACGTCTGCTTTGAGGCCACTGGGAGCAACATCCAAAGGGGCTGGAGAGCAACATGTTGCTCAGGAGCTACTGGTTGGGGATCACTGCTCTACATTATACTAAAGGTTAATTGAAAGGAGAACAACCCCTTTAAAGGTGAGGTACAACCACTACACTAGACAACTACATGTTGAACTTCACTATGTCACAACCAGGGAGATAAATGGCTCAGACAAACAGAAGGAACTACTCAGCACTCTGCAAACCATCTCTAATACAATCCCACCACGGCAGGGGTTTAAAAATAAAGGGGTCCCACCCCACACTGGGTAGTTTACCACTTTCACACGATACAACAAATAGAACAGTAATAAGTATCCCATACCAGTTGGATAGACGTCATGTACTTTTTCCACCACAGGTACTTCTGGTAGGCAGGCCCCAAGGCTGACAGGCCGTAGTAGCTGTACATGATAACATGGACCACACAGTTCACCAGTGCATGGAATGTGCCCAAACCACCTGAACAGGAAAATGCTGATTAGATACAGTATGTGTGGCCGGAGATGGGAAGGAGATAGCAAAGTGCAAACACAATGCAAAAGCCTTACTGTAAAGGCCTAATGAAACAAAGCAAATATTTTTTTTTTTCATTTCATGTCATCAACATTAAATTTCATAAATGTGTGACCTGAGTGCCCCGCTATTTAGCCTGGACAGGGCCAGGCAAAAACTTAATTTACTGATGCAGGAAGTGTCTCTTGACACTTTCTTACCAGTTCTATTGCTCACTGTGATCGGAATGATAGCAGTGGAGTGTCCGAAGACGATTCCTGCTTCAGTAAATTAAGATTTACATTTCCTCACTGCACAATGGACAGGGCATTGTTATCAGTTAATTCCCGAAGAAGGTGGGAGCTGACGTGTGTTCCTGTTAATGGCTGGTGTTATAACCTTGGAAAGCTGTAGTAAATGTAGCTGGGAATATTTACATGCTTTTAATGCCTTGCACTATGCAAAAGGTGTTAAACTTGCTGCATATATTTATATAGCATTACATTTTAATTACATAGGGATATTTAATGAAAGATTTATCACCTTATAATACACAAGAGGAATTAATATCCTGTAAATGATATCCTTATAAACGATGAGTTCTGATGTCATCAGTTATAAATGGCGAGTTCTGATGTCATTTCTGTCACATGACTCACTGAAACTTGTGTATTATAATAAATAAAGTACCCCCTCTTGTAAAATATGAGCATATTAGAAATTACCTCAGAGTTCCATGACCTGTATAAAAACACTCGGCCTCGTGCTTATAATTTACAAGGGGGCTACTTTATTTATTAGAATACACAACAGCCATTCATATCCTGTAAATTACGTATATCCTTATAAACGGTCCTTATGAGGATATTAGAAGTCACCTTGGAGTTCTATGACCTGTATAAAATGGCCTTGCATTTTTAAATGGTCATGGAACTTCTCTGTAACTTATAATATCCTTATATTTTACAAGAGGGGGTACTTTAATTCACTATATCCCCCATATGTAATAGAAAGCACTAAGTTTGCCCAGGAGCAGTAACCCATAGCAACCAATAAGAGGTTTGCTTTTAAAGAAGTACTAAATCCTACCCCCCTACCCTACATAGACCCCCCCCTCCTTCCCCCAGCCTAGCTGCTACCCCGGGCAAATGCCCCCAAGTCTTTACTTACCCCTTGGTGCAGATTCTGTCCAGCAGAGTTCACGGCAGCCATCTTCTTCTCTTCGGTAATCTTCGGAATAAGACCGGCACATGCGCATTTGGAGCAATTTTCTGTTTTGCAACAACTGCGCATGCGCAGAAACTCACAAAAATTGTCAAAGCGCCTGTCTCATTCCGAAGATTACCAATGGTGCATGCGAACTCCGCTGGACAGGATCTGCACCGAGGGGTAAGTAAAGACTTAGGGGCATTTGCCCGGGGTAGCAGCTAGGCTGGGGGGAGGAGGGAGGGGTCTATGAAGGGTAGTGGGGTAGGGTTTTTTTTTAACTTTAGGGTTTAGTTCTCCTTTAAACAAATGCCCAGGAAATACTACCTGCTGATTAGTTGCTATGGGTTACTGCTCCTGGGCAAATGTAGGACATTTAGGGGGTTGTACAAAAAAAAATACCAAGTAGGTAAACTAGGAAATTCAGGCAACCGTACTGCTGAAAGACCAGTTTTTAGAGATGATATGGGCATGATCATTCATATGGTACCAGTATAGGAAGTAAGATATAAGGGCATGTACTATGAATTAGATCTAGATCTGTAAGTTAAATCAGTTGTTTCAAACTTGCTGTTCCTTACATTCTGGGAACGGTCAAGCATTATTGCATTATTCTAGCACTGTAAATAAATTAAACAAATGGCAATAATAATTATTATAATAATAATAATAATAATAATAATAAAAAGCGGTTACCTGGAGCAAATTTGACTCCAAACCACCACGTCCAAGGCATAATGGAGTGGTGATAGACGTGCAGGAATGTAATCTGGCTGTTCTTCTTACGCAGCACAAAGAAAACCTAGGAATGCAAAGAAAGTGAAGATATTTTGTATCCCAGTTTAAAAATATATAATTATAAAAGAAGCCACTCACTTTCCAACAATAAAACAATTATCATAGAAATGTGCCTCCATTCGAGAAAAGTAGGGGGAAGGGAGTTCTTTTCTACCTGAGGCATGTATGAATATGGGACTAGATAAAGATTCTGGAAACTACTAATTGGAATTCCAAAAGCCAACATACTGTAGTAACACATATTGACATAATAGGTGCTTTTTATCCAATGAGGAGCAATCTCCAATCGGTAGCACCATCTCCCACAGCCTTAGCCGGTTATTTTTCAGAACAATGGTTGGTCAGCTTGAGGCCATATTTGAATCTTAAAAGGGAGGAAAGTGTTTGCACATTCCACTGGGGGGGGAAAAAAAAACAGGTTTCACTTGTCCATCAAATTCAATCTTTTTGTCCATTTGTTCTTTTCAATCTCTACAACTGTGCTCCTATGTCTGTAACTTATATAACAGAAGTTGTGCCTTTCAAGAAGAATTACTTACAGTGTCTAATAATTCAATGAACTTTGAAAAATAGAAGAGCCAGCAGGTCCAAGCCATCTACAAGAAACAAAAATATACATAAGCGTTACAGGAGGTGCCAGATCAGATTCCCCAAATGAATTGACTCTTTGTAGCCAATCTCAAAGTTACTTTTTGATTTTGAAGAATAAGTGGCTAGTGCTTGGTGTTGTGGATACGGCCAGCTAGGCATACAATATGCAAGGTTTCCTACGCTCCCGACTAGATCCACATCGTGTTCTAGGGGTCTCCAATAAAATCAGTGTATTCCTCATTAGTAAGTAGTACTTTGGATCTCCTGACTTTATATAAGAAGTGTTAAATAAACGGAGGAAAGTCTGTGCCAAATACCTTCAATCAGTTAGTTATCACAGTAGCATTTCTTCATGTTTGTACAGTCGGGTGACTTCATGCACCTTATCATAATTCTTATGTACTTACCCGTAATGCCTGAGGTGACTGAGAGTAGTCAACAACGTCACATCTAAAGGAATATCCAGTAGCCCAGCCCGACATGAGAAACTTACGAAAGAAAAAGAATCATAGTAAGCCTATGGCTATGAAATTAGATTGCATTTCTAGTATTCTTGGATACTGCAAACAGCTGATGAGTCTACACTATTGGCAACAATAAGTGCACAGCTCAAAAATTGTCCAACATTGGCTCCCATGTTTTCTGGCTATAATCATAAAACATACCTGTATAATAACAATAAAGGGAAGAGAGTGCCCATATTTCCAAAGGGAATGAAGGTGATCCAAATGGGAAGTGTGCTAGTGCTATAAAGTAGTGATGAGTGAATCTGTCCCGTTTCGCTGAAAAATTCTTGAAACTGCGATAAAATTTGTGAAACTTCAAAATTTTGCGTTTTTACAAGCGAAGATTTTTGTGCAACAATTTTTCTCGCTCCAAATGCATTAGTCAGTGGGCCTTTTTTCTTTTGGTGACTTTTTTTGTCCTAACGCAATAAAGTCAATGGGCGTATTTTCTTATGGCGACTTTTTTGTCCCAATGCATTAAAGCCAATGGGCATTTTAATGCATGTCAATGGGCGTTTTTTCTTATGGCGACTTTTTTTCTCCAAATGCATTAAAGTTAATGGGCATTTTTTCTTATGCATGTTCTTTCCTCGACAAATTCTCTCACGGTGAATTTTCGCGAATAAATTCACACATGACGAAATTAGTAATTGCGCTGTGATTCTATGGCTGGGGAATAAATTCGCTCATCACTACTGTAAAGAGTATTTTGATCACTTATATGCAGTACATTAACAACAATGGCCAAAAAAAAACAATAGAACACACTTCATCAAGTATAACGAGTTGAGAATGAGAGTAAGATGTAATTTAGTGATGCACCGAACTTTGCTTATCTGGTTTTCTGGTGAATCCCGGATACTCCTTAATGGATTCTGCAAATGCCAAACCCAATATTGAACCTTGATGGCACAAATGTTTTGAATTTTGTAGGGTTCATTTTTGGTTCAGCCAGGCTTTTGGTTTCAGCCGAATTTGAATCTTGGATTTGGTGCATCTTTAAATTTTATAACAGGTTGTTTGACAGTTTATTATGTGTCACTGTATCTCTTTATTCCATAGAGGAAAAAAAACTAGCACTCTTTATTTTGCAAAAAAAAAAAAAACACAAAACACTTTTTAGCTGCAGCGGATCTGTTATCTGTTTGGAGCTACCTGGTGCCTTATAAATACCGTGTAGGGCAGAGCCTTTTGTTTACTCCAAACAGATTTAGAACATCTACCAGAACCAGCACATACTCACCTCATAGCACATGTACACAGAGAATAGAACCATGAACAAGTTGTAACATGCCATGATTTCCTTCAGAGCAAACGGCTTCCTGTTCTCCATGATCCTTGGGCCCAATGATGTGACAAAGTAGATGTAAGCGCCGATGATGATGGTTTGTAGGATAGGAGAGGACATGAGGGGCCAGTCTTCAACCCTAGGATCTGTCAAGTACAAACTTTCATTCAACAACTCGCTGGTAGAGCAGGGACAACTGGAGGCGCACAGGCATGATGTGTAGGACATCATTATTTTTATACAAAAGCAATGAATATCCTGTAAGATATTCTCATAAACAGTGGGTCGCCTAGAAGTTAACTTTTAATATGTTGTAAAATGGCCAGTTCTAAGCAACTTTTCAATTGGTCTTCATTATTTATTTTATGATAGTTCTTAAATTATTTACCATCTTCTGACTTTTTCCAGCTTTCAAATGGGGGTCACAGACCCCATCTAAATAACAAATTCTCTAAGGCTACATATTTATAGTCACTGCTACTTTTTATTACTCCTCTTTCTATTCAGTTCCTCTCCTATAGTCTCTTATTCAATTCAATGCATAGATAGGGTGCAAATTACCCTAGCAACCAGATTGCTGAAATTGCAAACTGGAGAGTTGCTGAATAAAAAGCTAAATAAAAAAACGAAAATAATAAAAAATTAAAACCAATTGTAAATGGTCTCAGAATATCACTCTCTACATCATACGAGCAGTTAACTCAAAGATGAATGTCACTTGTGTTAAATGACAAACTTGTATTAGATAAAAAAGTACCCCTTGTTCTTAAATGAAGATATTTGAAGTCATCACTCAGTCTGCAACCTTGCGTTTTTTATGGTCATATCCTTTATTTGGGAAAAGAGCTTGACAATGCTGTCCTTGATTTACAAGAATACTCATGCACCAGGAGCTCTTTCCACATTCTCCTTTATTATGGAGAATTACTTTGAGAGAAGAAGTGAGTAATGCAGGGCTTTCCAAAAGGTGGATCGGGATCTACCAGTAGACCTGTAGTTGGTGATCAGTAGCTCTCAAGACACTGTCAACAATATATAATATGTAAGTAATATTTGTCATGGAACAGAATGCTTACAGTGATATTACGGATGTAGTAGATCATAATGGGACAACTTCACTAAAAGTATTACACATTACTAAAGTATGGGCACTCTTGGGATAATGTATTCCTACTTTTCCATCAAGAGGTGGGAGGAATAATGAGCTCCTTCCTTGCCTTCTATCCTTCCAAAGCTCTCATTCATATTACATATTAAAATGCTCAGACAATGGATTCCCAAGAAGACCGACTCTAGATCAAGCCCATATCTTGGAAGACTGATGGAGCTATAGGGGTAAGGGTACACTGAGGAGATCATACGCATTCCTCCGCTTGCATTTTGTATGTAGACGAAGGAAAGCGGATCTGCCTCATCTGCTCCTTCATGTAGCCTCATTGACAAGCACGTCATTGACTTGTGTGGAGCTACACTCAGCAAATTTCAAATCCTCTTCATTCACATCCATGGAGCCTGCAGGAGCATGCACAGATGAAGCAGCCCCCAAACCTTGCTTCAAACGGGCATGCTCCTGTAAGCTCATGATTACATGTGCCATTAAAACAATGCCGAATCAGTCAGCTCTTCTGCAGCCAAGACTTCAGATCCCAGAATGCCTTGCACACTTATGATTCTCCTTCTTCATGGTCTGTTTGAAGGGGTTGTTCACCTTTAAAATTAAATTTTAGTATGATGTAGACCAATTGAAAAATTGCTTAGAATTAGCCATTCTATAAAATACTAAAAGTTAACTTAAAGGCGAACTACCGCTTTAAATCACAGAAGTGTGCAAGGCATTCTGGGAAGCAGAGTCTTGGCAGGAGATGAGCCGACTTCTGCATCGCACATGGTTCACGTAGTCAGGAACAATAGCACAAGGGAGAACAGAAAAGGGAGAGTCACTTCTTTCAATGGCAATTACATTTGCAAATACAATGAAAATCACTGGATATTTGTAAATACTTTTTTTCATTAGGTGTTTTTTTTCCCAGTTATAGCAATTTATGGGGGGTTTCCTCTAGAAATAACAATAATTGACCTTAAAAATCTTATAAATCTCCCCAGTAAGACAATATTATGGAGCCTTGTGTACAGCTCGAGTGCAGCAGCTTCATCTAATGACTTTCATTGGGCGCCAGCCACAATCATATAGGTGTTAAAGTTTCTAATTATTAACTCATTCTGTTATGCATAAATGGAATTGGAAGATACTGTCCTTGGAAACTTGCTGACTACAAGTACCATTCAACTCCTTTTAAAAAGGGTATTTAAAGCCTCCCCTTGAAGACAGGATATGGTGTTAAAACTCCTTTGGCTGCTTAAAATACTTAATTACATATTACAATCCAACGATAGGAACAATAGATATTATAGAGGGGTACTAACAAGGGACAATCTGTTTCACACATATGAGTTTGTGGATGGGGGGCCCTCTCTAAGTTTGCTAGTATTAACCATCGTCAGACACAGCAAATCTCCATTCAGTATTAAAGGAAAAGTTCAGTGTAAAAAAAAAAAAAAAAAAAACTGGGTAAATAGATAGGCTGTGCAAAATATAAAAAAAATTCTAATATAGTTAGTTAGCCAAAAATGTAATGTATAAAGGCTGGAGTGACTGGATGTCTAACATAATAGCAGAACACTACTTCCAGCTTTTCAGCTCTCTAACTCTGAGTTAGTCAGTGACTTGAAGGGAGGCCACATGGGACATAACTGTTCAGTTTGCAATTGATCCTCAACATTCAGCTCAGATTCAAAAGCAACAGTTATGACCCATGTGCCCCCCCTCAAGTCTCTGATTGGTTACTGTCTGGTAACTAATCAGTGGAAAGAGAGCTGAAAAGCAGGAAGTAGTGTTCTGGCTATTATGTTAGACATCTAGTCACTCCAGACTTTATACATTACATTTTTGGCTAACTAACTATAATGAAAATGTTCTATTTTGCACAGCCTATTTACCCAGTTTTTATTTTTATACTGAACACTTCCTTTAAACTACAAACCCCATCACCAAGAGCCACAGTTTGGCTGCTACCTACACAGTAGCGGATATTGGCCTACAGTTCCCTCACAACTCAAGTACAAGCACAGTTTCTAGTTACTATAAGGAAAAGGGTTTCTGTTGGTATTGTGTCTCTTGGGCCATTAGGATGCCCATTTCTGGCTACACTTTAAACCAATTCTCAGCACCCCACTGCAAACCAAAGCCTGTACTTGAAGTAGGAATTTAATAACATCCGGGACCAGTTATTGGTTACATTTTTGAAAGTGAAACACAAGGTAATCTAGATGAATTTCACGCATTTCCTACAAAAGAAGAAAATATTTAGTCCACTACTTACCAGCATCTTTAATCCATTCATCATACAGGAGCACTGCCCTTGATGTGAGCTCCTTGAAGGCCATGGTGACTGCAGTCTGGATCTGCTTAGCAAAACCACAATGGCAGCTGTGATATGGGTGGGTCTTGTGTGTTCTCGCTACAACCTGTTAACAACAATGACCAATGTAAACAAATCAATTGAAATAAAACCACCTAGAACTTCCTAGCTACAGTAAAAATTCTGCCCTGTAGAGCTCACAATCCAATTGTTGTTATTAAAAAAAAAGGGGGTTAAAAAAAAGTTAACATACGAACAGTACTGGCATATTCCAGTAAATCAATCCAGAAAGACCTGGAGATTGACAAGAGTACAGCCCTTGGGTACAACATACAATGGTGGTGTTCAACACTTCACTTATCTGTGCTACAAAGATAAACCAAGCGTTGCCCAATGTACAATGGATCAGCTCAACTGAAGCCACATACCCACTGCAACTTAACTTGATCAGCGCCATATGGTGTTTTAACCTGGTATGTTGGAGAGAGTTACCCTGGTCCCACAGGCAAGAAGAGTTTTAAAAGCTCTTGAATAAAATAAATGATAAGCAGAGAACACCTATAGTAGTCATGGGTATAACAACCTGCAAGGTACAACATACAGGAGAGAGTACATATATAGTGCCTATTGTAACAGTGGATAAGAGTCTCTGGGAAGGGAGTGTGACTGTGGGATAGCAGGTATAGTAGGGAGAGATGGTGCCTATAGTAACAGTGTGAGTAATAGTCTCTGGGAAGGGAATGTGACTGTGGAATAGCAGGTATAGTAGGGAGAGATGGTGCCTATAGTAACAGTGGATAATAGTCTCTGGGAAGGGAGTGTGACTGTGGGATAGCAGGTATAGTAGGGAGAGATGGTGCCTATAGTAACAGTGGGATAATAGTCTCTGGGAAGGGAGTGTGACTGTGGGATAGCCGGTATAGTAGGGAGAGATGGTGCCTATAGTAACAGTGGGATAATAGTCTCTGGGAAGGAACAAATGATAGGCTGAAACTTAGGACCATTTGTAGCGTTATAGTGTGGACATTTAGAAAAGTCACAATGACAATTGCATTCTGTACAACTCCATTGGGATCAACATACAAAAATATTTATAATTTACTCTAATTGCAGTTCACGGTTCAGTAAGGAACAACCAAGTGTATTTTGTGCAGTTTGTAGTTGCAAAAGGTCAATGACTTGGCCAACTTGATCTGTACCCTTTATTAGTGGTTCCTTTAGATCTCGGTTATTGCCCAAGTGCAAACATTAACACACTCCTTCGCATCATCATCTAATCATTTCTGCCGTTCCTGTAAAATCTGGCAGGACCTGCTTTTCCGGTCAGAACAGGAACCAAGAGTACATTGTATGAAACAAGCTTGTGTATCCATGGATACTGCCCCTTGCACAGACATCCCACCAGACTAGTCACTGACTCTAGGGTGTGGGGAATAATGTCAGTTTCACTGTAACTCAACCCAGGTTGTTTCCAATCTCCAGAGCAGGATTTTCACCTTTGTGTTTCCCTGAAAGCCCTATTAGGGACAATTTCAGGGTAGGGCAAAAAAAAAAATGCATTTGTCCTGGGTCCCCAGTACGAGGGAAACCTTATCGATTTTTAGAGCCACCACTCCAGCACTTCAAAAGACTGCATAATGTGTTTGACACTATGGTGGGCTTGGGAGTTACATAGTTACATAGTTACATAGTTAAATTGGGTTGAAAAAAGACAAAGTCCATCAAGTTCAACCCCTCCAAATGAAAACCCAGCATCCATACATACACCCCTCTACTTTTAATTAAATTCTATATACCCATACTAACTATAGAGCTTAGTATCACAATAGCCTTTGATATTATGTCTGTCCAAAAAATCATCCAAGCCATTCTTAAAGGCATTAACTGAATCAGCCATCACAACATCACCCGGCAGTGCATTCCAGAACCTCACTGTCCTGACTGTGAAGAACCCCCTACGTTGCTTCAAATGAAAGTTCTTTTCTTCTAGTCTAAACGGGTGGCCTCTGGTGCGGTGATCCACTTTATGGGTTACATAGAATTTAATTAACAGTAGAGGGGTGTATGTATGGATGCTGGGTTTTCATTTGGAGTGGTTGAACTTGATGGACTTTGTCTTTTTTCAACCCAATTTAACTATGTAACTATGTAACTCCCAAGCCCACCATAGTGTCAAACACATTATGCAGTCTTTTGAAGTGCTGGAGATTTCCACTTTAGCATATACTTCATCAAGGGAACCCCCAATATGGGGACGCCTAAAGAGCATTCCACATTGATGTATAACAAAGGCCGTAGTCCCACCACCCTCTGGTATCAGAGTTTAGCGAGAGAAATCTGTGCGTGCCAAAGTGCAGGCATTGCTGGTTTATTCTACAGAATGTTACTGTTCCACATTCTTATGCGCACATCTAGATGCAGGAGGGTCTGAACATATGAAAAAGGAGAAACGTACAGGACTAAAGTGGCCAAATGCTGGAAGAATACAGAATGTGCACTAACATAGGAATCGCGATTATCTCACTTGCAAAGGGAAATAAAGTGACCCAACATTATCTTATAAGCCTTCTGAGGAATGGAGGGGTAACTCAATTCCCCTAACTCTGATAAACATAGACAGCCTAGCTCCTAGTTGGCATATCATGTGTCACCCATAAGAATCATTCTGCTCAGCAGTGTTAGCCACAACTACTGGAACCTGTATTAGATGCACAAACATACAAGAATGAATTCTTCTAATGCACGTTCCATTTGTTCTGCACCACCCGCCATTAGAAATGTTGGCAACCCAGACCCCCATACAACTAAAAGGTGGACCCTCTTTAAATCCTTTGCCTGGCTGGTATCATGAGCCCAAACCGAGACTCTGTGGGCCTTATTTATCGAAATCCGAATTTTTCTGACTATTTAAATAAAAAAAGTCTGACCAAACTGGAATCCACGATATGACGTTATTTATTATTAAAAATATCTCAAATTAATAGGATCGGGGACAAACATGAAAAAAATGGAGCGAAAATCCGAATCGTGCGATTTTTTGGGGGTTTTTTTGCCCGAATTGCTATTTTTTTCGGGCTTTTTTCTTTAAAGCACAAATTTTTCAGATTTTTGCCTGAAAAATCCAAAATAGTTGGATTTCCGTGCTAATTTCCGCAAAGACTACACAAACTTCCAAATAGGATAAGGTCCTCTCCTATCGACTTATATACAACCTCGGTAAGTCTGAGATGCAGGATTTTGGGATTCTGACTTTTTCCATCCTCGGGGTATAATAATAAATCTCGAAAAATTCAAGGCTTATTTTTCCCACCAGCAATTCCGATTTTATAGTAAAAATAAACCCCTTTGTGTGTAAATGCTGCTATGACATTGCTGTTTATGTAAAGAGCTGACATGCCCAAAGATAGGCAGTATCGGTATGTATTAAATGTGAATCAGACTTCTCAAACGGGAGTAAGGGTTGGAACATCTGACTAATAGATTTTAGACAATATATCAGTCAGGCATATGCAGTAATGGTGTGTGAACGTGAGCCAATGGACCCCTATCTTGAACACTGTCACACTTGATAAATAGCCAGAATTCTTTAGCTGAATCTTCCTACTCCAAATATTTGGCATTCCACTGCATTATTTCACAGAGTAGCTCTACAGACTAGCTAGGGCCTCTTTATCCTCCCAGCACACGACCCACAAATTCACATCCAACCAGCACCCTGACAATGAAACACAGTGTCTATTACCATGATAGGCAGATTTGAGAATTTGGCAGAACAAAGTAATAAAAGAGGAGACAGGATTTAAGGAGCACAGGTAGGTGCCCATGCCAGAGAGAACTTGTCGGACCAGTTACACAGCCCAAACTTCTTTCCCTTTTCTCTCAGGTGACCGTGAATCTCTCACTCTGTACACAGAACACATTTAACATGCAGCCTGGCTTGAATCCAGTACAATGGCATATGCCAGATAAATGTGCAACCGGTTAGAATTTCAAATGGCATTCATGGGCAGAAAAAGATGATAGGTTTTCCCACAATATAAAGAAATCCCAAGAAGAACAAAAGCTTCAAAGGTGCAGAAACCAAGTGCCTATTTGTGCTTCTATACGAGCACCGTGTGCCAATTGCTGGTCATGTATAGGCAACTGATGCTGATCTGGCTGATTCACATTCAAATAAAGGACATTCATGTACGTGGGTTTTTAGCAGTGATCCAGACTTGTATTATATATATACTGATATATATATCTATATCTATATCTATATATACCCAGACAGACTAAAGACAGCAAATAATGACTTGGTTGCTGGGGATTACTGATACAAAGTTGCACCTATGTTTGTGATTCCCTAACCCCGCAGTAACTGGCTAATAACCTTTTGCATATAAGGGATCAGCTACATGTAAACAAGTATATGGCACTCAGCCAACCCGGTAACATAAAATCTACACTGGCATTTTTTTCTTAATTTAAATTTTCATGATATTAGCAGTTTTACACCACTAATATCACCACACTTGGGACAAGGTCATCCTCTGTGGATTTGTCCACTCATTCACTAGCGCAGCAACCAATAGTCATTTACCGGTAATTTTATATTTTTTTTTTTTTCTTTAACTGAAACAGAGGGTTCAGCTCATCACAGACATAGAACATAATGCAATTAATGTGTGCATTTAGTGCTGTGTGTGTGGAAGCTGCCATAGCTTACTGATTCCTGTGTACAGTGTCAATGTAGACTTTTCTTATATTCTTATTATACCTCCCTGTATATGAAAACTAAAGTAAAACTCCAATTGCACAGACGCAGCATGGCTGATTAGTAGCATTGCTGCATGGAAATCAATGTAGTATGCAGCCTACTTTAAACTAAATAAATGCCAACAGTGGCGTAACTGGGCCCCACAGCAAATTCAATGTATGGGCCCCAAAACATTGATAAGTGCACATGTTCTACCAAGATTGAAATTACTAAAATTGAAATAGTTTGTTAATTAGGGCCTTACTAGGCCCCCTGCAGCCGGAGGGTCTGCTTCCTCTGTAGTTACGCCCATGGCTTGCAATGTTCTTATGCGACGACTCTGTGTTTTGTTTAATAAATGCACCAACACCCCAAGTGTAATCAGCAGCTCTAATCCTTTGAGCAGAACATTTGCATTCTTCAAGCCAGTCTGTAATCTGTGCTACAGGTTTGCGGTGTGGTTGCATTGGAATGGATAAGAGCTCAGATAGGCTTCTGAGCTGCCGTTACTCACCTTGCCAATGCAGCACATCACAGGATGAATATAAATCTAATATATCAACATTTACTGAATCACTGTTATTAAATTGGGTCATAACGTTCCAAATCGATACAAGGGTATATTTCCTTCAGTGCCTGATTTAACTAATAGTTGTGAAACTCCTAGGGGATACACCTGGCACTCCTTGTGGGTATTATTGCCCATTTAAATGTTGCCCATTCCATTAAAAGTTAAACCCTGGCCCTGCCCAGCAGCTGGAACACGGACAGATCAGACATTACACATCTCACTGAGAAGGGAAAGAGACAGTGCCAACAAGTGAAATTATTGAAGGTACTTTCTAAAACTCAATTGGGGGTCATTTATCAACACTGGGCAAATTTACCCATGGGCAATAACCAATGGCAACCAAATTGTTGTATTCATTGTTCTACTTGCAGTTGGCTTTAAAAAGCTAATCGCTGATTGGTTGCTATAGGTAACGGCCCATGGGCAAATTTGCCTAGTGTTGAAAAATGAGCCCCAATGTGCCTGGAAACAACCCTACACCATACTTTTTTATTTACTTATTGCTTACGGCCAGTGACGTAACTACATGTTACTGGGCCCACAGCAAATTAATTTTAGGGCCTCCAACATATCCAGAGGTTGTCCTGTTTTACCAATGTTCACCTTTGTGTTACCTTTTAGTATGATTGTAGAGAGAGATATTCTGAGACACTTTGCAATTGTTTTTCACTTTTTATTATTTGTGGTTTTTGATTTATTTAGCAGCTCTCTAGTTTGCAATTTCAGCAATCTTGTATCAAGGGTCAAAATGACCCTAGCAACCATGCATTGATTTAAATAAGAGACTGGACTATGAATAGGAGAGGGTCTGAATAGAAAGAGGAGTAATATAGAGGAATGATAACAATAAATGTGTAGCCTTACAGATTATTTGTTGTTTTTTAGATGGGGGTCAGTGACCCCCCCATATGAAAGCTGGAAAGAGTCAGAAGAAGAAGGCAAATAATTAAAAATAAATAAATAATAAAGGCCAATTGAAAAGTTGCTTAGAATTACCAATGCTATAACATACTAAAAAAGATGGGTGAAAAGTTTACCACCCCTTTAAACTATTCTTTATTTTGGGCATCATGGGACCCCCATACCTCATCTTTACCTTCTTCTCTAGTTATGGCCCTGTTTACAGCCCCAGCATAAGTCATTACCCTCCCCAGTTTCTTCTACCTGAACTTTAGCAGCTGATCATATTCAGATCTTGTAATCAGGACCACCAAAAAAAGATCAAGACATGACAGTTGCCCACAAAGGTGACAGTTGGGGTGGTTTTCAGGTTAAAGGCCAGTAAGGGTGATTAATGCCTATTTGCTCCCCTAGATACGCCTTGAATATCAAGGAGGGTGAGTGTATGAATATAACTTTATTTTCTGTCCCAACTAAGGAACCATGGATTGAAGGATTCATTTAGTACCAGTTTTATATCTTCCTAATCTTGCTATGAGCTAAAGGGCCCTTGACCAAAATATTGAATCTGAAGGGTAAAAAGTCCAAAAACAAATTGAAGATGATCTCTGTGCAACAAACTACTTTATTTGGGAATTTGTGAAACTAACAAAACTGCCAGTCCCATCCAATACTCGTTGGTTCATTGAAGGTATTTGCCACCGGATATAGGTGCATAGAGTTCCTCTGTGTAGTTTTACTTGGCACAGACTTAGTTAATCATTAATAATAAAACTCAGGCACAATGAATGAAGCAGAGACTGAGGCTGAGCTCCCCCAGGTAAATACAAATCTCTCCCAACAAGAATCTGCAAAAAATTGTAAAAACCCAACAAGCTCTCAGCTTTAACTGCCTCCAGCAGTGATATTATAGATATCCATGCACTTTAAACTAAAAACAAAGACCATAATCACAAAGGGTAAAAAGAACATTCACTCACCTGCCAAGCGCTACCCCTGTCCCCCCCACACACAGCGTAGCTCACTCCCAGGGAAGGAAAGGCTGGAGCTGCTCCTGATCACTGAACATAGGCTGAGGGGAGGAGCCTGAGCGACCCCTCCCATAGAATTCATTGTGAGGGGCGTGGCTGCAGCACCTGGGGCTGGAGGGGAGCTGAGTACCTGTCACTGCTGGGCGCAGGCAATGAGTAGATGATTGTGGCTGTTGAACTTCTGCTGAAACTGTAACTCTCAGTAAAGCTGCTGAAAGTGTACTGAAAATATGGTGGGCAACCACAGTGGTCCAACCCTACAGCTTTTCATTGCATCAGTTAATAAAGTGGTTTATTTTGCACAGTATAGTATGTTTGCTAACAGGAAAGGCTACTTTGTATTTGCTATCCCATAGTCATATTCCCTTCTAGAGACTATTATTCCACTGTTACTATAGACACCATCTCTCCCTACTATACCTGCTATCCCACAGTCATACTCCCTTCCCAGAGACTATTATCCCACTGTTACTATAGACACCATCTCTCCCTACTATACCTGCTATCCCACAGTCACACTCCCTTCCCAGAGACTATTATCCCCACTGTTACTATAGACACAATCTCTCCCTACTATACCTGCTATCCCACAGTCACAGTCCCTTCCCAGAGACTATTATCCCACTGTTACTATAGGCACCATCTCTCCCTACTATACCTGCTATCCCACAGTCACAGTCCCTTCCCAGAGACTATTATCTACTGTTACTATAGATACCATCTCTCCCTACTATACCTGCTATCCCACAGTCACAGTCCCTTCCCAGAGACTTTTATCTACTGTTACTATAGATACCATCTCTCCCTACTATACCTGCTATCCCACAGTCACAGTCCCTTCCCAGAGACTATTATCCAATGTTACTATAGGCACCATCTCTCCCTACTATACCTGCTATCCAACAGCCACACTCCCTTCCCAGAGACTATTATCCCACTGTTACTATAGGCACCATCTCTCCCTACTATACCTGCTATCCCACAGCCACACTCCCTTCCCAGAGACTATTATCCCACTGCTACTATAGACACCATCTCTCCCTACTATACTTGCTATCCCACAGTCACAGTCCCTTCCCAGAGACTATTATCCCACTGTTACTATAGGCACCATCTCTCCCTACTATACCTGCTATCCCACAGTCACACTCCCTTCCCAGAGACTCTTATCCCATTGTTACTATAGGCACCATCCCTCCCTACTATACCTGATATTACCCAGATAATGGACCTAAATAGTTTTAGTTGGGTAAAATAACAACAAAAGAGAAAGGTGACAAACACTTTTGCCAAACGTAAGCTTCGGTTGTGTAGTGAATTACATTTCCCAATACCCAGTATCAATGGCAAAGGCAATGAGAAATTCTGGGCGTTACAGACTAGTACAACAACAATCTGCTATTGCCCAAGGCCTGACTACCAGTTAAGGTGGTTTTGATGTAAACATTCTGTAGGCAAACACTCCACTTTAGTTGGTAGTAGTATTATGTTTCTTAAAACACGTTCGCCCTGTCACTCTAGATACCAGCAATAAATCCATCTATTGACCTGTACCACCTCTTAGTTAAAGCACATGAAAGTGGCAATGAAAAGCTGATGTTTCAGTTAAAATGACCTGGGCCAGTCAGTGCAATTACATAGTTTCTGTTTAATCTGATGGGTTTACAATACGAGGGTGGGGAACTCTGAGTGGAGTCACTAAAAAATGACTAAGGATCCTGTTATGCAAGAAGGGCCACTCTCTGCATTCAAATGGAAAACATTATACTGCACACAGGTTTCAGAGTAAAACAATCATTAGAGATAAAATCACTCGTTACACATTCTGGGGTTTTCCCATTCATGTTGCAAAAAGAAATTTACTGTGTTATTTATACAAATAGTTGGACAGCAGATACTGACACTTTTCTGCTGTGTATATTTTGGGTGCAGTCATTTCATTCTGCTTTGTTACCCACTCAGTTCACTGCCCATGATTAATAAGTGGAGATTTAGTTTCAAGCTCTGTATTACTATCCCTTCAAACAAGTTCTTTGATGTCTTAGTGGCAATTTTAGGCTCAGCCAGAGAAGAGTCCTATCAAATTGCCTGTAAGCAGTTTTAAAGGGATTGTGCATTTTTAAACTAACTTTTAGTATGATGAGGAGAGTGATATTCTGAGACAATTTGCAATTGGTTTCAATTTTTTATTTGTGGTTTTTGAGTTATTTAGCTTTTTATTCAGCAGCTCTCCAGTTTGCGATTTCAGCAATCTGTTCCAAATGACCAGTAACCATATATAACTTTGAATTAGCTGACTGAAATATGAATAGGAGAGGCCTGAATAGAAAGATGAGTAAGAAAAAGCAGCAATAACAATACATTTGTAGCCTTACAGAGCATTTGTCTTTAGATGGCGTCAGTGACCCCCATTTGAAAGCTGGAAGGTCACAAGAAGAAAAATTATTTTAAAAAAAAACTATAAACATAAATAATGAGAACCAATTGAAAAGTTGCCTTGAATTGCCCATTCTATAGCGTACTAAAAGTTAAAGTAAAGGTGAACCGCCCCTCTAAGATGGCACCATGTTGGCCAGTTCCTGATATTCTGCCTACACCGGTTGCTGCCCTACCAACTAGTGATGTGCGGGAAGGGATTTCCACGACCCTATCCCGTCCTACGCACAAAATGGGAGGGGCGAGCAGGAGCATTGTCAATAAAAGACAAATGCGGAAGTCGGAAGCCGGCATTTGACTGTGGTTGGCAGGAAGAGCAGGAGAAGAGCTCAACCCGCACCTGCTCGCCATTCGCGAAGAAGAGTGCGAGGTCAGTCTGAACCTGCCCGACCCTCGGGTTACTGCGGGTATCGGTTATATCAGTTATATCAGTTATACTGGTTGTGTTCCAGCTTCCTGCTGTCCATCCTGAAACACGAAAGTGACTTCATTAATAGGATAGGCATGACATCTTTTAAGTTAATGTGAACATGACTCCGGAGACTGATATAAAACACCTACAAAGAGGTCATTTAAAAACGCAAATGCAGTGTGCTGTTTGGAATCAAACCGCCATGTTTCTTTTTACCTATAATGCAGCATTATAATTCCAGCATAATTGTTGCCCTGCTCCAAATTCCGGCTACCACAATTGTGCCTGTTGCATTAAAACTTGTAGTTGCCCAAAGCATTTTCAGAATGGGGTTGCATCACTTCTGGAGTGTTCAAACTGGTGTTTGCATCTGATTTGCTGAGTGCAAGTCTGGTGCGCCTAGTGATACAATCAACTGTGGGAACCCTGAAACTACTCTCAGGCCCAGGGTGGTTCCCCAGCAACAATTCATCAGAACAGGCTGAATGGACGCAGTGGTAATTTGGACATATTGGGGCAAATTTACTAAAGGGCGAAGTGACTAACGCTGGCGAATATTTGCCAGTGTGACGTCATTTCAGAACTTCGCCGATTTACTAACGGGCGCTGGCGTAAATTTGCTAGATAGACTCTAGCGGTACTTTGCTCCCTAACGCCTGGCGAATTTGCGCTCTGTTGAATGGACGTAACTACGCAAATCACTAACATGCAGATTTTAATGAACGTTACCTCTTACGCCAGACTTGCCTTCGCCACCTCAGACCAAGCAAAGTGCAATAGAGTAGATAGCAGTTCCTCAAAAAATTGTAGAAAATTTTGAAAAAGTTGAAAAAGTCCCAAAATACACTGGCGACTTTTCAGTTTTTCAGGGTGATAGGCTGAAAAAGAGCGTAAATTTTATCTGGGGTAACCGGCTTCCCCCTACATTTCCTAACATATGGCACATAAACTATACACTGGGCTCATGTGTAGGGCATTATAACAACTCTATTTTATTTTATTAAAGGGATACTGTCATGGGAAAACATTTTTTTTTCGGAATGAATCAGTTAATAGTGCTGCTCCAGCAGAATTCTGCACTGAACTCCATTTCTCAAAAGAGCAAATAGATTTTTTTATATTCAATTTTGAAATCTGACATGGGGCTAGACATTTTGTCAATTTCCCAGCTGCCCCAAGTCATGTGACTTGTGCTCTGATAAACTTCAATCACTCTTTACTGCTGTACTGCAAGTTAGAGTGATATCACCCCTCCCTTTTCACCCCACGGCAGCCAAACAAAAGAACAATGGGAAGGTAACCAGATAGCAGCTCCCTAACACAAGATAACAGCTGCCTGGCAGATCTAAGAACAACACTCAATAGTAAAAACCCATGTCCCACTGAGACACATTCAGTTACATTGAGAAGGAAAAACAGCAGCCTGCCAGAAAGCATTTCTCTCCTAAAGTGCAGGCACAAGTCACATGACTGGGGGCAGCTGGGAAATTGACAAAATGTCTAGCCCCATGTCAGATTTTAAAATTGAATATAAAAAAATCTGTTTGCTCTTTTGAGAAATGGATTTCAGCGCAGAATTCTGCTGGAGTAGCACTATTAACTGATTCATTTTGAATTTTTTTTTTTTCCCATGACAGTATCCCTTTAAGGTTTCCTGGGCTTGTGTAATGTAATGTATTTGCTGCAACATATACGTCCATTGAAATTTGACTTCCCACCATATGCAAATTAGCCAACACTAGCACAACTTCGCTTTGCTTGCCGAATTAACGCTAGTGAAACTTCGCTATCATTTTGTGCCCAGGACGCAACTTCGCATTTTACTGAATTATCGTTGTCCTGGCAAATTTTCACCTGGCGAAGTGTGGGGATGTGAGTGAAGCCGTCGCTGGCGAGTTTCCAAAGGTTAGTGAATTTGCCCCTTTGTGTCAATGTGAGAGCTCCTGCATTTGTGGTTCTGTTCATAAGTGATCCCTATAAAATTTAGTTCAGTTTTAGCCAGGTCACTATCTCAGATTTTCTCACACTCCATCTCATTTTACATGGTACCTTTGGATTGGAGGAAAGCAATACAATTTCAATATGATAAGAAACATTTCCACTCTCAAACTGGCAATTATAGACCTGTAAGTTTGACATCTGTAGTAGTGAAGTTATCTGAAGGTTTCTTTGTCCTGAAGAGCAGAATGGTTTTGTGTAGGACAGATTGTGCCAAATATTTATGTACTTGTTTTTTTATATGTAAGTAGGAAGCAGGGCAGTGAATGTAGTATGCTTAGCTTTTGCCAGGACTTCTAATATAGCGACACATCAATATTTGCTTTTCTAATCTAAGGCTGTTGATCTTGGTGGTGCTGTTTGCATGTGGGTACAGAACGTAGACATTGTATTTATACAGAGTTGTTTTCAATGTTGTAATGTTTCAGAATTGCACTGGCTCATGGGACTATCTTAAAGAGCATGCACCCAGTTGGGCAGACTTATCTGCACTATAGTTGTCTCACAAATGTACTATACTTTGCATGGATAATCAAAGAATAAGTAAAGCTTTCATCCCTATTTTTCTTGTAAAACTGTTTCACAGCTCTACCCCATCAGACATGCAGTTTCCCCATCGCGTTTCCAAAAATGCAAAGCTGAGCAGAGGGGTTGGAGGCCTCCATTCTTTGGTTTCATGACTTCCATTCCTTTACTTGATCTTGGAGATCAGTGACCGGAAGCCTGTACTATGGATCAGGACCATGGGTTGGTTTCCAGCACACAGGCACCCACTTGTATGTAGGACTTCTCATATGGTATCTCTTTGTTCATCCCTAGCAGGCAGCTACTGTGCAGAAATGGCCCATGTCTGTTGCATTTTGGAACAATTTATACCACTTTACCCAAAGAAATGGGATATTTGATTACTTGCACAGCTGCACTAGGCATCGGTTGCAGCAATATAGGTTATATACAGTATTTACTAACTTGTTATTTCTGGAGGACATTGCGCTAACAACACTACCAGTGCTCTACCTGGCATGTATGCAGTAAGTGCATTTCTCTACAATTATTATACTGGAATGTTTGGGGTCAATGTAGTGCCCTGAATGTTTCTGGCATGTCTGTTGTTAATGCTATGCTTAGAATCCCCTTTCTATAGTGATCTTACTGGCATGTCTGTGGTTAATGTTATGCTCTGAATACACTTTCTAGAGTGATCTTACTGGCATGTCTGTAGTTAATGCTATGCTTAGAATCCACATTTGACAGTGATTTCACTGTCATGTCTGTGGTTAATACAATGCTTAGAATCCCCTTTCCATAGTGATCTTACTGGCATGTCTGTGGTTAATGTTATGCTCTGAATACACTTTCTAGAGTGATCTTACTGGCATGTCTGTGGTTAATACTATGCTTAGAACCCACATTCTAGAGTGATCTTACTGACATTTTTGTGGTTAATGTTATGCTTAGAATCCACTTTCTAGAGTGATCTTACTGGCATGTCTGTGGTTAATACTATGCTTAGAATCCACATTCTAGAGTGATCTCACTGACATTTTTGTGGTTAATGTTATGCTTAGAATCCCCTTTCTATAGTGATCTTACTGGCATGTCTGTGGTTAATGTTATGCTCTGAATAAACTTTCTAGAGTGATCTTACTGGCATGTCTGTGGTTAATGTTATGCTCTGAATACACTTTCTAGAGTGATCTTACTGGCATGTCTGTGGTTAATACAATGCTTAGAATCCCCTTTCCATAGTGATCTTACTGGCATGTCTGTGGTTAATGTTATGCTCTGAATACACTTTCTAGAGTGATCTTACTGGCATGTCTGTGGTTAATACTATGCTTAGAACCCACATTCTAGAGTGATCTTACTGACATTTTTGTGGTTAATGTTATGCTTAGAATCCACTTTCTAGAGTGATCTTACTGGCATGTCTGTGGTTAATACTATGCTTAGAATCCACATTCTAGAGTGATCTCACTGACATTTTTGTGGTTAATGTTATGCTTAGAATCCCCTTTCTATAGTGATCTTACTGGCATGTCTGTGGTTAATGTTATGCTCTGAATCCACTTTCTAGAGTGATCTTACTGGCATGTCTGTAGTTAATGCTATGCTTAGAATCCACATTCGACAGTGATTTTACTGGCATGTCTATGGTTAATACTATGCTTAGAATCCACTTTCTATATTGATCTTAATGGCATGTCTGTGGTTAATGCTATACTTTGAAATCACTTTCTAGAGAGATCTTACCGGCATGTCTGTGGTTTTTGCTATGCTCTGAATCCACTTTCTAGAGTGATTTTACTGTTATGTCTGTGGTTAATGTTATGCTCTGAGTCTGCTCTCTACAGTCAACTTACAATTGTGGTTATGCAGCTTAACATTCTCCTTAGGCCCTATATTGTGTTGAGCTGGCCCTATGGATGCAACAAGCACTATGGATTCACTACAGCAATATCCTAGGAACCAGGAAAGACACACCCTCTGCCTATATAGTTTCCTAGCGAATCAGCCATTATAACAAAGCTAGCAGCGCCCATCAGAAACCTGCTCTATAGGGCACCTACTCACAACTGTAGCCCTGAGATAAAAAGTCTTCCGAGCTGCCTAGCCTAGCACTGAATAGATTATTTGCAAGGCAAACTAAAACAAAGCCATGAAAGCAAGAACAGCGTAACAATTGGTCATCCTGTCTCCATGCCAACCACAACTAATGATTTATCACAAGCTGTATTCAAAGGAACCAGAAAGAATGGTTGCCAACTTGCCAAGCAGTACAATTAGAACTGGTGTATCCGGCGTTTTCTCTCAAACCAAACGATTTCAGATTAAAACGTCTGGAGTTACCGGTTCGAATCTGAATTCTCATTTTAATTTATGGCAGTTTATTGACTTTATTTTCAATATTTTAGCCCTTAAGTCTACAAAAAAATAATTGAAACAAAGCTGAGGTCAGCCCAGAGATTCCTCCTTTCAATGCGCGAAAAAGACAAGTGCGTATGTGCAAAACAAAGATTTGCGCTAGAGCGTGAGATCGCACACATCTGCCAGAGCGGGGACTGGACTAGGGGGTAGTAGAGGCAGAGAAGGTACGTGCCTGGCGCCCCTCCAGCTTTGCGCCCTAGCCACGTGCCTACTCTGCCTACCCCTAGTTTTGGCCCTGGACTGGGGGGCCCGGGGCCCCCCTCTGGCCCATCCAACCCCTACTGTAAAGTATGTGCATATTGACAGATGCCACGCACCGTGCGTTGCAAAATTATTTTTGTTGTTGTAAAACCAGAACATCGGGTGAGGGGGTCTGGCCCGGCTGGGCCAGTCCGACCCTGGTTTTATAAAACATAAATTCGGCTCTTAAAGTAACCAGAGGCAGCTTTTTACCTCCCCTGGTAACTGGCTGCTAGAGTCCTGCAGCGGGTCGGGTACCCGTGGGTTACCTGCAAAAAAAAGAAAAGAAGTTCCAGGTGCGGGTATAGAGGTGGGTGGGCGGTTCTGCGGGTTTCCAGGTCGCGTGTCGGGCGGCGGGTCTTCTCAATTGCAATTTTTACTTCTTTTTTGAGCCTATCACCCTATAAAAAGTAAAAGACGCCAGCGTTTTTTTGGGACTTCAACTGTTTTTGAACCATCCCTATCTACTCTTGCACTTCGCCTGGTCTGAGGTGGTGAAGTAAAGTCTGGCGCAGGAGGTCACGTTCACGAAAATCCGCAAGTTAGTGAATTAGCGTAGTTACGTCCTTTCTCCACAGCGCAACTTCGTCTGGCGTAAGGGTGCGAATCCCAATTTGTGAATGCAAATTAGGCAGTGGCGGAACTACCGGGGGGGCAGGGGGTGCGAGCGGTCCAGGGCCCGCACCCCCTCAGGGCCCCCCGGCAGCCCGCGCGCCACTGAAAATGCGGGCGGAACGGAGGGGGGCGGGGCCCCTCTAGTTACGCTACTGAAATTAGGGGCAGGAACGGAAAAAGTGGAAAAATGTTTTTTACTTTTACTGATTTTCCTTCCTGACCCTCATTTACATATGCAAATTAGGATTCTGTATCGGCACAATCTGAATCCCGCTGAAAAAGGCCAAATCCCAAACCGAATCCTGGATTCAGCGCATCCCTACTTTGTACCTGGTCTGATGTTACAGTGTATTTGTATGTACTTGTGTTATTAATGGCTTTGTATCAACATCTGCGCCTTTTAGGACCTGTGGGAATGATGATTCTTTCTATGGTAACTTGGTATCCATAAATAGGCTGCCTTTGGAATTTAGTCAGGGAAAATATCAGCAGCAGATTAGCCATGCGTGTGATGGAAATTTACACCAGGCATTAATTTCAGGTAGTGTAACATGACCTGCCATAAAGCTCTTAAATCTTGACGGTGCCATTTACTCCGTGGGATTGTGGGTCGGGTGCTATAGAAATCATTACAATAAATGACTGCCTTGATGCCCTTGGACGGCTAAATCTAAGTGTAAGTCTCAGTAATCACTCTGGCGTGTAATTGGGGAATTCAATAAACGGAGCACATGTTGCTAATTAGCTATGGGACCAATTCCGGTCTGACAAAGTCACAATGGATATTCCCATGGAAGTCACATGAAAAGTGATGAAAATCAAATGATTGGAAACAAGTGTGAATTAATATTTATAGAGCTGTACAATTAGTGATCAGTAGTGATTCTCAGATGGCTGATGTGCAACAGATGGAGAATACAGTCCCTGGTAAATTGCTATGATGCCGCAGGTGGGTACAGATGAGGGGCCGCACACTGCTCATACCTCCCCAGCCCCTACTAACATACATTCTGTAAAAATCAGTGTTGTCTTTCACAGGATCTAAACAGGGACGACTCCCCTGGACCCTGTGGTAGAAAGAAACTTACAGTCGAACACCCTGGTGCTCCGAAGAAGTTAATCCCTGGTGCAGAGTGAAAGTGGCATCGGCCAACTCACATCCACATGGGAAAAGGAACAAATTCACCGGCACACAGGGAATAATGCTAGCAATGTGAACCCGTTAATTTGTTCCTTTTCCCCTTGACCCTGCACACAGTTGGGACTACAGTATAACTGCAGCTGGTACTTGTGCAACTAACCTCAATAACACACCACATATATTCCGTACCAATTATGACCAAAAGCCATTGGTATAAGAGCCAAAAAGCGAATAAGAGCAAAAATACCCTAGTTTATTCAGGCCCCCTTTATAAGTACCATCTCCCCCTACTATACCTGCTATCCCACAATCACACTCCCTTCCCAGAGACTATTATCCACTGTTACTATAGGCACCATCTCCCCCTACTATACCTGCTATCCCACAGTCACACTCCCTTCCCAGAGACTATTATCCCACTGTTACTATAGACACCATCTCTCCCTACTATACCTGCTATCCCACAGTCACACTCCCTTCCCAGAGACTATTATCCACTGTTACTATAGACACCATCTCTCCCTACTATACCTGCTATCCCACAGTCCCTTCCCAGAGACTATTATCCACTGTTACTATAGACACCATCTCTCCCTACTATACCTGCTATCCCCTAGTCACACTCCCTTCCCAGAGACTATTATCCCACTGTTACTATAGGCACCATCTCTCCCTACTATACCTGCTATCCCACAGTCACACTCCCTTCCCAGAGACTATTATCCACTGTTACTATAGGCACCATCTCCCCCTACTATACCTGCTATCCCACAGTCACACTCCCTTCCCAGAGACTATTATCCCACTGTTACTATAGGCACCATATCTTCCTACTATACCTGCTATCCCACAGTCACACTCCCTTCCCAGAGACTATTATCCCACTGTTACTATAGGCACCATCTCTCCCTACTATACCTGCTATTCCACAGTCACACTCCCTTCCCAGAGACTATTATCCCACTGTTACTATAGGACCATCTCTCCCTACTATACCTGCTATCCCACAGTCACACTCCCTTCCCAGAGACTATTATCCCCACTGTTACTATAGACACCATCTCTCCCTTCTATAACTGCTATCCCACAGTCACACTCCATTCCCAGAGACTATTATCCCCTGTTACTATAGACACCATCTCTCCCTACTATACCTGCTATCCCACAGTCACACTCCCTTCCCAGAGACTATTATCCACTGTTACTATAGACACCATCTCTCCCTACTATACCTGCTATCCCACAGTCACACTCCCTTCCCAGAGACTATTATCCACTGTTACTATAGACACCATCTCTCCCTACTATACCTGCTATCCCACAGTCACACTCCCTTCCCAGAGACTATTATCCCACTGTTACTATAGGCACCATCTCTCCCTACTATACCTGCTATCCCACAGTCTCTACTATGTGCAAGGCCAAGGACAGTCACCCTTGATTAGAGCCCTGGGTGTAGCAGACATTATCAATAAAACCAAAATTATTATTAACCAGGCACCATAAACTGAATATTTATATGACACCAACAATGAAATCCAATTGCATAATATATTGATTATTTAATAACACAGCGTCTTTGAAGGTACGTCATCTTTCTCAATCTTGCATAAAAAAAGGGTACAGTTCACAAATGTATACTACGCGGACATTACTATGCTTGTGGTATGTTTGCTCTGTTTAAATATTACACATCGCATGTCACACTCCCAGGATTTCACTGTATAGTTGAACTAATTGGACTTGCGCTGACACTTTATATGGCCTGACACTTAGGCAATGATGTCTTTCACCAATCAGAAACCTGATTATCTTCCTGTTTTTGCTAATCTGTATGTTAACAAATCCCAAACAAGTCAACTGTACAGATTTTATATTACTGGAACTGGAATCCATGGAACTGGCATTGGATTCCCTGCACAAGTCTTTTATAATTCCCTACCACTGAATGAGTAAAAGAGCGAAGCAGACAATCTACAACCAAGACTGGAAGATCCCGGAACAGTCAGCAGATTGAATCCCTCAAACAGTCCACGGACGGTCCTGTGGCGGCACACGTCAACCCCACAAGTGAGATCTCAACTGACCGAATGTAGACCCCCAGTTTATATAGGCTTAGCAAACAATGAGCTCATATAGTAGTTTAATCAATAGCTCATATTATTCATATTAGGGATGCACCGAATCCACTTTTTTGGATTCGGCCGAACCCCAGAATCCTTCACGAAGGATTCGGCCGAATACCGAACCCTAATTTGCATATGCAAATTAGGGGTGGGAAGGGGAAAACATTTTTTACTTCCTTGTTTTCTGACAAAAAGTCACGCAATTTCCCTCCCTGGCCCTAATTTGCACATGCAAATTAAGATTCGGATTCGGTTCGGCCGGGCAGAAGGATTCAGCCGAATCCGAATCCTGCTGAAAAAGGCCGAATCCTGGCCGAATCCCGAACCGAATCCTGGATTCGGTGCATCCCTAATTCATATAATGGTTTGGTTAATAACAGATCTTGCTTCACATGCGCTCATCAGGATCTGGCCAGACTCCCAACAAGCACATCCGAAGCAGAGATCTTATCTTACCTAGCTGGTAGCTGAATAGCATATTGTGCCCCTAGCTACAATAAAGGAAAGTCTGATAAGGGCTTCACAAATCATAAGACATAATACATATGAGAATAATGAACAAGTATTAGGTCATCGAGTTGATTCCTTCCCATGATTTCTCTTGCACAACGCTTCATTATACAGGATTATGGATTATAAGGTCGCCTTGTATACTATGATACAAAGGTTTGTTATACACAATTATAAGTCATAAAGCTGTCTTTTTACACTATATTGGGCTCAATATACGACATTGGGTTCAACAGTAGAACAGTTCTTTGTGTTATATTTTATACAGTTTTTATCAAAGTATTGCGATGAGCTATTGGGTTTAATCAGAGTATTAGCATGAGCCATTATAGAAAAAACTCCTATTAATACACCCAGTTATTGCTTGCCACTGCCTATTTGGTAGATCTTGGCACAACTAAACATTATTGGATCTCGGCTAAAAGAGTTGTATCAGCCCTTATCAGAAAATGTGAATGTAATGTGAATTTTATGACACGCGTTTGGCAACATCATAATAAATTAACAGATGAGAAGAAGAAAACATTCCTTTCTTTATTTAGAAGTGGTTAAAGGCCACAGAGCAATGGCCCTTTATGCCAATAAAGCATTTGCCAAAGTCTACAATACAATTAATGTATGACTATCCACACATTTATAGCACTGGGGCAATGGCATTCAGATGTAGAGAGTGATATTCTGGGACAATTTGCAATTGGTTTTTATTCAAGTAGTAGTTATTTAGCTTTTAATTCATCAGCTATCCAGTTTGCAATTTCAGCAACCTGGTTGCTAGTTTCCAAATTACCCTAGCAACCATGCATTGATTTGAATAAGAGACTGGAATATGAATAGGAAAGGCCTGAATAGAAAGATTGATAAAAAGTAGCAATAATAATACATGTGTGGCCTTGTAAAGCATTTATTTTTAAATGGGGTCAGTGACCCCCATTTGAATGCTGATAAGAATCAGAAGATAAAGGCAAATAATTAAAAAAACTATGAAAAAAATAGTGAAGATCAATTGAAAAGTTGCTTAGAATTAGCCATTCAATAACATACTAAAAGTAACTTAAAAACAAAAATCAAAATGAATCAGTTAATAGAGCTGCTCCAGAAGAATTCTGCACTGAAATCCATTTCTCAAGAGAGCAAACAGATTTTTTTATATTCAATTTTGAAATCTGACATGGGGCTAGACATTTTGTCAATTTCCCAGCTGCCCCAAGTCATGTGACTTGTGCTCTGATAAACTTCAGTCACTCTTTACTGCTGTACTGCAAGTTGGAGTGATATCACCCCTCCCTTTCCCCCCAGCAGCCAAACAAAAGAACAATGGGAAGGTAACCAGATAGCAGCTCCCTAACACAAGATAACAACTGCCTGGTAGATCTAAGAACAACACTCAATAGTAAAAACCCATGTCCCACTGAGACACATTCAGTTACATTGAGAAGGAAAAACAGCAGCCTGCCAAAAAGCATTTCTCTCCTAAAGCGCAGGCACAAGTCACATGACTGGGGGCAGCTGGGAAATTTACAAAATGTCTAGCCACATGTCAGATTTCAAAATTAAATATAAAAAAAAAATCTTTGCTCTTTTGAGAAATGGATTCAGTGCAGAAATCTGCTGGAGTAGCACTATTAACTGATGTTAAACATGTTAAACATGTTAAACATGTTTTCTGATGACAGATCCCTTTAAAGGTGAACTGCCCCTTTAATTGCATGCTAGTATAGATAAGCACAAGCACTTTCTGTAGGGTATTTTAATACATATAGTTTTGTATTTTCATCCCCTTTTTGGGGAATTCTGCAGCTCAATAAGGACTGCGGGAAACCTGAATAAATCCGATAAAACTCTCTCAACAGTAGCGAGCCATTTTAAGAAGTTTCATAATATGGATCCAGCCAAGGTCTCTTTCTGGGCTTTGGAAAAAATAAATTTAGGAATACGAAATGGGGACTTGGAACAAATTCTCCTTCAACGAGAGAGTTATTGGATTTTTAAATTGGATACCATTTCCCCTCGAGGAATAAATGAAAACAATCTGTTCACATCTTTTATTTAACTATGGTTTTTATTTCCAATTCTAATGAGCAATATAGTTTGCATATTTTTATTGATCCTAGGTCGAATGGACACATAAATAGATCAGTATCCCTTCTGTGACCCTATAGTCTGAGTATTTTTAATCATGTCATAGAATCCCTTCCCATTGCTATAAAATAATATTCGATATATATATATCCCAGAATTTTTCTTCTTTTTAATAATGAATTAATAAAATTATTTTAATAATTGTTGGGAAAATCAGATCAAATTGGTTTATTTATAGCAGTAGGTCTTAATCATAATAATGGTCTTAGTGGTTCGTAGGAACGATGATTGGTTGTTCGTATCATCTCAAATACACGCTTTACTAGATCTTGAACAACGATTGGTGCTGGCTGTCATGTGTGGCAGGGAAGGGGTGCTACCGATGATCGGGCCCCATTGATGTGTTCCCTGTCACGGTCATGCTGGCCAATAGGACGGATCTGTGCGGGGGCGTGTGTCTGACGTACGGGGCCGCGCCTCCTGACGTCTAAGCGCTCTGATGATTCTCTTGACGTCTCAACGGGAACTACCAATTAGAAGACTTCCTAAGTCACGCGATAACTACAGAGTGACGCATTTGGATGACGTATACGGAACCTATTTTACAGCGTACCAGAAACGGATCAATCATTTCGCCTTGAGAAAGCTTGTAAGCGAAACGCGCGTTGGCGAGTCGCTCAATCCTTGTGATTTTTTAAAAGATTTTTTCCTGGTACTTTTTGGGGTTGGATCTGATTCCTTATTGCTGCGGTTCTCTTTTATCTTAAACAATCTTCCTTCCTTTCTAAGGGGCCGGTGATTTGTGGTTTATTAGGGTTAACCCAGTCTCTACAAGATCAGGGCAAGTTAATATACAAAGGCCACAGTCTCGGTTACCCTGTCCTGGCTTTTTCTTTGTGGTGTCCCAGTCTTAGAAAACAATAGGCAGTTAGTTTTGGGACAGCTCCACCATCTTATGTTTCATTATATCTTCTCTCTATTCTATTTGACCGCAGTATTTGGTTTTAGTTTCTAATCCTAATTTGGTCATTTTTTAATTTAACGAGATCTTGTAATTAATTTAATCCCCAGCAATTATTATATACAAATTAGTGATTAATTCAATATAATTTCTTTGGTTCTAATAATTTCACTTAATCTAATTCCTTACACAATTAATTGCACCTTTAAAGGAATCTTATCATTTCTATCTTATCCTTGTTGGTTTTAGGCTAACCATGAATTTTTACTGGGAATGATAATTGAATAAACTACTTCGGATATCATGCACTAATTGGCACTTTATAGAATTTTATTAATTAATTTAAAATTAAATAGCTGTACAATTGATTAATTTATTTGGAGGCATTAATTGCACTTTAATCTATTTATTGAATTTATTGAATTAACTTATTTAATCCTAAGAGCTTCTTGTATGCTGGTTATTGATTAAGTTGTTACCCACGGGGTATTCTTTTTCTTTATATTTTTAAGTACTTTTTGGGGAATTGTCATGAAATTGCCACGTTTGTCTCAGTGTATTACCCCATATAGCCAATCAGATCTTTATTTTCATAGGTGTAACCAGTAAACGCTACCTGCACAATATAAAACAGGCTTCAAAGCAGAGAACAAGATCTTTTCTATATGAATTTCCTGGTGGCACATGAGCGCCTTCCCTCACTCTGCGCCTGGCTAAAATGAAAAATCACCGGTATTTCGTTTTCCGAAATCGCTTGAATCGACGCGTGTGATTAGCGCCGGCAATTTTTCATTTTAGCCAGCGCAGAGTGAGGTAAGGCGTTCGGGAAGATTGGTTGCCGCAAAGTCGCTGCGATTAGTCGCCAGATGACTAAATCTCCCTGAATCGCCCAGTGTGCCCTTACCCTAACAGTCACCATATGAGGTTTAGCTTGATATTGCTACAATGGCTAATCAATTAGTTTCCATAAACATGTGACTAAAGCTCCTGCTCTTTACAAAGTAAATGCACTTGCCAAGAATAAATATGATGTCACTGGGTGGGGACCCTCATATGATCCAGAAGGTCTTTAGCAAGTGAGGGAATACAGGGTTATGGGAGATAGCTCATAGTACAAGTTGATTCAGGGACTGGTCCGGTTGCCATTTTGGAGTCAGGAAGGAATTTTTCCCCCTCTAAGGCAAATTGGAGAGGCTTCAAATGTTTTTTTTGCCTTCCTCTGGATCAACTGGCAGTTAGGCAGGTTAAATAAAGCTTTAAGCTGGCCACAGACGCAAAGATCCAATTGTACGAATCAATGTACTATCAGACTTTCCCCTCTCCCGACCTGCCACTAACCATTCAGATCAAAGTCTTACCATTCCTACCAAATAAAGTAGTTAAAGAACAGATCAGCCGATGTTCTGCCCCTAACAGCAATCGTACGATAGACAAAGCTAGTGACAGTCTCCCACTGAAAATCGTACGATCGGCAATACACGCAGAAATATTACCCGCAGCCGACAGAAATTTTCTAACCTGTCCGATTGTCTATACGACCGTTCTCCCCCGGGCGAAAAATGCCGGGACTCTCCACACACATTCCGAAAATCATACAAATCCTTGATTCGTACGATGAGATCTTTGCGTCTATGGCCAGCTTTAAAAGAGAACTAAAGCCTAAAAATGAATATGGCTAAAAATGCCTAAATTTTCAGCTTGTCAATAGCAGCAATGATCCAGGACTTCAAACTTGTCACAGGGGGTCACCATCTTGGAAAGTGACACTCACATGCTCAGTGGGCTCTGAGCAGCTGTTGAGAAGCTAAGCTTAGGGCTCGTCAAATTATCAAGAAAATGAGGTTGGCCTGTAATATAAGCTGATGCTACAGGGCTGATTATTAAATTCTGATGCTAATTGCACTGGTTTCTGTGCTGCCATGTAGTAATTATCTGTATTAATTACTAATCAGCCTTATATTGTGATATTTCTATTCTATGTGTACTGTATATTGTGAGTGGGTCCCTAAGCTCAGTAAGTGACAGCAGCACAGAGCATGTGCAGTGAATCAGCAGAAAAGAACATGGGGAGCTACTGGGGCATCTTTGGAGACACAGGTCTTTAATGCTAAAGGGCTGTGGTTGCCTTGGGCTGGTACTAGGGTTGCCACCTTTTCTGGAAAAAAATACCAGTCCTCCTATATATTTATCTTTTTTCCCTATTAATAACATTGGGATCAACCATCATTACCAGCCAGACCAGTAAAATACCAGCCAGGTGGCAACCCTAGCTGGTACAGAAGCCCAAAACATAACGTAAAACATTTGTAGCTACTTCTTTAGTTAAGCTTTAGTTCTCCTTTAAAAGGTTGACCTTGATGGAGGTGTGTCTTTTTTCAACCTAACTTACTATGTTACTATGGTCAGCAACTGGGCCGGCATTTAACAAGCAGCTGACTGAGGGCCAGGGCCCACCAGGCTTCCACATCAGGGCCCCCCACAGCCCCCATTGCCCCAGCTGCAACCCCCACTCTGGCGACCCCGTCTCCTAAATCTAGGACAAATTCCTCCCAACTCTCCCAATGTTAATTATCATATTAATGGAAAGGTTTTGGTAGAATTTAAATAAATTAGACGGGGCCCTAAAGTATCCTGTTTTTCCTTCGGAAAAGGCCACACGTAAATCAGTACATGCTGAGAGCGACCACTTCTCTATAATCAATAATGATATGTTGGTTACATGTCATTATTGATATAGACAATTACAAGAGTCCCATTACCCATTATCAATATATTTAAGCCAGAGACATTTTGTGCATACTGCTATTGAAAAATGCCTTACCCTTTAAACAAAACAGGGATTGTTTGTCCATATATTGCAATATATTTAAGCTGGCCAACTACGTCAAAGTCATCCCATATCTGGCCAGTCCTATGCTCAATTTTATCTGATTCATTAAGAATTCTATTGCTTCATTATACGTTTTACATAGGGACTAAGTTTTACCTGCAACTTACTAGCTGCTTTCAAATTAAAACTCCCAAACTTGGCTGCCCTTTTACATATCATTATTGATATACACAGGATCCAGTTCATGCATTTCTTTTAGGAATTCTTTACCAAAGACTGGAGCTGAAGAAGCCATTTATAGAGACATCCAGGTAACACAGTTGCACCTGCCTTGAACTGGCATAAAACAGCACTGCATGTTCCTCCTCTGGAGTCCGGCACAAACATTCTTCTTTGGATGCAATCACGCTACGTTTCTGGGGAGAAAAGTTACATTTTGGTTGAAACACATCCCTGATGCCAATGGTAATTGAGCAGTACAATGTGTGAGGCATCTCTCATGGCGCCACCTAGTGTTCCTTTGTGATTACTATACCAGCAGTTTCTATTATGGTGTGCATTATCATTTCACATCTAACTTTATCTGCCAGTGGAACATCTTGTGCTCTGATACTGCCCAATGGTTTTAATTAATTTATGTTAATTAATAATTACAATAATTTAAAAGAATAGAGATCTCAATCACTCAATATCCCAGCAGACATACAATTTATAGCCCAGACAAGTGTAGTTGCTCTCCCCGCACTTTCCCAGCAGTCCCAGCACATAGATCCACTTATGTATGTGGGTTCTCCGAATTGAGCGTTGCTGGGGGACACAGGGGAACCTTGGAGCTACCATCTGGCCTGGTCTGGAGGGTCCATCCCTTTGCAACAGCAATGAAGCATGAATTCTGGGGGGAAATGCTGCATTGTGGGGGGGGAAAAAAGATGCTGATTGAATTTGAAACGTCACATTTTTCACTGCACTTGCAGACATACATGTGCCCTAAGGTTCTGTAGTCTCTCAATACCTCCAGCCGGGCACCAGTTCTTCAAATGGCAGGATTATATGTTTTATTGCTGCTCACGACATGATTCAGGCATTAATGCAATAAAGTGCTTGCACTATAATCCAGCTATTTTCTCATCCTCTCATTTAAGTGCTTTGTGATTTGCCCAAGGCTGCAGGGAATTAACATGAAAGTCCTCGCCGGGAGGTAGGGATGCACCAAATCCAGGATTCGGCTCAGGATTAGGCAAAACCCCCAGTAATTTTGTAGAATTTAAATTCAGGCAAACTGTGAGTGCCTGGCTCTGCCAAATCCAGATCCTTGATGTCACGTGACTTAAAATCTCCGAACAACGAAAAGTGACAAATTCATTCAATGCAATTTTTTAAATCAAATGTGAAAATGCATAGTAAGGCTCTGATTTAACTCTTTTGTGGAGTATTCAGCCAAATCCGAATATTATGGATTCAGCGTATCCTTACCTAAAACTGAGCACAGAACCCAGTCACAAAATCCACAATTAGTTAGGACTTTACAGCACGCAGTGAGTATCTACAGTTGTGGAACTAAAGACCCTGTAGGCTTGGGGGGGGGGGGCTGGGGGACATGGGGGTCTGTTACACATAAATCCCCCTCTACAGCCACTTTTGAATCTTAAAATCCTGGTGCAGTGTGTGAAATGGGGGGGGGGCAAAGGGTTGCTGTGTGCGCCAGGCCCCTCCAAATGGTTTTTGTGGGGGGCAGTGACTGCTAGTTACGCCACTTGCTCAGAGTACTGGAATAGCTTAAAGGGATTCTGTCATGATTTTTATGATGTCGCTTTTATTTCTAAATTACACTGTTTACACTGCAAATAATTCACTCTACAATATAAAATTTCATTCCTGAACCAGCAAGTGTATTTTTTTAGTTGTAATATTGGTGTGTAGGTGCATCTCAGGTCATTTTGCCTGGTCATGTGCTTCAGAATGAGCCAGCACTTTAGGATGGAACTGCTTTCTGGCAGGCTGTTGTTTCTCCTACTCAATGTAACTGAATGTGTCGCAGTGGGACCTGGATTTTACTATTGAGTGCTGTTCTTAGATCTACCAGGCAGCTGTTATTTTGTGTTAGGGAGCTGCTATCTGGTTACCTTCAAATTGCTCTGTTGTTAGGCTGCTGGGGAGGGGAGGAGGGGTCACATACCTCTCAACATTTTGGAAATAAAAAGAGGGACAAAAAAGTTGCCGCACCTAACGAGCCAATTTTTTGACCATGCCCATTTTGTGGCCACACCCCCTAATTACCATGTTCATTTTACAAAATTTGGCAAGTTATGAAAGTTTGAACATATTTCTGTTCTGTTCACATTATCAGTTATTACAGCTTCACACTTCGTGGATTGTAACAAGCGGTGGGTATGCTGTGCTGTATGACGCATTTCTTGCCGTTATCCCGGCACTTCCTCAGAGTCTGCTTTTGGCTTGTTACAATCCACGAAGTGTGAGCCATAATAAAGCCGATTACTTTTTATGAAGATTGTGTCACAGCGCCCAACATGCGAGAGAACAAGTTGCGCAAGTACCATACCTGCATGGGGTAGCCGGCGTCTCACGAGGGCAGCAGCGGGGAAGACACAGCTGTCGGGTGAGCTCTGAAAGGGTCTGCATTTCTTTTTCTCTATCTACAGCAGTAAAGAGTGACTGAAGTTTAATCAGAGCACAAGTCACTTGACTGGGGGCACCTGGGAAACTGACAATATGTCTAGCCCCATGTCAGATTTCAAAAGTAAATATAAAAAAAAATCTGTTTGCTCTTTTGAGAAATGGATTTCAGTGCAGAATTCTGCTGGAGCAGCACTATTAACGGATGTGTTTTGAAAACAAAATTTTTCCCCATGACAGTATCCCTTTAAATCGTCTAATACAGAAATTGATGCCTCTCAGTATCCTTCCACCATTGGGACAAAAATGCATACAATAATTTTGTAAGAAAAGCCAATAGTGAATATTTATATGTTTATTATACATTTCAAGTGCAACATGTTATTAATGCTTCATTATACATCTAAAAAAAAACAAAAAAAAGTTGGTTCTGCAAATAAACTATACAGTCCCCTTGTTCAATTGTTTCATATTTTCTATATAGCAGCTCCCATGGGCAAACAAGTAGGGCCACCATATGCTTGATATACTGTGGGAGGGAGGAGATAGAGGCACGGGGCGTGGGGGGTGATCCTAACTATATGAAGAGAGTGTTGGCTCTTCAGAAAATTTAAAAGGACCAGTAACAAATTTTTTTTATTAAAAAATTCGTTAGTGTAGAACGAAAAAAACCCCGCAGAGTCTTTATTAAGAAGTAACTTACCAAAACTCCGCTTGCGCTCCTCTTCAGAAAAGGCGATCCACCGAGCGCCGCACGATGGATCGTTGCCGTGTCAGCTTTTCTGAAGAGGAGCGCAAGTGGAGTTTCGGTAAGTTATTTCTTAATAAAAAGTTAGCGATTTAAAAGTTTAATATGTCTGTTTTTTTTTTTTTCGTTCTACGCTAACAAATTTTTTAATAAAAAAAATGGATTTTACTGATCCTTTAAGGCAGTAGCTCGTGAGTAGCTCGTCGCTCTCCAACCCTTGGATGTTGCTCCCAGTGGCCTCAAAGCAGGAGCTTATTTTTAAATTTCAGGCTTGAAGGCAAGTTTTGGTTGTATAAAAACCAGGTGTACTGCCAAACAGAGTCTCAATGTAGGTTTACAAGCCACATAGGGGCTACCAAATGACCAATCACAGCCCTTATTTGGCACCCCAAGAACATTTTTCATGCTAGTGTTGCTCCCCAACTCCTTTTACTTCTGAATGTTGCTCACAGGGTTCAAAAGGTTGGGGATCCCTGTTTAAGGCCTAGTTGGGAGGGTTCAGGGAGGGCGGGTTTCTATATAAGCTGCAATCAGTCCCTTGGGTTCCTAAATAAAAAAAATCCAGCCCTGGTTATGGATCGAGTGACCAGACTGAGTGTGGGGGCTACACCTTTTTCTTCTCTTCTGTTCATTTATGTTCCATTCTGAAATCATATTATAAGGAAATTAAGACAATGCCTCAAGGACAAATGATGAAACAATGAATATCCATCCCTTACAGCAAGAGGTGACTGAATTAAGTATTATACACCATGAAACACTGCAGATATCACATGTAGGCCGAGACACATTTGTTCTTATGGCTCAAGTAACAGACAGGTCTGAAGGATCAATGGGTTGTTCACCTTTAAGTTAACTTTTAATATGATGTAGAGCAGGAGTCCCCAACTTTTTTAACCTGTGAGCCACATTCAAATGTAAAATGAGTTGGGGAGCAACACAAGCATGAAAAAGTCCCTTGAAGTGCCAAATAAGGGCTGTGATTGGCTATTTGGTAGCCTCTATGTCAACTAGCAGCCTACAAGAGGCTCTACTTGGGACTATAATTAGTTTTTATGCAATTAAAACTTACTTTCAAGGTTGGAATTCAAAAATAGGCACCTGCTTTGAAGACCCCGAGAGCAACTTCCAAGGGGTTGGAGAGCAACATGTTGCCCATGAGCTACTGGTTGGGGATCACTGATGTAGAGACATTAACATTCTGAAAGAAGTTGCAATTGGTTTTCGTGGTTTTATTTTTAGTTATTTAACTTTGATCCGCGGCCCTCTAGTTTGGCATTTTAGGGTCTCTTTTACCCAAGCATCGGTTTAAATAAAAGCCTGAAATAGAAAGAGGGATGGGACAAAATAGAAAAGGTAAGTAATAAAAATAATAAAATTGTAAGCTCACGGAGCAGTTTTTTTTTACACTGCTGGGGTCGGTGACACCCCCCCATTTAAAAGTGGAAGACAAACCATTTGAAAACTATAAAAAAATAAATAATGGAGACCAATTTCTGAACAGGATGTTCTACACCAAACTAAAAGTTATTGTAAAGGAGAAGCACCCCTTTAAAGGGAAACGTTTATTTTCCATAATACCTTGTTCTGGATGCCGCAAATCATATTTGTTCGGACATCACTGTGCTCCAATGCCCATAATGCAATGCTTTACAGGGTCACTCATTAATGCACTTGTGCCCAGGAGAGTGGGTTCATAATGCGCTCCTTTGGAGGTGGGCAGAATAGTTCTCACATAGGATAAAGTTAGCAGGGCCATAGTATATTCTATGTGGCCTGTAGAAATGTAAGGCACAGTATTTACAATACACTCATGCTCTGGTTATAATCATAAGAAGCACAAGAGCTGTGCATATTATACTTATTGATATACAGCTCCAGAACACTGATAATCTTCTCACGTCCGTCACTGCATATTGTTCAGGCAGCAGCAATGGCAACTGGGTATATGTTAATATTAGACTGCAGAGCCAACGAGTGGGGCACTGTGATTGCAAAGATCCTGCCTTGGTAAGCTAATGTCGGTATCTCTTCAGCTGAGAAATTCACAGATAGGAATATGGTTCACAATCCCAGCTGTTTTTAGTTGCTGAATAGCTTGACACAGTGGTACCAACAGCAGAACTTCTCAGCTAGCAGAACCTCTGGTTTATTGGTTGCTTCCAATCAGGCCTTATCCGTTGTCCTGAAGGAGCAGGTGCCATTACGCTTGCTGCGACCACAGGAACTGCTCACATCTCTCCAACATAGACTGGATCAGTGCTCTGCGGGAAAAATACAGATGTTAATTAGCTGGAATTTAATTCTAAGGGGCAGATTTATTAAGGGTCGAAGTGAAAATTCAAATTCTCGAATGTTCAAAACGCTCAAATTCGAATTGTCAATTATCCAAACTAGATTTTTAATTCGAATTTAGAGATTTATCATACTCTGGCCATTTAAGAACTCGGATTCGACTATTCACCACCTTAAGGGCTCTTACAGACGAGTGTTTTTAGTGCGTTCCAGTTTCATGAGTTCAGCCACAGGGGAGAGCAGGAGTAGACACACTGAATTCTTTTCATTGGGGCTGTACTCACACAGACGCATGTAAGCGCCGAACGCAGGAAAAATGCAACATGCTGTGTCCCAACTTGCGTTCGGCACTTACATGCGTCTGTGTGAGTCTACTCCTGCGCTCTCCTGCAGCTGAACGAATGAAACCAGAACGCAGCTAAAAACGCTCATCTTTAAGAGCCCTAAACCTGCCAAATGACTGTATAAGTCAATGGGAAATGTCCAGGGATCAATTTGGTGGTTTGCAGCCTTCCGGACATTTCTTGAATTCAATTTGAGTTTTTCTAATTCAAATCGAATTCAATTCAAGTTTTTGGATCGATTCAATACGTCCGAGCTGATTAAATTAGATTTTATTCATAAATTTTGATTGGTTGAATTCATGGGAGTTTAAAAAAAAAAAAAAAAACTCACAAGTCTAAACAAACAAAATAAAAAAAAAAAAGTATCCCATAACTCATTTCCATAAAAAGCTACTTTTATTCAAAAAGTCATATTAAAAAATAACAAACATACAGACCCCATGGTTTTCTGTCTTACGCATTTCATACCCTCTGCTATTTAATCATAGGCAATGATAATGGATTTTACAATTTATCAAGCTTGATAAATGGCTGGAAAAGCTCGAAACGTCGCTTAGCTTGAGGCACGAATAAAGTACCAATTTTTTCACCATAATCGGAGTGCTGCTGAAGTATTTTCATGTATGTATGTATAATCTAGCTCTGAACTTGAGTAATATGTTGCAATTTCTGTTTTTTTTTTGGTACCATTAAAACCTATGATTAAGTACCAGAGGGCATGAAACGCGCAAGGTCGAATACCATGGGGTCTGTATGTTTATTATTTTAATATGACTTTGAATAAAAGTAGCTTTTTACGGCAATAATGAGTTATGAGATACTCTTTTTGCTTTTTTACTTGTGTGTCCTTGGAACTGGGGGCTGTGTCCCAGCAACTATGGCCCTTTTTTGACTGGCCATTTCCATCCCAGCATATAAATTTAACTTTTTAACTAACTCTAAGGGGCATGTTTACTAACATTGGAGATAAATATCTGGAGAGATTTCTGGAGATGTTGCCCATGGCAACCAATCAGCAATTAGATTTAAACAGCCACAGCCAAGTTAGAAAACAAAAGCAAAGATCTGATTGGTTGCTATGGGCAACATCTCCAGAAATCTCTCCAGATATTTATCTCCAATGTTAGTAAACATGCCCCTAAGTCTTCAAAGGAACACTATAAATACTGTAAGTAAATCTATAAGAAGGCCTTGCATCAGTCATTCCTTAGAATTGTATTAGGTTTTCAGTATCTTGAGAGATTTACTGGATATATGAGCGAGTTACAGTGAATTTCTGGCAATAAGAGGAAAATCAAAATGCAGCATCTGGGGAAAAGGGTGAGACAGTGGGGCTCATTTATTAACGCAGCGCAGCGCTAAAAGGAGCACAGAGGCCTGATATTTGCCCAGCACATGCGAGTATTTAATAATGTAGTGCACGATACCATAAAAGTCAGATTTGTACGCTAATGTAGATGCAGACAAGATGAAACGCGTGAAACTGCTGTCGCAATGCTTATAATAAATTGTGCGCACAGAAAGATACCACAAAGGTAAGGAATAGTTGTGCGCATGTATGAATGTGCTGCTTTAATTAGTTGCATTACATATCGCACATATTACGTTCGCTGTGCCGCATCTGCATTTGTGTCTGTTGTAATATTTGTTTGGTTGCAAAGGTGTTTAGCCTACCTGGTACTCTTAAAGGAACCTTGGTTAATATAAACATGTTGGGGGAAGGCGTGGTTAATCTGCACTTTACAGGGGTTGTTCACCTTTGAGTTAACAAACATCACCAACAACAGCAGCCCCATTTGGTATATTTGCCAGAACCCAGTTTAGCAGTATGGCCCTACACACATATATAAAATTATTTTTCAAGCAACATGAAACACAAAAATGTGAATATAATAGCGCAGCTGGGCAGGAAGAGTGTTACTATTACACGAAGAGGCAGTCGTAAAAATTGTGGTGCCATTGCCCGGGTGCAGTCTTGCGCATATACAGATGCATATCTGAGACGGCCGCAGTGCAAGCGCAATGTAGCCACGCCCCTCACAAACACAGCATAGTTTGCGACATAAATGCCCAATCTTTTGCGCAAAGTGCATAAACAAAACCTTTGCAAAAGCTCCGTTTTATGCGCAATATCACGCAAATATATTAGCAATCGTGCTCGTGATGGCGCAGACACTCTTTTGAGTCCACTTATGCGCTGCATTAATAAATGAGCCCAGTGTGTGCCAAAATAATAAGTGTGCTCCATCCATATGCCCATTTTTGGGAGCAGTAGAGGATTAGCTTGACAGCAAACCAGGCAGTAGCTGGGGGCCCCATGGTTTTCAGGGGGTGAAGCTGCAAGAATTAGCAGATATTTCAATGATTTGTTTGGCCATCTGAGGAGGTCCTCATCCTACTGAATTTTCAAACCTGTCTGACTGATGTGGCAGATTTCTGACCACATAGTCAGGCAGGCCAATCTAAAAGCACCATACAGGGGCCAATAAGTTGCCAGGTTTTTCCCAGCCCAGAGTGAAGTCTACAGTATATGAATGAGAGGGAGCCTGGACACACACACACACACACGGTCATTACAGTCACTCTCCTATAGCTTCAGGCTTATCCAAGAAAGCAACAACACTCAAATTGCCCCCTAAGTGCCCATTACACTGGGCCCCCTATAGCGGTTTTGAGAAGCCTAGGGTTGGGAAGTATGAGAGGGAATTGTTGCCAGTACGTATAAAATGCCAGGGATCAAACAGAAGACAAGACAGGAGATGGAAGAAAATGGGAGTAGCACAGACTTGCCTCTGTCTTTTCTCAGCCACTTTCATGATATCGCAAACCTTGGTGGATCTGTCAGAGAAGCTCTCAGTCGCACCCCATTCCTGCAGATATGGCCAGGCACGCTCGGTCCCAATCACCTTCATCAGAAGGAGGGCCACATTCTCCACTGTGATGCAGTTAGGCCAGTCCGTGTGCCCGTTACTTACTGAACTCCCATTCTCTGTGCCATTTTGATGCTGGTGGTGATCGTGAGAATGAGGATAAGAATCGTGGCTTTTTGCTAGCTGAAGAATTAATTTCCATTCATCCATGGTCTCTGGTATGACACCTAAGGGAGGCAAATCATAGTTCAGTAACAGACTAGAATATAATAAATAAAAATTCACATAAACAGCCTCTTGTACAATCGCGAAAATGCAATTTTCAGATGCAAATCTCCAGGTTTGTTTTTATCCACAATGCAGTGCTTTTCCCCAGAATTACAGAATAAAAGTACCTGTGCTCTGTTGTGCACATCACAATTATACACAATGCACCATTCCGTATGCTAATTCACCATCCTCATTAAAAAAGTATAGAGAAATTAAACCAAAGACCCCAATCATCAATGTATTAAAGCAGGTCAGGTGACTCACCATTGACTTCATCGATAAGACTCAGATCATCAAGGAACACAATGTTTGTCAGGGCTTCTATCCTTCTGTCCAGCTCCAAACACAAAGACACATTTCCCCGCCAGTATCTACAAGAGTAAATACTGTATTAAATAAACAGAACTCAGAATGCAACCATGTGTTAATATGTTGAGACAGGAACAACGGCCTGAAATAAGAACTAAAGCTCAACAAAGAATTAGGCTACAAATCCTACACCATATTGGGCACCACAGTACAGAACACGTGCATGTATATGGATGTGTATATATATATATATATATATATATATATATATATATATATATATATATATATATATATATATATATTTATTTATTATGTACATATATATTATAACAGCAACCTCTTCTTAAAAAAGTGCAGCCTCTATTACCACGAAGAATTTCTAGAGTACAGAATCGGAATTGATATGAACATATTGTACTTTACCCAAAGGTCCTACAGACTGTGGACATCTTCTGTTTTGTTTCGTAATCTGCCGGAAGTTTTATTAACAGATCAATTAAAGGTCCATAACCCCAGGTAAACAGATGAGAATTTGGCCTGGAGGAGAAGCAAAGTGCATCAGACTAATGAGAAAGAACCAGCAGTTTGTACCCTTAGTAATACATTCTATTTATTTTATATTGTATAAATGCCATATCAATATGTTTTTCATATCTTTGTCTTTATTTTAAACACTCCATCATTCAGTTCTATCTATGTGATGAACAAAGTCTTCATATAATACAACAGAAATACAGATGTCCTACTTGGGATTTCCTTCCGGATCCAAAGTGTTGCTGGTTTGTGGAGCATCATGGGAAACAGCCAGCAACAGCCAATCCATTTTGAGAGATTCTGGCTGAACAAGCGACTGTAGCAGAGATGACCTAGAGCACAGAGAATACTTGCAGTTTGGCTGGTGTCAATTACAAAAGTAAATATGCCACAAAAGAATGCAAAACAGGGGTTGCCAGTCACCACCTATTATGATCATATCAGCTCAATGCCACCCTAGAATTCTGGGCAACGTCACAATAAATGCAGCCAGATTTGACATAATCTCTGTCCTGTATGATGCTTTCATTGTTATTCCATGTTATTCCATGGACTAGCGATACCCAACCTTTTGAACCAATGAGCAACATTCAGAAGTAGAAGGAGTTGGGGAGCAACACTAGCATGAAAAATGTTCTTTGGGTGCCAATTAAATGCCATTTGGTAGGCCCTATGTGGATTGTCAATCTACATTGAGGCTCTGTTTGGCAGTACACCTGGTTTTATACAACCAAAAATTGCCTCCAAGCCTGGAATTCAAAAATAAGCACCTGCTTTGAGGCCACTGGGAGCAACATCCAAGGGGTTGGAGAGCAACATGTTAATCATGAGCTACTGGTTGGGGATCTCGGACTTAGAGCATACAGAAATGGTTTCTGGTGGCACCACTGAGGCTTGTTTATAGTTGTGATTATTAGGGAAGAGTTTTAGGCAACACCTTAGTAGGTAGAGTTTGTGATGCACACCTAGATTTGTGAGCAGGTTTGGAGAAAGGGGAAGGAAAGGTTTGCAGGTGGCATTGGAATTGTTAAGTCACTCTTGTGGAAAGTAAGGAGAGTGTTTCAAGGGCACATGCTTGAAGCTCTGAGAAAGGTAAGGAATAGGGTTTGGGGCAGAGAAAATATTCAGAAAGACATCAGTTTTATAAGAAATCTAAAAACCCTTCTCCGGAAAACCATCTGAAGACAAACCTTTGATCCACTGGCTTTGATTTAATAAGGCTGTCCAGATAAGCAAGGAAGTGCCTTTGATTTCCACGGCAGAGCTGCATGACATCCAGGGGCAGAATGGAAGGGTAGAACCTTATCAAAGACCGGACTGCGGTTTCCCCAAACTTCTCATACATCCTAAGTAAAAATTGGGGAAAAAATTTGCTGAAACTGCTGCTTTTTTAGGAATGACAATATGGAACCAATGCTCCTCTTTCCTCTGCCAGTCCATTAAACATCCATCACACAAAGTAATAAATATTGATTGAGGTAATGTGGCATGAAGGAGAAATCTCTTTAACTGGTCTGAAACACACCTTAAGGGTCAGGGCACACAGGCAGATTCAGGGAGATTAGTCGCCCGGCAACATATCTCCTCTTTTTCAGGGGTGACTAATCTCTCCGAACTGCCTCCCCTGCCTTCCCGCCGGCTAAAATGTAAATCACCCGTGGGATGGCACTCGGAGCGATTTGTTTTCCGAAGTCGCCCGAAGTTTCCGCGTCATGTGGAGATATGTGTAGAGAAGGTTACAAAGGGGTTAAATGTGGTGCCCACCACACCCCCTCTCTTTTCAGCTACATATGCCCCCCACTAATGGACTGATCTCACCAGATCCTGCGTTTTGGTCTTTCTTCAATGGTACATTTGGGCACGATCACGTAGTGACAGGTCACTTAGCGTTGGATCCGATAGCCTCCACTTTACAGATACCCCTTTCCGAAAATACTAAATGATGCCGGATGTGTCTCAGCCCATGCGTTCGATTGCGGAATGCCAGGGCTGATCCTATCAAATGTGGAGCCCAATTGGTACCATGTTGGCGGGGCCCCTAGACAAAGTGTTGCTGGCTACTGACACACCAAGTATTTAGGAAATTAAGGGCATACAGGCACAAAATAGAAAGGAAAGGGACAGACAAGGTAAGAGAGTGAGAGGGATGAAATAGGGGCACACGGTAAGAGAGAGAGGGAGGAAATAGGAGAGTGGACTGGGCCAATTAGTTTGGGGCAGGCTGGGCCGATTCAGCTTGGGAGCAGGCTTAGTTGGATTGGGGGCAGGCAGGGCCTATCAAGGTTGGAGGAAAGCTGGGCCTATTAGAGTTGGGGGCAGGCTAGACCTATGGAGTTGGGGGATAGACTGGCTTATCAGAGTTGGGGGTGGGCTGGACCTATGGATTTGGGGATGGGCTGGACTCTCAAAGTTGGGGGCAGGCCAGGCAGCATCATGTGCTGAGGGAAATATTATCTGTGCTGCCCTGTGGTGCGGGGCCCCCAGAGGTGCGGGGCCCAATTGGTCCAATTGGTCCAATAGGCCCAAGGCCGGCCCTGCGGAGTGCAAAACTCCAAACTTGCTCACACCGAATCCCGGGAATTAACTGATTTTCACAGTTGCACCTTGCCGATTTTGGGGTAAATTCACCAAAAATGTGTGACACACCACCTAGATACTGCAACGCATTTCGCCTCTATAAGACTTAATAAAGCAATTGATTGCAACTGCTTGGTGAATTTACCCCAAAATCGTGCCGGGTGAATTGTGAAACCGTGAAAACCGATAAATTGCTGAATCATTTGAAAATAATCTTTTATTTATTTATGTTGTTATATGTTTTGTTCCTGGCCAGCCAGGTTTTAAATGGATCATGTTTAAAATAAAACTTGTATACTTTCAGATTAACTTGGTCTCCAAATACACCTTTAATCATTTTCTTACAAAGTAGTAAATGTTTAACACCAGAAATACCTGCAGGCATGAGCGAGCAGCAGAGGACTATCCCACGGCTCTTCATCACTTAATAACTTGATCACGCTCACCAGAGCCTCACTGGCTATTGCTCCAGCCACTGGAGTAGAACTCGTCAGATCTAATAGAAAATAGGCGGAAAAGTCAACATAAATTACTTAATATCTGGAAATGTTCTTAATTGACCAGGAGTGCCTCACTGTCTACCAGCCAGGGCCTTCCACAGACTATACTGAAGGACTAAAAGGTTCCACCAGCGAGTCCTTTCGATACAGAAATAGATTTAAATAAAATATACATATTATGTTCGGAAAGTAGTAAGAGCAGATCTTTGTAAAGCTTTAATTACATGAAGTTGAGATGTTTCAAGGGTTACAAAAAAGTGTGACCTCAGAAGTATAGGAAGATTTAATATTTAACTACTAGAGAGCAATGTAATCAGAGAAAGGCAGTGCGTTCCTTATAAGTGGTGGGTCACCTTTAAGTTAACTTTTAATATGTTATCGAATGGCTGATTCTAAGCAACTTTTTTTTTTTTTTTTTTTACAGTTTTTAAATAATTTTCCTTTTTCTTCTCTTTCCAGCTTTCAAATGGGGATCACTGACCCCCATCTAAAAATTACTTTGTTGGGCTACAAATGTATTGTTATTGCTACTTTTTATTCCTCATCTTTCTATTCAGGCCTCTCCTATTCATATTCTAGTCTCTTATTTAAATCAATGCATGGTCACTAGGATCATTTGTACCCTAGCAACCAAATTGCTGAAATTGCAAACTGGAGAGCTGCTGAATAAAAAGCCAAATAACTCAAAAGCCACATTTTATTAAAAATGAAAACCAGAATAACTCAAATAACTCAAACTACAAATAATCAAAAATGAAAACCAATTGCAAATTGTCTCAGAATATCACTCTCTAAATCAAACCAAAAGTCAATTTAAAGGTAAACAACCCCTTTAATATTAATCACCAGACATGAATAAATACTGAGAGCATTTTAATGCATTGCTTAATATGGTATACAGATTAGTGATGAGTGAAACGCATTGAAATAATTGGCCGTTTTATGCGCAACAAATTGTTACACGTACAACAATTTTTCACGCTCCAAAAAGTAAATGGGTGTTTTTTTCTTTGGCGATTTTTTTTGTCCAAATGCCTAAAGTCAATGGGCGTTTTTTATTATGGGCATTTTTTTCTCAGCAAATTTTCCCGCTGTGAATTTTCACGAAAAAATTCACACATGATGCAATTTGGAATTTCGCCCCGAATTCATGGCTGGCGAATAAATTCGCTCATCACTAATGCAGATACCTGTACACTGAAGTGTATGTGTGTCACGTGCAAAATGAATATAAACCTTGTATGGTATTATACTTTTCATTTTTCAGAGATGAGGAATGGCTAAAGTATGTGGCATAGAAATATATGTTTTGGGACAGTAATGGGTTTTCTGAGTGTGCTATAGGACATACTTCAGGAAATATATATATATACGTTTCACTACCCACCTTGCAGCCCTTGCACGTAGGTATCCCAGACTGTTGGGCAGTCAGTGTACTGGAGAGCTATACAACGTTTTAGTCTCTTAAGGTCTAAAAGGAAAAAGTAACTCTGTATAAAGTGGCAGGCAGAAGAACCGAGATCTGAGGGCAATGGATCCTTTCCATCTGTGAAAACTTTGAATTCCAGACAAAGCATGGCAAGGCTGGACAGGTCCCGACGAAGAGACTCCTCTATGGGAAATGGAGCAGTCACGTGAAATATAACAGGGTGCTCCGTTTTAGTCAAATCAGTCTGCTCTCTTCCCTCGTCCTTTGTCATCCCCAATTCTGGCCTGAAATCTCCTTCTTCTCCGTCCTCATTATTACAGGATGAGCTTGTAGTTGGCACTTCACCATCTGAATCTTGGTCAGAGGGGTCGGTCTGGTGACTAAAAGCTTTTTCCAGGTATGGGAGCCACGTGTTTAAGATTGTTACCATGGCCTCTGGGTCAAACAAGACCTCAGGATCTTGGATTTTTGATCTGAATTCAGAAAGAAAAAGAGCAGTTACTATAAACGTCTTCGAATGTACTGTACCTCATTTTTAAATGGAAGACACATAGGGAACGTCATGGATATCGATTTGGTAACTGTTCTTTATTATCACAATTCCATATTCAACATTATAATGAGATTATTTTGGACATTATCATATACAGAAATTGGATCTGTTGTCTGGAAACCGGCTATACAGAAAGTTCCAAATTACAGTAAATCCTTCCGCAGAGTCCATTTTAATCAAATACTTGATGGTAACGAAGGTGCATAAATCCATATTGGAGGCAAAACAACCCTAATGGGTTTAATTTGTGTTGACATTATTTTTTAGTAGATTTAAAAGGTATGAAGATCCAAATTATGAAAAGATTCCTTATGTAGAAAACCCCAGCTCCCGAGCATTCTGGATAGCAGGTTCCAAAATTTGATAAAGAAGCCCACATAACACAGAAACTCCTAATATAACCATCAAAGTTACCCGTTTCTTCAAAAAGTATGAATAAATGCCATTTTCTATGCTGAAATCCAACTGTTTAACAGTTCTTTTCTTTCTGCATCATTTAAAATCCTGGCAGGGAAGAAGGAACTAAACACTGACAAATTGTAACAACTTCTCCGCAGCTTACAGACAGCATGCAGGAACTACATAACCCACAATGCACTGCAATGTTCCTTTCCTTATTGAAATCACATGTGCAGGGAATTGTGGGGTTTGGAGGATGCAGGCTGAGGACAGTTGGCTGCTAATACAAAGTAACAGTAGTCAGCCAGCTCAGCAAAGTAGTCAGACAGATCAGTAGGAGAGCAGGGGGCTAGGCTTAGGGAACTGTCAGAAACCATTAAAAATCATGAAAAGTCTGCATATTTTTTAATTGATGTTGCTTGAAATTATGTTTACTTTTCAAAAAGCTTAAGTTATGTTTTTGTGGAGTTCCCATTTAATAAAGGCTTGGAGTCGCATTGTATTGGACCCTTTCCTATGTAACTTTATTTGCTATTCCATGGATGGATACACAGTTAAATAGGGTTTGAAATGTCACGTCGTTATCACCCTATTGATGTAAGGCAATGTAAGAATCTCATCATGCTTCACCAATGCCTGTTCCTAGATAGAAAGCCCAATAAGACCTCACTTACATAGCTGCGGCTGTTGACAGTTTTAACTCTCCCAGGCTGACTTCCTCACAGGACGGCGGATGGGAGTCTACCCTGCAAAAAGGAACATAAATGAATTCTTCTATTTACATGTAAAACTGTATTAGATAAAAACTACTTTAGCCTAATAACTTTTTTTGGTGGCTGAGAAATGCTCCTCACGAGCACTGGAGAGATCATTTAGGATTATCTAGATAACACAATCCATAACGGAATCTTCAAGAAATCAGTCTTATGATTCAACATTCAACTGACAGACATTGACAGGGCACAGACAAAGTGGTGGAGATCTGATATATATATATATATATATATCATGTCAAGTCATGCCTCCCTAAAATAATTAAATGGACTCACTCGTTCTTTTCCTCCTCTGGTTGGGACATGTCATTGACAGGCACATCAAGGAGTCGGTCATCTTCCTTCACCTCTTGCCGCATTCTGATATCAGGATTCATGTGAAGGGTTCCAATTTTCTCAGTGGTTTTCCTCACAAAGCTAGTGACACTGTGAAAGAGAAGCACTTTCTTATATCAAGTGGCCTTCAAATATTTCTCTATAATCTGACACATAGGCTTGCACTATACCAGCAATATAATGTATGGCTTTAAGTTGGTGAGACACAATGATGGGTGAATAGAATCATGCTTTAAAATCAAGGTAATCATCAAGACATGTTGTGTATGCGTTTAAAACAACAACAATGCAAGCTGTATGTAAAATGCAATGAAAATTGGAAAAAACAAAACAAATTTGTTACTACAGACGGGAATTCTGTGTTGTAAATTAGGGGCATCGGACCCCGAAGTCTGCCAAGATGCCCAAAGTTAAGAGGGACAGTAGATGCACCAAACCCTGCTTTTTCATTTCCCCAAATGCAGGGGGGTACGGAGTCGGTCGAATAAATAAACAAATCTGAACCCATCTTATGCACCCAAAAAGCTTGTCTTCGGATTTGGTTTGGCCATGCACTTGGATTCTGCCAAATCCTGATAAAAATGGCTCTGATTCAGCCAAATCCTGAACCAAATCAGGGATTTAGTGCATCCCTAGTTTGAAAACAAACAATTAGGTGGCCCTAAAAAATTTGAATGGCCCAGTAAATTATAGCTATTCCAATGATCATTTCACATGTGTTGTTGCTGTTGGCATTTTGAATATTCAAATTCTCTGATTTGGTAAGAGATGGATCTAGCCCTGCCAGCATTCTAATGCACGGACACACTACACTTAGGGGGTTATTTATCAAGGTCCGAATTTCTCTCAGTATTTCTTATATCCAACTCCGAGCAACTCTGAATTCCCAAATGGACCTTATTTATGAAGAAAATAGGGTCAGGAAAAACTCCGAAAACTTCGGAGCTTTCCCCGAAAACTCTGAATTGTTCTGAGTTTTCTGCAAAAACTACAATTAATTTTGGAGTTTTCTGAGTTTTTTTGCACCGAACCCCCAAAATCACTGGATAGCGGTACAGACATCAGCGCAGACACCATTGGACTTTAATAAATCTCGAAAAATTCATAGTGTTTTTTTTTGCTCCGAAAACCGTGAATTATTTGAGGTTCGGATATTCGGAGCTTGATAAATAACCCCCCATGGGTTACCCTCTAAAATGCACATAAGTGCAAGGTTTGTATCAAGCCAAAATCTTGTTTATGTGCCAGAATGGGGGACCTGATGCCCATGCACTGGCAACACAATTAGATGGTGAGGAGAGAAGGGGAATGTGCAGTGAAGAAATGCAGAATGGAAAGTGAAGGTAATTGCCTGCCCCTTCTCTATACCCAAGGCATAAAGGTGGGGCAGACAATATATGACTGACAGCTAAGATTTTTAAATATTTTTATAATGGGTATAGGTGCGTTACTGAAAAAAAAAAATTTTGGTTTCATGTTAAATTTGAAAAGATCCCCTTTAATGCAAGATTAACGGGAGCTAAAAAGTAAAAGAGATGGGAAACTGGTTACCAGAATAGTTTCATTATTTCAGTCTGTGTTTTAATACAGGGATGGCCTATTGATTTTTATGTATGTCTAAATAATTTAGTAGGCAATTGCAGGACATCAGCCTGCTCTCATTTCTATTTTTAACAAGCAAAAAAAGCAAACATTAATAAACCAGCCCCCTATGCATTCATCATAATGCGCTATTCACACATTGTGCATCTTGTGTATACATAAACACACTCTGCTGATATTTAAAACAAAGGCCCACGCCATAAAAATTGCTTTGGCTTGCACTGTACAAAGTTTCCAGTTGTTGGACAAGCAGCACAGAGATAGCAAATAAACCTGAGCTGTAGAGAACACAGGGAAGGCGACATTGACCAGTCCTTTCAGAGAAGTTACCTGTCTTTCATTGCCTGCAGGGACACACGTGGAGAGGTGGAACGAAATGGCAATTGGATGTTAAATGGAAGCAAAGTCTCATTTCGATCACTGTCAGCCGTCATGGACGCATGAGATACATTGTCTGACAAGTGAAGATAAAGTACAAATGACAATATAAAAAAAAAAAAGCATGGACATGGTGTGTTATGGATAAAGAACCAAGATAAATAATCCCCACCCTACGATTCCTAATGGTTTCAGTAAGCTCCAGTTCATGTTGGGATCTTTCATGATGCAACAAGCAAACGTGATCAGGAAACACGCAGGAGCGATTCCTGGAATACTCATTATGGTTTGGGGATTATTTTATTATTATTATATTATTATTATTATTGGCAGCAGTACAAATGCTAGCAATCACACTGACAGTACCAATCACTTTCTGCTGTGACACTCATGGGGGCCGATTCACTATGGGTCGAATATCGAGGGTTAATTAACCCTCGATATTCGACTGTGAACTAAAATCGTTCGACTTCGAATATCGAAGTCGAACGATTTTGCGCAAATCCTGCGATCGATCGATCGAAGGATTTGTCGTTCGATCGAACGATTAAATCCTTCGAATCGAACGATTCGAAGGATTTTAATTAGGGATGCACCGAATCCAGGATTCGGTTCGGGATTCGGCAAGGATTCGGCCTTTTTCAGCAGGATTCGGATTCGGCCGAATCCTTGTGTTCGGCCAAACCGAATCTGAATCCTAATTTGCATATGCAAATTAGGGGCGGGGAGGGAAATTGCGTGACTTTTTGTCAGAAAACAAGGAAGTACAAAATGTTTTCCCCTTCCCACCACTAATTGCTTATGCAAATTAGGGTTCGGATTCGGTTCGGTATTCGGCCGAATCCTTCGTGAAGGATTCGGGGGTTCGGCCGAATCCAAAAAAGTGGATTCGGTGCATCCCTAATTTTAATCCAACGATCGAAGGAAAATCCTTCGATCAAAAAATCACAGGCAAGCCTATGGGGACCTTCCCCATAGGCTAACATTGACTTCGGTAGCTTTTAGCTGCCGAAGTAGGGGGTCGAAGTTTTTTTTTAAAGGGACAGTACTTCGACTATCGAATGGTCGAATAGTCGAACGATTTTGACTTTGATTAGTTCAATTCGAAGTCGAAGGTCGTAGTCGAAGGTCGAAGTAGCCCATTCGATGGTCGAAGTAGCCCAAAAAAACTTCGAAATTCAAAGTTTTTTTTATTCTAACCCTTCACCCGAATTTAGTGAATCGGCCCCATGGTGTTGGAGAGCTAGAATAACTGCATCCTGTTCACACCCCAATGGGAATATTCACAAAGTTGCAGCAGGTAAAAGCAGCCAAATTATTTCCAAAAGTAAAAACTCTTGCACACCTATTTATAAAAGTGTGTTACACCATAATTAAGCCCCATTTTTACACCTAAATAGACTTACAATATAAAAGTCAATGGGAAGTACAAATTTCATAAAGGGGAAATTCAACTTTAAATATTGATGTCACAAAAGGAGAAATTCTAAATGTTTTCTGGTTGTCAGGTTCATTGACCCTGGAAACCACAAAAGCAGACTGGCTGTTCTGGCAATCTCCTATTTATCTTCAAAAAAGCAAATAAAAGGGCGCCTTGCTCTTGTTAATAGGCAGCAGCTTTGAAAAGTGAAACATTTCATTTGTATCACGTAAATTAACAAATATTACATGAATGACCAAACTTAATTGTTTTTGTCCCACCCGAATGCTCATTTCTAGTATAATATGTTCAGATATTATTTTCCTAAACGAGGGTCACTGACCCCAGAAACCAAAAACTATTGCTCTGAAAGGCTACAATCTTAGTTAATTTTTATTTATAATCTTTCAGACCTTATTGTATTCTTTTTTGCTATCTCTCCTTCAAAACACTGCCTGGTAGCTAGTGTCATTTGGACCCTAGCAACAATATAGCTGCTAAAACTCCAAGCTGGAGAGCTGCTGAACAAAAAGTTGAATAATTTTTAAAAAAAACATACAAATGAAGAACAAATACGTCTCAGAATATCACTGCCTCATTATACTAAAAGTTTAAATTAAGGTTAACTACCCCTTTAATAGAAGAACCAAAACTTACCAAGCTCTCCTTGTTCTTCCTCTTGTTCCCGTAATCGGTCGTCCTCAGACAATGTTTGGCTGTGTAAGGACTCACAGTCTTCATCGGATTGGCTGCCTCTGCGGCTGATAACCCGATAGATTCCACAGTCCAACACATTGAAACTTTCCTACAATGAAATTTACTATGACTTTATTTCCCTTGGAGTAAAGTCAAATGAAAGCATAGCCACTGACACGATTACAAAATACAAGCTATAGAAAGCAATAATAAATAAATCTAAGCCATAGAAAGCAATAAATGATCCCTAAACAGTCCACAGAAAACAGACTTTCAATAAAATGGAACATCGTTTTATTTCAGAAGAACCTGTGTCTTGGGGTCAAGCTAGAAAAGAAGTTGCAGATCCTGATGGAGATCCAGCAAAGCCTACTGAGCTATAATGTTTGGTCTCTGCTGAACAAAACATCCTTACAGCGTCTACCAATCTTTACCTCCATAAAGAAGAAAATTTGGCTGGCATGAGACTTTGCATTAGAGAACATTTAAAATTATTTTGGCTACAGTTTTTGCCAGCATTCTTCTTCCGGGAGGATCAAGCTTCGGCTTCATTGTCCTACTGTGTCCTCAACAGGTCATTGGCAAAAACTATATATAAATCCTAACCAAAGTGAACTCACATGTGAGGAGATACTGCTCCGTCTGCTGCTGCAGGCTGAATCCAGAGGTTCAAGCTTGGACATCAAATCTTCAAGCTGAGCAATGGATTCTTGCTGTGTTACAATGTCCAGCTGGGCCTTCAAGTGTTCTAGTTTGTCCATGGGCAAGACTTTCCTTCCCTTAACAGCAAAACAAAGAAATCAGGATACACAGAGCATGGACCAACCTAAGCACTCAGTACTAAAGTAGGCCCGAGTTCAGTTTCTGAACCAACCCTGAAGGAAAAATACAGCAGCTTATTTACTGACTGGCATTAACAACAGGTTCATTCAATCTATGTTAGTAGTGAACCTGGAACACTGAGTTTGTATTACTATTAACATCTGTTATAAATTAAATAACCCACAACATTTTACTATAAAAACTGTGTGGCAGCACACAGAGTTCATATACCATGAGGAGCCCTGTACATTGCAGTTTGCACGCCGCTTCATGCTTCCTCAAAAAAAGCCTTATAAATGTACTTGTACCTGAAAACAATTTCTAATATTAAAAGAGAAGGAAAGCTACCAAGGCAGTTTATTGCCAATAGATTAGCCACAACAGTGCAAGCTAGAACGTCATTTTTATTCTTTAGAATGCTTTTCCATACTCGAGTAAACAGCTCTAGACATTGTATCAATTTGTTTAGGATAGCAGCTGCTATATTAGCTTGCTGTGACATCACTTCCTACCCGAGTCTCTCCCTGATCACTTATAGCTCTGGGCTCAGATTACAGCAAGGAGGGGAGAGGGGGAGAGGAGCAAACTGAGCATGCTCAAGCCCTGAAGCTGAAAATAGGAAATCTGATACAGAAGCCGATGTGTATATAATAGAAGGACAGAAATGCAGTGTTTCTTTTGACAGAGGACTCAGAGCAACTTTACTTTGAGGGTTTACTGGTGTATTTATATAGACCTTTCTGATAAAGCTTATTGAGTTTTAACCTTTCCTTCTCTTATTAAATAAAGCAGTGCAATTTTGTGCATGCCGAGCCACATTTCCTGGTGCTCATGTCATTGCTTCAGTTGCTTTCTGGTAAAAGCAGAGATCCAGTCTTCGTTTATTGCAGGGATTCTAGATACATGGCTACATAGGAGTAGATGCATAAAGAGTCCTTTCAAGAGCCATGAAAGGATCAATTAGCATTCACAAGAATGGCTCATTTACATTTATTGCAGCGCTGCATGGACATGACTGAGACTAATTTTGTTTCAGCAGGAATGCTTTGAATATACTGAATAGTGATGCATGCCACCTGGGATTATTTGGCTGTAACGCAAGAGATTTGTCTTGTTTTACTTATATACCAGTTTAGCTTCACAGAGGTCATAGAGCGATTATTATTTCTATAGCACAAACATATTCTACATCATTTACATGCCTTAGCGGAGCTTATAGTCAAATAGGGAATTCGCCAATTGATTAATGGCAGAACTACAGGGAATGCGATTGCACACAGGCCTGCGTCGGGGGGAAAGGTGGTTTCTTTGCCTGCACCCATGCCCCCGGCACTGATAGTTATGTTACTGCCCTGGATGCAAGCGCAGGAGTGTTAAAAGTGCAGAACAAAGTGCTTATTTAGATATCTGTAGAATAAGTCAAATCAACTGGACTTGCTGTGTTTTTTCTCATGAGAAAGCCAGTTGGATGACTGGTGAAACATCTTCAAGAAAAACACAGCAAGTGCAGCTGATTTGATTTATTTCTACAGATATACCATGACCTGGATGAATGAGAATCTTCAGAAACATATTGCTTATTTAGACTGAAATAGCAGCAGGTTAAGTGTTCTGCTCAGCACCTCACACTGGATGAAAGAACTCTCAAACCCAATACACTGTACTTTCAAAAACTCCTACTCACTTTACTTAAAACAATGATGTTCTGGAACAAGTGGCAAACCCTGGCAGCCAGATCCCAGCAGCTTCTTTTGATAAGACGTTCAACACATCGCTCCACTGGCAGCAAGGAGAAGTGCGAGACCTTGCCATCATGGTGCAGACAGAAGAGCTCATTCTTATAAATGGATATGTCTTGGATGTCTACAAGAAGTAACATGTATTTGCTCAGGGAAACACAGTCACAATTATTATTTGCCAAACACAAATGAGCTCTGCACACAGATGGTTGTGCCCTGAATGCCTCGAAGTGCTATCCCTCAGTCTTTTCTAATAATATTACATCATTGTGTATCATGTTATGCAAACTCAAGGATCAAAATTTTAAAATGACCATGCAAGTCTATAGAGTAGAAGTTAGAGATCTCCACAGTCCACAGAGTGAAATACTGCCTCTCTCCATTCAATTCTATGGGATTTTTAAAGGCGTATTTATCAAAGGGTGATCGTGATTTGATAAATATGTCTTTAAAAATCCCATAGAAATGAATGGAGAGAGGCAGTATTTCACTCTGCGGACTGTGGAGATCTCTAACTTCACTCTTTGATAAATATACCCCTTAGCCTTTCCCTGCATGATGTTTGGCTGCACTAAAAAGTAAATCCATAGTAAGATTGACAAAATTACTGTTTTCGTGAAACCCTGAATAGAAATGGAATAAAATACAAATTTATCACTCATAAGTTCAAATGGATGGCAGTTTAGAGAGTACACAGGCAAATAAATAACCCCAATGTATTTCACCCAGTACATATAAATGCTTCGGGAAATGCCTAGGGAAATGCCTAGTGTATGGGTCAAGAATGTTTTTCCTCAGAATGAAGCAAAATTCTTCTGTGGCAGAGAACAATGTAAAATTTTCATTACATTTCATTTTCTAATGCATTGTAGCCATGTCAGACTCTCATTGTGCCCTTCAAGGTTACATATTTAAATAATAATTACTGGATATTTAGTAAGTTGATAAAATTAAATTTGGAAAACAGAAATAATTCTGACCTCTTACTTCACTCCACAGTAGAACCTGCACATTCTGGGGAATAAAGATGTAAATTGCCCGGTCTGTCCACGTCAGCACGCTGTGTTCACTAAGGAAGAGAAAACAAATATTTTTCATTGTTTTGATTTGTGGGATATACAAATATAAAGACATATAAGCCATTTGCCTGGCACTCTAGAATCAGAGCAGTCCGTCTTTCTCCATTGCCACAAGCTCCACTTCCCTAGCTCTGGCACTGTGCTACAAAAATTTAAATTTAAAAAACAAAAATCAAAAACACGAAGGGCAGAAGCAAATCCTTAACTAGGCTTAGGTTTAGGTTTGAAATTACATTTTAGCCCAGTTATGTTAAAGATATATAAGTAATGTGTTTGCAATGGCAACATTTGAAAATCATTTAAATTAAGGGTGAAACCATTATAAACAAAAGCACAAAAAATCAAAATAGAACAAAAAAAATAATATATTATTATTATTATTTATTCTATTATTTAGTATTTTAGAAGTGCCAGGATTAACTGCTTGGAAGAAGACAAGTGTCCCCCCCCTCTTCAACTGGTAATCATGGACCTTGGAAATGAATACAAATGGCACCAAGAGGTCTCACCTTAAGTACAAGAGTTTAGTGAATGCTAAAGACTGTGGGGGTCCAGGGGTGGAATCATACTGAAGGTCTAATCTAAAGATACAGAATGAAAAAAATACATTTCATTACATGCTGTGCAAATATAATACAGGTATGGGACCCATTATCCAGAATGCTCAGGACCTAAGGTTTTCCAGATAACAGATCTTTCTGTAATTTGGATCTTCATACCTTAAGTCTACTAGTAAATCATGTAAACATTAAATAACCCCCAATAGGCTGGTTTTGCTTCCAATAAGGATTAATTATACCTTAGTTGGGATCAAGTACAAGGTACGGTTTTATTATTACAGTGAAAATGGAAATAATTTGTTAAAATGTGAATTATTTGGATAAAATGGAGTCTGTGGGAGATGGCCTTTCCTTAATTCTGAGCTTTCTGGATAATGGATTTCTGGATAACAGGAATTCGGCAGGTAGGAAATAACTAGCAGGACAACACTTCAAGCCATGCTTTCCTCCCATAAACATTGCCTTTTGGTCTGATCACCAAGACAGCCAATGAGCCCCAGCTTTTATTTGCAGAGAAATGCTGGGACCTGTTGTTCCCCCAACAACTAAAGGGGTATAATGCATAAGATAAACTGCACATTAACACCATGTTAAGTGTCACATGATGAGCCAAGAGTGATAAAAGCAGAATATGATGGCTCATGTGACATGTCATGATATGGGTAGTACAATATGTCAGGCACCACTTTAATCCTCATCACTACGGCTTACTTCAGATGTTAATAAGCCTCGGCAGGCTGGGTTTATAGTTTTTTACCTTAAGCGAATAACGGGAAGAGGTGGAGAGGACAGGAGTTGCTTGAACTGATGAGTACTTTGCACCTCTCCTTCAAAATTCACTTCCCACATCCGGGACCCAGGTCGAGCGCAGTAAATTAATGGCTGCTGGCCAACCAAGTTCCTTCCAGCGGGAAAAAAGCAGGCTCCATAATCACCATCCCTCTCCTTGTTGCCAATTTTCCAAAATTTTTCCCTAGGTAAAGAGAAAGAGTCAACTGTAACCTGCTCTTATAAATAAACTGAAGCCATGCAACTCGTAATGTACCCTGCCAGCCACCCAAGCAGTCAGTATATGCAATTGCAAAGTATAAGCATAAAGCATTACCTCTCAGTATCACATAAATAGGAACGTGTTCGGGAGGATATGAGCAATTTGCCGTCCAGATAGTCCAGTTGTACCACGCGGGAGTCGACAGTGGTGATGATCTGAACAGGAAACATGACAAAAGCAGGGGCTGCCTGTCCAAAACAAAATCAGTGGCATAACAAGATGTTACTGAACCCCAAAACAAAAACTTTTAGAAGTATTATATACAGCTTACACTCAAATTACTTAATGTAAATGAAAACTGCACAAAAATGTCCTGCACTGGCTCCTTTACACCCCTCTGCAGTGGCGTAACTACCGGGGGAGCAGGGGGTGCGATTGGGCCAGGGCCTACACCCCCTCAGGGCCCCCCAGCAGCTCGCACACCACTCAGTTCTGCAGCCGTTTCCGGCCGTACGGAGGGGGCGGGCCCGGCTTCACGTCCCGCCCCCTCTAGTTACGCCTCTGCCCCAAGCAGTTGCTCCTAAACCTATGTTACACCCCTGAACAAAACAAACCTGAGAAGGGGCTAAATATGACTACAGGTTAGCAGGCAAGCAAGGTCCGAGGTGGACCAGAGGTGTTCCAACAAACACAGATGGAGATTATAGTTACATTTTATATATATTACAGAATGGGCTCTGTGGAAACCTTGCCTGTTGCACAGGAATCTGATGGTGGCACTTTTTCGTTTTGATGCATTCATGGGGTTGCCCTGCCAAGTTTTTCTGGTTTCTTGCTCATGCTCAGGGCCCAAAAACTGCCCATCTAGCCCTAATTCAGCCACACCTCACCACAATCTGAGATCCAGGGGTGTAACTACAGAGGAAGCAGACCCTGCAGCTGCAGGGGGGCCCAGGAGGTATAGGGGCCCCATGAGGCCCTAATTAATATACAGTTTCAATAAATATTGGTAAAACAGGTCAACCTTTAGACATGCCTGAAAAATAATTTGCAGTAATATCTAGTTATGCCACTGCTGAGATCCGTTGCTGACCTGATTAGAAGGGAGTAAAGGGAACTAGAAATGTGAGTTTCAGATATGTAGGGGACACAAAAACAAGTTTCTTTTACCTTTCCTTGTTTAGATGAGTTTAGTTTGATCGCTGTCACTTTGCCTAGATGATCCCCTACAAAGACACGTAGCACAGCTGTGTCCCAGCAGAGGGCAGTCACCTTCCTTCCCCTGTGCTCTGATGATACATAGATCCTCTCTGGTTTCCCACGACGCTCTTGATTCAGTTCCCAGACCACGACCATACCCTGGCTGCCAAAACACCAAAATAAATAAACATTTCCTTGTCAAAGAATACCTCTATATTATTCTTGATTAACATTACCAGAGGCTGTAGTGAAGGCTTGAACATGACGGCCTTTTTTCAAACAAAATAAAGTTCTAGGGGGAGGTTACGTAATAAAAGGTGCAAAAATTGCTAAGGTTCTAGTTACCTATAGTAACCAATGAGCAGGCAATATTTTTGATCACCTGTTCAAAATCTAACAGCTTACTGGTTGCTGTGACCTATAACAGGTCCTTGGCCATTTTCAGCACAAATATACATTTTCTCTGTTATGAGGAGGAGGTAATATAGGAACGGCCATTTCTTTAGGAAACGGGTACGGGTGTCCTTATGTAATAATAAATGCCTGACAATTCCATTACAGGCGGCTCTCTGTCAAAAGGTCAGTACTGCACCCCTTTTGATTGTGCTTATGCTATACATCAGGTGTTTTAAAATGTGTGGGTGCTGTATCCCTGAGCCCATGCTTCTATGCTCAGAAGGTCTGTAAATAAAGCAATGGCCAAAGCTTTAAAATATTGTAGGTCCTTCCCTTCAGATATTACTGTACACATCAAGGTAAAAAGGTAATTTGCAGTTGGTCACACCCTCAGAACAGTATAAATCATGTCCCTGTTATATAGGCGAACCTCTGAGCAGTGTAGGAAATCAGATGATTTACCTGGTTGCCACAGCTACATAGTCTTCATCATGACTGCAGCAAGAAACACGAGAAATGGCACCTTCCTAAATTTCAAAGAAAGAAAAACATAAGCTCCAAAAATGACAAAATAAAAGAACTTAAAGCTACAGGTACATTTCAGAAGCACACGTTTCCTTTAACCAACCTTACAAGTCACATTAATCCCCTGAGCATACTGATCTCACACTAGCCAGGACATAAACACCCAAGTCCATTCATATTGACAGCTGCCTGAAACATTAGAACTGGCAGCTATTGGTCCACAAACACATGCATTTTGGAGTTAGGGTTTGGCCAAGATGCTAAATTAGGAGGTAATTATCCCCTATATTATAACCCTAACTTTAAAACACTTAAATGTAATGCTAACACTAAAATCCAAACACCCAGGGGGATATTTACTAAAATCCGAATTTATCTCATATTTTATTTTAAAAAAACCTTGACCCAACTTCCCATGCAAGATTTTAGCTTATTTATTAATAAAAAAAAACTTTTAGGCTTTTTTCCCCAAATGAATCGGATTTTTAAAGATTTTGCTTGAAAAAAAGTCAGGTTTCTGGGCTAAACTTCAAATTGATATAGGTGCCTCTCCCATTGACTGATACTGGACCTTGATGGGTCTGAGATGGCAGATTTTACAATTCAGGCTTTTTGCAGCATTGAGGTATAATAAATCTCAAAAAATGTGTTGTTGTTTTTTTTCCTCTAAAAATTTGAGTTTTCTAGTGATACAGACTAGCCATACTGACAGCTGCCTGAAAGATTAGTACTGGCAGCTCTTGATCCACAAAGACAAATGCAATTTGGAGTGAGGGTTTTGCCAAGATGCTAAATTAGGAGGTAAGTATCCCCTATATTATAACCCTAACTTAATAACACCTAAACCTAATGCTAAACCTAAAATCAAAACAGCAAACACCCAGGTGGTTATTCACTAAAATCTGAGTTTATCTCATATTTTATTTAAAAAAAAAAAACCTCAACCAAACTCCCTATGCCAGATTTTAGCTTATTTATTAATAAAAAATAAATAAATTAAAAAAAACTTGATTTTAGTGAAAACCCGAATTGGTCAAATTTTTCAGGCTTTTTTTCTGAATTAATCAAATTTTTGCCTAAAAAAAGTCAGATTTTCGGGCTAAACCCAGCGCAGACCATGAAAACTTTATATTGATATAGGTGCCTCTCCCATTAACTTATACAGGACCTCGACAGGTCTGAGATGCCCGATTTCCCGATTCAGGCTTTTTGCAGCATTGAGGTATAATAAATCTCGAAAAATTAGTTTTTTTCCTCTAAAAATGTGAGTTTTCAAGTGAGAAAAACTTGAATTTTTCCAAGATTTTAACATTTGGATTTTAATAAATAACCCAGTCTTACCCAGTGAGTTACAGTGAAAATAAAGTACCCCTTTATTGAGCAAGGTTTCTTTGTGTAAGAAGTGGCACTGTGATGTTTGCTATGTGTTGGTATGTGGTACACAAGTCATCTGGCTGCTATTCCAGTGCATCACCTTGTTGGAAAGGATGAGTTGCAGTTGACTATAATACCTTGTGAGTAAGAAAGAGACGTTGCTTCCACCCATCCCTTTGTATGAGATTTAGGCCTCCACCAGAACTTCCTAGCGCCAGCCATTTTCGAGACACGGACAGGCAAGTACACTGAAAATAAAACACACAAAAAAAATGAAGTGTATAAAAATTATGCTGCTATTTACAAATAGAAGAGAGAAAAACTTACCTTCAAACGATTTGAATCCAAACGAAGAGCCGAAAGCAAAGGATCAAGGGAGTCAAATTCGGCCAGCACGTGGCTGTGGGATTCTGGTACCAATGCGGCGGAGGCCATAGGGCTGCAGTTTGGACCGTTTAAAGGTAATTGTGCATTTTATGACCTGCTGAAGGAACAAACAGCCATTTACACATAGAGCCCATCATTTTGTATATATTTTGCTGTGGTTCCTATGAAAGAATTCGGAATTGTCAACACTCTAATGACTGACTACTGGAGCCACGTGAAGGTTCTAATGACTGGCTACTGGAGCCACGTGAAGGTTCTAATGACTGGCTACTGGAGCCACGTGAAGCTTCTAATGACTGGCTGCTAGAGGCATGTAAAATTTGTAATGATTGGTTGCTCAGGGAACACAACGTTTTTAATGACTGGCTACTGGAGCCCCACAAAGATTCTAATGACCAGCTACTGCAGCCTACCAAAGACGCTAATGACTGGCTACTGGAGCCACAAAAAGGTTCTAATGCTCTGACTGGTCAGCGATTCGTTATCCTTGGGAGTTAAGACTTCTGAGATTGGCTTTGTGCTCTTCAAAGACATTCCCACAGAGAGGGAAAGGCATTACCAAAGGCACTTACAGCCCAGTAAAACATACCTAGAAAAAAAGATAGTCAGCTCAAAAGCACAGACAGAACCTCAGATGAAGATTCACAATAAGTTGGAAGAGTTGGGAGAGGAACAAGCAGGGTTTTAGTTGGAATGTATGCAGACCGAAAACCCACAGAAAATAAAATGTCTTGGACCACAATTTTGAACAACGAAAAAGGGAATTTATATGGTAGTTTCCACCAAATGAATATATATAAAAATATGTTTCCAGATACAGAAGGCTTTCTGTGCGGAATTACCCAACAATTGAAATGAAGGACCCTTCAGCCCTTAAAACTTAAGACACAGCAGCTCTGGGGTCAGACTCTCCTAAAGGCAGGAATGTTATAGCGAGAGCAAAACAAACACAGTAACTATGAGCCTTCCCTCTCTGACATGTGGGGCCATGAGAAAATGGAAAAAAAATGAGGATATGATACTAGAGAAGCTGCACCCTTCTATTAATATGTTTGTACATGTTCTGCAAATGACTAGAAAGCCCTGGTATATTTTATGGTCAAATCCAAGAAGCAAATAGAGATATTGCCACAGTTCTGTGTGGGGAATGAGAAAGGAAGCTTGTTACTGATCCTCTGATACAGGGGGGGAGGGACAGGCTACTATACAAATCCCATGAGCTCTTTAATGGGTTATTCCCATAGATCAGAGGCAACTTTAGATTGACGAAATGGAACCGGATACCGAAGGTGACCCCAGGCACTGAGATGATTTAGCATCTTAACAGCACCATTATCACTGAGGATGTTCCTACTAAGGGAAATAATTTACCAAACCCTAAAGCCAGTGAGCATGGAGGACCCTGACAATGTCGGTAGGCTGAAACAAAACAACAAATCAGGGATGTATAGCCCATGGTTCTGTAGCGGATATTCTACTACAACTCCCAGCATTCCCTGCAGCTTTTTGTTCTTTTTTGTGCATCTTCCTACAGGAGACCTTTCCGGATGCTAGAAGCTCCGAACAAGTCCTCTACTCCTACCTTACAACCAGGCCTGCCAGTAACTAGTAATGATTTGGACACAGGGCTGATCCTATCAAATGTGGGGCCCAATTGGGACCATGTTGGCGGGGCCCCTAGACAAAGTGTTGCTGGCTACTGAAACAGCAAGTATTTAACAAAATAAGGGCATACAGGCACAAAATAGAAAGATTATCTGTGCTGCCCTGTGGTGCGGGGCCCCCAGAGGTGCGGGGCCCAATTGGCCTAAGGCCGGCCCTGTTTGGACATATGGCACAACATTAATTTCTCCAGCAGCAATTTCAGGCATGTGTCTTCTTTCTGTCTCTTTTGGTGAAATTCACAATTGAAGAGAACTAGAGCCCTAGTTTTTTAATAAAATAAAAAATTGATTGTTTCATATGAGTTCCCTCTCTAAATAAAAACCTGACCCTCCTTGCTGTATGTCTAAAGCTTGCTGTTAGCTTACAGATCAGCACATTTGACTCCCTCACCTGGGGGTTACAAAGGGGGTTCATAGGAGAACAAAATACTATATCATGGGAGACATGCCTTAATTCAGAGCTCTCTGGATAACAGATCCTATATCTGTACTACAATAAGACTACTGAGTACTCAGGTATTTGCAAAGCACACTATTTGCAAAGCAGACCTACACCCCTCAGCTACAACTCCAAGCACTCCTCAACAGCTGATGGGGTACTCAGTGTAGCAATGTAACTATGGCTGGAGGGCTGCAAGTCCCACCTACCTGGTTACGATGGTTTCACACCAATGCCAGGCAAGCAAATGGTTGGAAGTAATTAAGCTTCAATGACCAAAATCCTTTAATTCCCTCCTGGTCTATGAGTGTGGCTGGCAAGGAAGTCTTCAGACTGTTCGACAGTGATCAGGAGAGGCTTTCTGAATGGCAATGTGAAAGTCATGAGATTTCCTTCCGTTTGCCCACCCTCCCCTCTGTGTGTGCGAGAGCAGTGGGACAGAACCTGATTTCACTTCTCCCTGTGATTTCACATACAAGTCACAGAGAGAATTAACTCTTGGAACCCACAGTGCTTTTTGCATGATGTGCTCACACAAGCCATTATTTGCCACCTGCTTGGGGCCCACTCTCTTTTATTCTCTGCTCTCTGGCATGAACCATGTTAGCTGGCAACAATAAAAGCACAGTTGCCAGGATAAAACTGCAGCCAGCCCTCGGAAGGAATGAGGAATTAGGTTTGCACAGGGGATTTCTTTGTAATAAAAACAAACATCAGGTTTTATGGGATACCTTCCAAAGGCAATTAATTGAAATCAAGTCTGGGCCGTGGTTAATACATGCAGGGTTCTGCAGCACATTAGCAGTTAATTTTGGGGAGTGGCTGATGAGGGAGACATTGCATAACACAGAGGCAGACAATCCTTTTAATGTCTCACATTAAGTAAAGTCTTGGGACTTGAGATCACACACAGCAGGGGCTGACTCTACCCTTTAATTGGGGATAAACAAATGTCACTGAGGCAGAGAGCAGATTAACGTCATCCTCCTCGTTGTACAACTGCCACAAGCACAGACTTTTCATACAATTTGCTTACTTTAGGGTTTGTGTGGCCCTTTAAAACACTCCATTAACAAATGAACCTCTGCAATTGCACCAAAAATAATTAGCTAAAAAAGTTGATTTGGCAGAGTACCATGTTTGAGGTCATCAGCACAGGGCTCACCTCAGCTGCTGCAGAACTCGCTTTATTGCTGCCCATGTTAATTTGTTTTTGGCCGGAGAGGATATTTTGAACATTGATGCAACTGTACGTTTGTTATAGAACTGCAAGCCTTGTGGTTGGAAACAGATGGGGCTTTTCTATGGCTGTATATGAATAATGTCACCTCCAAAACAAGCAATACATCAGCCTCAGCCATGCCGGTTCAACAACGAATGGCCACAGGTTACTGAGTCCCTGCACTACACTTTTATACTTTACTGGCTTTGTCGCTTTAGCATAACTTCCTATACTTAGAAATGGCTTAAATAGTTTTTTTAATTACAAGGTGTTTGCTTAGCAACATTGTTTTCAGCTGAACAAAATCATGTTTAGGACAACAGCAGCCGCACAAAGTGAAAGCAAAAGTATCTGTTAATGTAATTTGGTTTCATAGTGACAATTCCTCTGCATAAAGTATACATTCATGTGGTTCCATTTCAGTTTTTATGTTAGTGGCCACAGGATATACCAATAAACAGAATTGGCTCTACTGAGCTTGCAATCTAAAATAGTCTCCCAGTACTCACTTTGTGGCACCAGCAGGGTTCTGTCTCTTCTTCCCAGTACTCCGTCACCAATCCTCAACTGTCTCCCCAGTAGTGTATATGGAGCACCAACAGGACTCAGCACTTTTATTTCTTCTTTGCTCACTTTGTGACACCAACAGGAGCTGTCAATCACTTTTCCCTAGTCCAGATAGTCACAGGACAGAAGCAGTAGATCCCAGCAGGCACTTCACCCTAGTACACACTATACAGATCTAGCAATAGATTCTCCTCTGTACTGTGTGACACCAAGAGAGCTGGACAATCTCTTCTCTTCACTACTTGCTATACAATCCACTACTATCTACTCACTATGTAACACCAGAAGCACTGTCCCATTTATTTATCGTATATATATCACTACCAACTAGGTACTATAGTTTGCCTCTGCTCGCTATCGCTACAAGACTCAGCAGTCTCTTCCTGGAACTGAGTTACTCACAGGCACTGCAGGGATTTAAAAGTCCAGCTAATTGGTGTGCAGGGCAGAGATAAGAGGAGCTGTCTGACTGGCTGTTAGTGTTAGAGGCAATAAAAGGGGACTTGAGATTGGCTGCTGGGTTGAGCATTGTGAAGTGTCGGTGCTTTAATGCAGTCACATGCTGCTGGTTAGGGGAATTCTTAAACCCAGAAGGGCAGGGAAAAAGTCCCAAAAAGCCACAGACACAAATATCCTCTAGTATCCATAACTGAAGGTATATTTTTATTTGTATAGCACACTTTGTATATGCCCTGCTGTATTTTTTTTTTTTTTTTTTACAATACATTAACCCCCCAAAAATACGTTTTACCTAAAACATAATTCTAAGCAACTTTACAATATACATTTATTACAAGTGTTCTATGGTTTTTAAATTATTTGTATATGTATTGCTTGAAAGCAGTGTTTTCCCTTTCTAGTCTCTGCCCTGGTAGCTCAGACTGTTGATACAATATAAGGGTTGAGACACACAGGCAGATTCGGGGAGATTTAGTCGCCTGGAGACTAATAGTCTCTTCTTCTGGGCGACAATCTCCCCGAACTGCCCTCGGGTGTCTTCCCGTCCGCTATAATGAAAAGTCGTCTGCGCTAAAGCACACGCAGCACTTCATTTTCTGAAACTTCAGGTGACTTCGGAAAATGAAGAGACGCCTGTGCTTTAGCGCAGGCAACTTTTCGTTATTGCAGACGGTAAACACGCGAAGGCAGACATGCAGATTGTCGCCCAGAAGAGGCGATTAGTCGCCAGGTGACTAAATCTCCCTGAATCTGCCCGTGTGTCTCAACCCCAAGGGCTCTTACTGACGAGCGGTTGTAGCTGCACTCCCCTGCGTTCCGTTTTTCTGCGTTCAGCCACAGGGGAGCGCAGGAATAGATGCATTACATTTTTTCCAATGGGGCTGTACTCACACAGGTGCGTGTAGGCGCGGAACACAGGTTGAGACGCAACATGCTGCATTTTTCCTGCGTTCGGCGCCTACACGCACCTGTGTGAGTACAGCCCCATTGGAAAAAATGTAATGCGTCTATTCCTGCGCTCCCCTGCGGCTGAACGCAGAAAAACGCAGGGGAGCGCAGCTACAACCGCTCGTCAGTAAGAGCCCTAAGACAAGCAGCTGATTAACAGACCTGTCTCTGCTGGGGAACGAAGACTTTTGCAACATTGTTTAAAAAAGTAACAACCAGGAGTTAAGCAAATGTTGCTTTCAATAGTACGTGTTTTTACAAATAACTTTAAAAGCACTGAACATTTTTTTAAGTTGCTTAGAATTATGTTTTCTTTTATTAGGCAATTTTTTATTTTGGGGTTGACTTGCCCTTTAAGGTTTAAGAGTGACTTGTAATTTGAATTAAGCTGAGGAAAGCTGTATGTCAGTTTCCATACACATGAAAACATACAAATATACAGTAAAATAAGACTGTACAGATAAAAAAAATGATATACTTTTTTCTTAACAATTAATGCAAGGTTAAATTAAATTAAACACTATTTAAAAGCCAACAAACATTGAACTGCAGTGCTTGTCTTTCCTATTTGTGCAAATAGTGGTGAGGTGCATTGTACACAAATATTCGTAAATGGTTCCCTAATGAAACTGGCGTTTGTGTGAGAGTGGCCATTGTGAGTGATTGCTGTGTGTGAATATAATGTTGATAGTAACTGTGTGAATATAAGTCTGCAATTTACAAAAACCCTTTAGCCAATATTCTTTCCAGTTGTGGTGTAACTGGAATGCATATAAATATTCATAATTTGCAATTATGCCGTATTTAAAACACTATTAAGGACAATCACATTGTGGATAATTTGCAGTTATGTTTGCACATTTTTTCAGTTCAGTTGGTTTTAGTTTACCAGAAATAAAGACTTTTACTTTCCATTCTTTATTTTTTTATAATTTTTCCAGAAGTTCAATGTTCCTGTCTCTGGGGTTTGAGTCTGGCAGCTCAGTAATTCAGGTGCAGATTTATTAAGATTCGAGTTGTATTTCCATGAAGTTTCTAGTTATCGAGTTCTGTTTTTTGGTCAAAACTCAAATTTTCGGGTTAAAATAAACTTTTTTTTTTTTTTTGAAAACCCAAAACCTCTTTTTTGAAATAGCTTGAATCCAAAAATACACCATCTAAACCTGTCGAGGTCACGTAGAAGTCAATTGACGATGTAAATAGGCTAATTTGACGATGTAAATAGTTTTTTTCAGAGGGTTTTGCGCGAAAACTCAATCAATTAGATTGCTTTGAGGTGTTTGGGGTTTTTTTGCTGAAAACTCAATTAATTTGAGGTGTCGGGACTCGAAATAGCAGAATTTGTTTTTTCCCATTTAAGTTGCGAGTTCTTCCAAGGTATAAAAAACTGGACCTTTGATAAATAACTCCCTTAGTAAATACATTTGTCAGCAGCATTTTTAGAGTATTAGCAACTATTGTATCAATTATAACAGCTGCCTGTAATGAAACTCAGGGATTCTGCTCAGCAGACACAGATAAGAAATATATCAACTAAATGTATCAATTTACAGGGTCAGTGATTCCCCCCACAGGCGCATGTAGGCGCCGAACGCAGGTTGAGACGCAACATGCTGCATTTTTCCTGCGTTCAGCGCCTACACGCGCCTGTGTGAGTACAGCCTCATTTGAAATAATGAAATGCGTCTATTCCTACGCTCCCCTGCGGCTGAACGCCGAAAAACGGAACGCAGGGGAGCGCAGGTAAAAACGCTCATGTGTAAGAGCCCTTAAGGTGGCCATAGACGAGCCGATAAAAGCTGCCGACAGACCGAGTCGGCAGCTTATTGGCCGTGTATGGGGCCCCCCGACGGGCTTCCCCGATCGAGATCTGGCCAAAAGTTGGCAAGATCACCATCCGATGGGACTAAAAATCCTGTTGGATCGCAGCCGCATCTATTCGTTGATGTTACCATTTACCATTATCATTTGTTAGGATCCGATCGTTGGGCCCTAGGGCCCACGATCGGATCAGCCCGATATTGCCCACCTCAAGGTGGGCATATCGGGGAGAGATCAGCTCGTTTGGCGACATCGCTAAACGAGCAGATCTCTCCGTGTATGGCCACCTTTAGAAGATGAAAGATCACACTTTATGCTTCAATATTAGAAAAACAGTCACACATAGAAAATAGGAAAAGGTCTTTATTTCTGGTAAACTATATGACACTAACTGAACTGAAAAAAGTGTTGGAAGTTGAACAACCCCTTTGAATACACCACTCTTGCCCAGTTTTATATATAGAATCATACACAGGGCAAATATTTCCACTGTGCGAGTCATTCAAAGTTTCAGATATAGAATTCATGGTGTTTATTACATGAAGCATAATGCTCTAGTCGGGTCTACAGAGAATGCTCAACTGGTTGATTATCGCATTTAATATAACACAGAAAATATTGTTATATTAGATATTGAAAAGAATTGAAAATTGAGCAGCTTTGTCCACCTCATTATTTCAGTGGCTGCTAGAATATTTTTTTAGTTCTACGACCCCTTGGAGGCTCATCGTTTGGTTAATTAATAACAATCTCACAGATGCAGGAAAACATTTGTGTATTGGTCTTTCAGCCACAGTTCCATGAATATATAGGATACCAAAAAATTGTTAACCCCATATCCAGCTTTTATTGACTTTTAAATTGGGATGAGCCCCTGCCCTTGCCACTGCTTCCCCTACCCACAGACAGCTAGCATCATAGGGGCAAATTTACTAACCTCCGAAAATTCGCCAGCGACTGCTTTGCTCACAGGACAACACGAATTCACTAAAATCTGAAGTTGCGTCCAGGGCGCTGAACGCTAGCGATGTTGTGCTAGTGTTACTGCGCCAAGCGCAGCGAAGTTGCACTAGCGTTGGCTAATTTGCATACGGCGGGAAATTGAAGTTCAATGGACGTATATGTTGCAGCAAATACATTACACAAGTCCAGGGAACCTTAATAAAAGAAAATAGATTTGTTATAATGCCCTACACATGAGCCCACTGTATAGTTTATGTGCCATATGTTAGGAAATGTGGGGGGGAAGCGGCTTACCCCAAAAAACATTTACGCTCTTTTGCAGCCTATCACCCTGAAAAAAAGGAAAAGACATCAGCATTTTTTGGGACTTAGAAAATTTTTCAATTTTTTTTGAGGAACTCCTATCTACTCTTTGCACTTCGCCTGGTCTGAGGTGGCAAAGGCAAGTCTGGCGCAAGAGGTAACGTTCGGTAAAATCCGCATCTTAGTGAATTTGCAAAGTTACGTCCATACGCGAGAGCAAAAATTCGCCTGGCGTTCGAAAGTGAAGTAGCGCTAGAGTCTATCTCCTTCACTTCGCCCTTTAGCAAATTTGCCCCATAGTAGGAACCAGTACTGTATTCTAAGATCACTCTACAAAAGAAGTACAGAGCACTGAATAGTTAATGGCCTATTCTTGGTTTTCCCGCATTCGTTTTCTGTTTGGTAATACTGTGACTGTATTTGTAAACTCCCAGAATTCAACAGCAATTCAAATTGTGCCTCAGCAGTTTTAACTGATAAAAGGAAAGCAGGTCTATGTAACAAGGTCACCTCTGAGGATCAAAAATTGTATATGGTCATGGAACTCCTTGCTGACGTATAATATAGTGAATAAAGTACCCCCTCTTGTAAAATATAAGGATATTATAAGTTACCGAGGAGTTTCATGACCATATAAAAACACGAGGCCGAAGGCCGAGTGTTTTTATACAGGTCATGGAACTCTGAGGTAACTTCTAATATCCTCATATTTTACTACCGGGGGTACTTTATTTATTATAATACACAAATTTCAGTGAGTCAAGTGACAGAAATGACATCAGAACTCACCGTTTATAACTGATGACATCAGAACTCACTGTTTATAAGAATATAATTTACAAGATATTCATGGCTTTTGTGTATTATATCCTGATATATTACAATAGGGGAATACGCTTTCAGAGCACATATTTTGCTTGATGAAAAAAAATTTGCCTGACGAAGGGATCTGTGTGCTCCGAACGCTTGCAATTTTTTACTTACGTCAATAAAAGGTATCACCAAACTTTACATTTTTTCAATGGCTAACACGGTACAACATCTTAAAAAAATACGCTGCATATTATTCACTATATAATATGTGAATGTTTCATGGCTGTGCAAATAAAACAAATTTTCCTGATACTATAACAGCAAGCTGACAAAGCTCCTTACATGGTACATATTGATGCTTCTGCTTCAGTAAAAAGAGACCCCATAGTCATAAGGTCAGAAAACCCAATTTTACAGTAGGTACAGTTCAGAGCATCTTGAGTGTATAAATATATTTCTCTCTGGCAAATTTGGTGTAACCCAAGGAGTAGATTTCCTTTTAATATAAAATATAGTGCAAGTGTCCCTGACATACTTTTATGCCATTGATCTATTGCATTTAAGGCTGTATTTGTCTTCCATCCACCCCCTCCCCAATTGGTACACAAGCACAATTTCCCTTTCCTCCACCACCAAATGAAAGGAATACTGTCATGGGAAAAATGTTTTTTTTCAAAATGCATCAGTTAATAATTGTAACGGTTGGCACCCGGAATCTAGAACCAATGCCAAGCACCCTGGTCTCGGCTCGTGCTTCTGCCTGTAGCAGCCGCCTTTGGCCTCGGGAGGAGCCCTCAGCTACTCAGATACCGCCAGGTCTTAAAACGAGAGGTGCAAGGCGAAAGGTTCTAAACAAGCGAAGGGGCACAACTGTAAACAAAGTCTCTGGGCAGAAGGTCGTGGTGCAAGGTTTTAGACAGAATCGTAGTCGGAACAGGCCGGGACGAGGCAGGCAGAAAGTGGACGTAAACAAATCAGGCCGGGTCTGGGCAGGCAGAGTTCAAAACGTGGTCAGGCAGGCAAACCAGGAGATCAAATAGATGGATAAGGCAGAAGATATAGTCGGATTTCAGGCAAGGATCAGGATACAGAGATCAGAATCGTAAGGAACAGGCAGGGTTCACAACAGGTAGTCAAAATCAGGATCAAGATCAGAATAGCAATAGCTAACAGCACCAGGAACAAATCCTATAACAGGCAAGGTCTGGAAGCCCTATAAAGCTATTTATACTATTTGAATTTCGCGCCCTTGCCCGCTGATGTCATAATGCTAGCGCGCCTGCACCTTTAAATATAACAGCAGCGCCCAACGCACACCCTAGAAAACAGGCGCCTGCGGCCTAGAGAAAGCACGGCGAGCGCCCCTCCCGTCCCCCCACTAGACAACCAGGTAAGATTGCTACAATAGTGCAGCTCGAGCAGAATTCTGCACTGAAATCCATTTATCAAAAGAGCAAACTGATATTTTAATCTGACATGGGGCTAGACATATTGTCTATTTCCTAGCTGCCCCTAGTCACGTGACTTGTGCTCTGATAAACTTCAGTCACTCTTTACTGCAAGTTGGAGTGATATCACACCCCCTTCCCCCCAGCAGCCTAACAACAGAACAATAGGAATGTAACCAGATAGCAGCTCCCTAACACAAGATAACAGCTGCCCCGTAGATCTAAGAACTGCACTCAATAGTAAAATCCAGGTCCCACTGCGACACATTTTACACAGTTACATTGAGTAGGAGAAACAACACCCTGCCAGAAAGCAGTGCCATCCTGAAGTGCTGGCTCGAGATGGCGCCTACACACCAATATTACAACTAAAAAAGAATACACTTGCTGGTTGAAGAATAACATCTTATATTGTAGAGTGAATTATTTGCAGTATAAACAGTGTAATTTAGAAATAAAAATGACATCATAAAAATTATGACAGAATCTTTTTAAGCTGTAAGCGTCTAAAGGCTGGCAAAGGGTTTTGTTTTTAATATAAGCACCCAAAAACCGACCTAAGCACCGGCCCACAGGTTCCTATATAAAAATATAGCCCTGCCCTAATTCCTTGGTTTGCTGGAAGGACTGTGTGGGAAATAGTAGGAGCAATACTTCTTTAGTCAGTATACCAAGTATCAAATTGATTGTGCTGTACACCAATATGGCTCTTGAGCCTGCTTTGTAGAATACGGCACAAGTGCAGTCTGGCATGACACCTGCCTTGAGAAGGGTGTAATTTCCCCGTTCCCTTTGTGTGTTGTGCCTATAGGTAATTCTAAATTGAATTGTGCACAAACAGCTGCAGGCAACACAACTTGTGCCAGATTCATGAAACAGGAATAAATTGTACTAGTGTTGATGATCAGTTGTAATAAACAGCACCATGTCATTTTCCACTGAATGCAATTATACTCGAGTGTGGCTAAGAACTTTACACTGTGGGCAAAAATGTAGAAATCTAAAGGTTGTATTTGGCACTTCTCAAACAGCAACAGTTCAGTCAATGAGCCTTTAGGTCTCTTATTTGTGCCGTTTCCTCGCCCACTTCTGTATCATCGTGCAAAGGTTCAATACAGTGTCTCCTTTTCCACAGGGGATCCACGTTAAATGTAGGAATCCGTTTTGCAACCCAAAAAGTGGTTTATAGTCAGGTATGTGCCTTGTTTTAAAGGGGTTGTTCACCTATAAGTTAACTTTTAGTATGATATAGGAAGTGATATTCTGAGATAATTTGCAATTGGTTTTCATTTTTTATTATTTGTGTTTTTTGAGTAATTTGGCTTCTTATTCAGGAGTTTACAGTTTGCAATACTCAGCAATCTGGTTGCTAGGGTACAAATTACCCTGACAACCATGCATTGATTTGAATAAGAGACTTAAATATTAACACGAAAGGGCCTGAATAGAAAGGCGAGTAATAAAAAGCAGCAATAACAATACATTTATACCCTTATAGAGCATTTGTTTTTAGATGGGGTCAGTGACCCCCTTCTGAAAGCTGGAAAGAGTAAGAAGAAAAGGGCAAATAATTAAAAAACTATAAAAAAATAAATAATGAAGACCAATAGAAAAGCTGCTTAGAATTGGCCATTCTATAACAGACTAAAAGTTAACTTAAAGGTGAACCACCCCTTTAAAGACTATATTCTGTTGTAGGAAGATATTTCACGTAGGGATGCACCAAATCCACTATTTAGGATTTGGCCAAACCCCTGAATCCTTTGTGAAAGATTCGGCCAAACTGAATTTGAACCCTAATTTGCATATGCAAATTGACGAGGGGGAAACATTTTTACTTCCTTGTTTTGTGATGAAAAGTCACATGATTTTAAGGATTCAGATCAGCCAGGCACAAGGATTCGGACGAATCCTCCTGAAAAGGACAAATTCCTGGCCAAATACCGAATCGAATCCTGAATTTGGTGCATCCCTATTTTACATATGGGGACTCAATATTAGCGCTTGGGACCAAGTTTTGGGTCCGTAATAATCATGTGACGTGGCCCTATCGACTAGATTGTCAAAATTGCAAAACTGGAGAGCTGCTGAATAAAAAGCTAAATAACACACATAATAAAAAATGAAAAGCAATTGCAAATTGTTTGCCAACACCTCCAAAAGTCGTATTTTTAACAAATATATAACAACAATTATAATTCAAATGCAACTGATGTGTGTATATGAAATTTAATAATGCATAACAAATCGTAATTGATGTATATATATGAAATTTGATAACACTGAATACATGAATTTTTTAATGTTTTTGTACAAAGATTAAAAATAATACTTTCTAATTTAATCAAGAAACAATTAATAAATCATTTAAATGAAGTCATCTACTACAAGGAGATTCTTTTTCGCCAATTTTCAGTTCATTTAAATGAATCTCACGCAGATGAGGTCATGTAAACTTCATATAGTCTATTGAACTCTATTCTATAAAAGAGTGCGCAGCCATTAAAGGGGTGGTTCACCTTTAAGGTAACTTTTATTGAGATTTAGAATGGTTAATTCTAAGCAAGTTTTCATTATTTATTTTTTATAGTTATTTGCCTTTTTCTTCTGACTCTTTGCAGCTGTCAAATGGCCGTCGTGGTCCCCTTCTAAAAAACAAGGCTACAAATGTATTGTTATTGTTACTTTTTATTGCTGATCCTTCTATTAGGGCCCTCTCCTATTCATATTCCAGTCTCTTATTCAAATCAATGCATGGTTGCTAGGGGAATTTGGACCCTAGTTACCAGATTGCTTAAGATGCAGATTGAAGAGCTGCTGAATAAAAAGCTAAATAACTCAAAAACCTTCAGTAATAAAAAATGAAAACCAATTGCAAATGGTCTCAGAATATCCCTCTCTACATCATACTAAAAGTTAACCCAAAGCTACATGACCCCTCTAAGAACTGCTCAGACAAGTCAGTCATCACTATGTACCTGTTATCCTGACATTATTTTGCCTTCCCTCACTCCAGAACTACATTTCCCAGCATGCTCCTTGAGCTATAGTCGAGCAGCCGGCAGCCCTACCAACAACAATATTTCTGTCAGTTTTTGGCTATAACAGGGGCTCGCGGTACACTAGCTGCGTTATTGTTATAAGAATAATTATATATTATAATTTTAAGCTCCCACTGCAGGCTCCAGCGTCTCACACAAGTTGTACAGCAAGCGTCACACACGTACTTCCGGAACCCAGAATGAGCGGAAGTAGCGTATACAAGGAAGTGATATTGAACAGCCAATGGCTGTACGGGGGGAGTGGCTTATTGTCCCAGCTAACCTGACAGATTTCTCTTTAGTTGAGTGTGTAGGGCACCAAGATGGAGAAACTACGTTGTTTGCTGCAGAGAACTTTGGGCACAGTCCGGCACCACATGGGCACAGACCAGTTTGGCAATAAATACTATTTTGTCCCTCAGCAGAAAACATGGACAGGTAACAGTCAGTGCGGCTGCGTTTGTTGCTACTGAAGCTTTTGTCGCGTCTGCATCTCACCATAAGGTATTCCACTGATATTGTCCTACAACTCCCAGCATCTTCAGACACACAAAGGCCTGTTTACTTGTTTAGCTTTGAGGGTTACTGTCAGCCTCCCAACTTGTTAATAGACCTGAACAGGGTTGTAAGGTGTCATTTTCAAAACCAGCCCAACTTAGATACAAAAGCAGCCCCAAACTAGCCGAGAGGCACTTCAAAAGTAGCCCAAAAATAGCACAATATGTGCAGTGAAACAAAAGTCTAAAGAAACATGAATATATGTGAAAATATGCTTTTTTCAAATTTTCACTGTTTTGCAATTGTTTCCATGAAGCAAAATGGGACAGATTGGCCCATCATCAGGGGTGTAACTACAGAGGGGGGTATAGGGGACCCATAAGGCCTAATACACATACAATCTCAATAAATATTGGTAAACCACTAGACGTTTTGGTGGCCAGCAGATTTTTGCCCCAAAATTGAGTCACTGGAAAATGTTAGAATGGGAAGGGAGAATGGGGTACAGATCCCAAAATCTGGTAACTCACGACTTCTTCCACATTGCATGCTGGGTATTGTAGTCCTACATTAAAGGAAAACTATACCACCCCAAACAATGTAGGGAGCAAAGTGGGGAGTGTTAATTTGTTTGACGTGGATACTATGTTCCCCTTGTGCTTATATTCCACCAAGCCCTGATTTAAAGTAAAGCCCTTGTGCCAAGCAACTCTTAGATCCTTTAAAAAAACGGAAAAAAAAAGTAGGGATGCACCGAATCCACTATTTTAGATTCAGCTAAAACCATCTAATCCTTCTCATATACCGAACCAAATCCTAATTTACATATGCAAATTAGGGGTGGGATGGGGAAAACATTTTTTACTTCTTTGTTTTGTGACAAAAAGTCATGTGATTTCCCTCCCCGCCTCTAATTTGCATATGCGGATTCGGTTCAGCCAGGCAGAAGGATTTGGCCGAATCCCGAACCGAATCCTGGATTCGGTGCATTCCTAAAAAAAAAAAAAGGGATGGCTACTGCAGTCCCGTTGAGACCTTGGATTTGTGAAAATGTCCAAAGCTGCTGGGAGTTGTAGATGAACAGCTGGAAAAAGTGCATTGGCACCAACCGTTTGCACCAGATTTGGCTGCACCTTATTACATGGTGCAAGTACAGCAGAGTTCCTAACAGCCCAATCTCTTTAATGCATGAGGATTTGAAGCAAATGATCCTAATTCTGGGCCTTGTGATTGTAAATGCAATGTATCATTTGAACAACTCCACCCACAATTCCAAAGGTGAGGGTTTTTGTCCGATTGTGTTTAGTGCGCTGCATACCGAAAACAATACAAACATAACTGTATTTCATTGTGAAGGTGGTCTGTTCCTTTAAACCTGGTTAAAAATAATCTTAGTTTGTCCGGTTAAAACCATTGGTCAGACACAAACAGAAATATGCCTATATGCTATTTGTTTTTTTTGTCCTCTGATTTTAATGTATTTGCCCATTTGTGTCCAGAAGGGGGCAGCATTGGATCTCTTTTGCTCAGGCCTGGGATTACTTGCTTACAGTACAATATTATTGTTACCATTAAGAGATGATGTCTGTAAGAATGAGCCTTCCATTTTCTGTGCATTTAGGAAAAACTTTGATTTTGCAGTTTCTAGCAGAGGTCATATAACAACAAAATAAGTAATTTAATGGAGTTGTTCAGAGTAATAAGAGACAATTTGCAATTGGCTTTCATTTTATTTGTGGTTTTTGAGTTATTTAGCTTTTTATTTGGCAGCTCTCTAGTTTACAATTTCAGCAATCTGGTTGCTAGGGTCCAAATGACCCCAACAACCATGTATTGATATGAATAAGAGACTGGAATATGAATAGGAGAGGACCTGAATAGAAAGATAATTAATAAAAAGTAGCAACAACAATAAATGTGTAGCTTTACATAGCATCTGTTTTTAGATGGGGTCAGTGACCCCCCATCTAAAAGCTGGAAAGAGTCAGAAGAAAAAGGCAAATAATTAAAAAACTAAGAAATAAATATAATAAAAAATATGTAACATAAAAATATAATGAAGACCAAATGAAAAGTTGGTCATTCTATAATAAACTAAAGATTAACTTAAAGTTAAATATCAGTGCTGTATTGTATTTTATTACAGTTATATTTGTGTTGCTTATAATCAAGATTGAAGCATATTGGGAATTGTGGTATAGCAGCAACTGGTACCCAACCCAAGATTAAGAAACAGTGCCCTAGTAATGTATGTGTGCAATCATACTACATGTGAGTACGGGCTGTTAAGGTTTTTGGCTTTTTCACATTGTTTCTGTACTTGCCCCACACATATCATGTCTCTTGCTGATCCTCTTAGCATTTGTTTGTTGCCAATCACATACTCTAGAACTTATCTGAGCAAAAATTTGAACTTGATAGACATACAGTAAGGGGCAGATTTATCAGAGGTTGAGGTGAATTTTCGAATTAAAAAAAATTCAGATCTCGAGCTATTTTTGTGTACCTCGACTAGGGAATACTCTTGTAAATGATATCCTTATAAATGGTGAGTTCTGATGTCATCAGTTATAAATGGTGACTTCTGATGTCATTTCTGTCACATGACTCACTGAAACTTGTGTATTATAATAAATAAAGTACCCTCAGTTGCAAAATATGAGGATATTAGAAGGCACCTTGGAGTTCCATGACGTGACCATAAAAAAATGATATAAAATCCAGGAAAATGTAAAATCAGAGAAATTTATTATGCATAATATATAGGTGGGACCACAAAACAACAATGTAAAATAGGGATGCACCGAATCCAGGATTCGGGATTCGGCCAGTATTCGGCCTTTTTCAGCAGGATTCGGCCGAATCCTTCTGCCTGGCTGAACCGAATCCGAACCTAATTTGCATATGCAAATTAGGGGCGGGAGGGAAATCACGTGACTTTTTGTCAGAAAACGAGGAAGTAAAATATGTTTTCCCCTTCCCACCCCTAATTTGCATATGCAAATTAGGGTTCGGATTTGGTTCGGTATTCGGCCGAATCTTTCACAAAGGATTCGGGGGTTCGGCCGAATCCAAAATAGTGGATTTGGTGCATCCCTAATGTAAAATGAGGGAAAACTTAAAACCAGCGGATGTAAAATGGGGGTTCTATTGTAAATGAAAACCAATTGCAAATTGTCTCAGAATATCACTCTCTACATCATTCTAAAAAGTAACTCAAAGGTGAACAACCCCTAAAAATATGGGGCAATGTCCTATTGAAATATCACCAACCAACCTGGCTGCACAAAATCACAAAAGACCTATAAAACATACAACAGGTGCTCAATGGCTTAACAGAGGACAAGTGTAACACCGAAAAAAATAGATTTAGCATCTTATTGATATAGTAAATATGTCAATATTTTTTGCCGTAGTTCCTAATATGAAATCACATTCTATTGAGGGGTTTGTGATGAGAATGTGTAGGATGAAAAAGGATGTTTTTTCTTCTGCAAGTTGTGCAATGAGGATCTCTCAACAGGAGAGAGATAGGTTCAGAAGGAAAACAGAGAACTGTTTTGATTCTCTTCTCAAAATCAGAATCCTCAAACGACCTTTCTCATCTCTTTCCTAAACAGAGCAACACCGGAACTCTTCTCTGTTTTCCTTCTGAACGTATCTCTTGCCGGCTGTAACTGACCAGCAGGTGGCGCCACTGACATAGAATGCATTATATTGTCAGAATAAAAAACTAAAAATGTAATAAACTGAAACTTAAAAAAAAAAATAATATAAATGGCAAAACTGCTCTATAAAGCACCCTGAGCAATTTTACATTTATCTTTTTTTTTCCAGGTTTACCTATCCTTTAAGGTGCAAACGAGGTTTTACAATGACAGCTGTAAATGTGTGGCATTCTCTTCCTAAAGTGTTTCTACAGGCTGATACATAGATAGTTTACAAAAATGGGGCGGATGCCTTTTTAGCAAGGCAGAAAATGTAAGGCTAATGATTAATTGTCTTAGTACAATAGATGGGGGGAATCTGGGTTCCTCCTAGACGTTAGCTAGGTTATACTTGACAAAAGATTGAATTTGATGGAAATGTCTGTTTTTTCAACTGCTGTTTAAATGACTGTGGATGCGTCTGAGGTTTGTGGACCTTTTTGTGTTTTTCTTTTTTTTTTACTTGACTGATGACAAAATGTATTGTCTTTTTTTTGGAACCATCTAACGTCGTCTTCTGCCATTGTACATTTCTATAACAAGTCATTAATGTGTAACTGATTATAGCACAGAAGCAAGAAATTAATTCTTTAAATGCAACTTCTGTTATATTGGGCATGCAATGAAAAACACCCATACCCATCATTATTCTAAGTCCAACACAGAAGATTTTGTGCTACATAATGAATAAAACAGAATATAACATACACACACAGTTGCTTGCATTAATGACTGAGCAGTGTTTGTATTATGGAGGAGCTGTCGGATTTGACTGTGTCCTGTCACGTCTAGTGTATTTGTCTCTTTGTTTGGGAGGCTGTCTCTTGCGTCATTTTTCTAACATCATGCTGTACAACTATTTATAAATATAATTGCTTTTACAAAAAAAAATGGCAGCCTGGTACAAGTATGGGACCTGTTATCCAGAATGCCTCGGGGCCTGGTGTTTTACAGATAACAGATCTTTCCGTGATTTTTATCTTCATACCTTAAATCTTCTAGAAAATCTTGTAAACTTAAAGGGATACTGTCATGGGAAAAAAATTTTTTTTCAAAATGAATCAGTTAATAGTGCTGCTCCAGCAGAATTCTGCACTGAAATCCATTTCTCAAAAGAGCAAACAGATTTTTTTTATATTCAATTTTGAAATCTGACATGGGGCTAGACATTTTGTCAATTTCCCAGCTGCCCCAAGTGATGTGACTTGTGCTCTGATAAACTTCAATCACTCTTTACTGCTGTACTGCAAGTTGGAGTGATATCACCCCCCTCCCTACTCCCCCCCAGCAGCCAAACAAAAGAACAATGGGAAGGTAAGCAGATAACAGCTCCCTAACACAAGATAACAGCTGCCTGGTAGATCTAAGAACAACACTCAATAGTAAAAACCCATGTCCCACTGAGACACATTCAGTTACATTGAGAAGGAAAAACAGCAGCCTGCCAGAAAGCATTTCTTTCCTAAAGTGCAGGCACAAGTCACATGACCAGGGGCAGCTGGGAAATTGACAAAATGTCTAGCCCCATGTCAGATTTTAAAATTGAATATAAAAAAATCTGTTTGCTCTTTTGAGAAATGGATTTCAGTGCAGAATTCTGCTGGAGCAGCACTATTAACTGATTCATTTTGAAAATTTTTTTTTTCCCATGACAGTATCCCTTTAAAATAAACCCAATAGGCTGATTTTGCCTTCAATAAGGATTTATATCTTAGTTTGGATCAAGTACAAGTTACTGTTTTATCATTACAGAGAAAAAGGAAATAATTTTTAAAAATGTTGTATTATTTAGATAAAATGAAGTCTATTGGAGATGACCCTTCCATAATTCAGAGCTTTCTGGATAACGGGTTTCCAGATAACGGATCCCATACCTGAATAATATTCTTGCTTGCCTATAATATATGCACCTGCAGTTTTATTTGACCGTTTATTTTCCACAATAATACTATGTTCTTTGCCATTTTAGGCAGCAGGTTTTCTATAAGAAAAAAAAAGGACTATAGATTTATCTTTGGAGGCAAGATATAAACCCACTGTGCAGAAGTGCAATCCCAACTACTTCCAGGTTGGCTGTTGACCTCATACATACTTCAGATAAGGCCATCAATTTGCTCCTAGATTTTCCTTTGGCAAGTTTTGGCACAATGAAGAACACTCTTTGGCCAAATCACTTTTTAGGGTGGCTCTGACATGGATCAGTAATCATACAGTTTAGCTGGAAACTAGCAGAATTGTATAAAAAATTAACCATTGTGACAAGCTTAACTGCATTAGAACAAAGTTACTTGTATGGATCGCCAAGGCGCTGCTTCAAATATCATAAATGCTATGGGCCTTGGCATATTCATGGTGTAGATCAGTGATCCCCAACTAGTAGCTCGAGATCAACATGTTGCTCTCCAACCCCTTGGATTTTGCTCTGTGTCCTCAAAGCAGGTGCTTATTTTTAAATTCCAGGCTTGAAGGCAAGTTTAAATTGCATAAAAACAAAGTATAGTGCCAAGTAGACTGTCCGTCCACATAAGGGCTACCCAATAGCCAATCACAGCCCTTATTTGGCACCCAAGAGACTTTTCTATGCTTGTGTTGCTCCCCAGCTCTTTTCACATTTGAATTTGGCTCACAGGTAAAAAAGGTTGGGGCCCCCTGGTGTAGATGATACATCTTAGGTGACCCTGCCAAATTGCTTTCCTCATTTGTGTCCCATAGATCGAAATAGGAAATAAAGCAATGCATCTTATAATAAATGCTTTTGTTCTTAAGTGTATTTACATTTACAGATAGAAGATATAAATAAGTAGGAAAGCAGCAAGCTGGGAGAGATTCCTTACCCTAGAAGCTTATCTATAAAATGGTATAAAAGCAAAATGGTGAGTCCTAAATTGGAGCTGCAAGCAAGCCCACCAGCTTCTGTGTATAGCGAAATGGAATGTAACAGCCCTTCTCATTGTGCAGAATACAATGCTAGGCATTCTACTGTGTCAGGAGAGATCCACATCATTCATACTTATTAGCATAACAGCAGGGAGGGACAAGAGAATTCCTATTTAACCAAATTAAACAGGCATTCCATTTATTTTAGTGGCAGACAGTTTTTCCTTTAATGAAAACTGTGACTAAAAGCATCTCTGTTCTTACCCCCGCCCCCCACCGTGTTTTCATGTAATGTTTATTTATCTTATTTGGTTTTTCCTCCCACATATAATTTTTGTCATTAAAATGGGAAGTATTCCATGTTGGCATGTCTTTTCAAGACATTGTGCTGCCAGTTATAGACAATACAATGGAGTATCTTGGAACGTGCACACTGGCTTCTCTTAATATGTCACACACAAATTAGATATATAAAGACATAGAAATGGGATTTACAGAAAGACAAATACTATTTAAATGAAAGGAGAAGGAAATGTAAAACCGCTAGTTGGGGTCAATTTGTTAGACATTGTACAGTTTTTTTCAATTATCTTTACATGTACAGTGACGGACCTGTAGAAGTACTGTAGATATTGGTCAGTTTGGGGACTGGCCAGGTTTGAAAATTGTATCTGCTGATGCACCATCCTAGGGTTACCTCCTTTTCTGGAAAAAAATACCGGCCTTCCTTTTTTCTCCATTAATAACATTGGGATCAGCCATCATTTTAACCCACCAGGCCGGCCGGTGGCAACCCTACATGTGGGCAAGGAGCATGAGCAGATGCGAAAGCGAAGAGAGAGTGCAGCTTCTTTATATAATAATTAGGGTGATAGAAAAGTGCCAATTCTGTGTGTGTCCCCCTTCCTGTACCTGCTCTGTCTGTTCTGCCCATGGGAGAGAAGACCAGCCCATGTATGGCCTTAATTGCAAACTTCCTATCATGGACAGGCTGTGAGAATACCTGGTGGTCTGCTTCCTCGCTCTCACCACTTCTGGTTTTTAATGCAAGCGCTGTGTCTGACATCATCTCGTTCAGAGTGAAATTCAAATATTTAAATGGCCCACATTCAATAGTTCCTTGCGCAAATTAGGTCTATTTCTGGTGCTATTTCAAGTCTGTCTGAGCTGTTCCTGAACTTGCCTGTCCCTGATCATTTCTAGTCTGCTGCCTGTCCTGACCGGTGCCTGTTTACTGACCATTCTCTTGGATCCTGTTCTGTACTGTGATACTGTTGGTTTTGACCCAGCTTGTGACCTTCACTATGCTCTTGTCTCCCAATTGTTGATTCAGCCTGTCCCATGAACATGCTCCTTGTTTCCCATTCTTCCTGTAAGAGTTTAGTTCCCTTGCCTGCCCAGAACTCTCTTCCTGGTCCTCTCACTATAAGAACTGGCGGCATCTGGGTAGCAGAGGGCTCCTCCCGAAACGAAAGTCGATTTTTATAAGCAGTAGTGGCAGCCAAAGCCGGGACCTTGCACTTTGTTTTGGGATACCATATGTAACACTGGCACTCCCCTTCTTTATAAACTCACCACGGTGCATTTTGTCAGAACACCCTAGCATCATGCTTTTTAGGGCTCCCAAGTACACTTGGGCCAATTCAAGCTGAGCGCACATGCAGTACAGAACTAAGTACTGCATTGCTCATGTGCCCCTCTAGAGTGGTTTATATGGAATGGTTGAAGAATAAGTTTCCATACTGCACCTCATACAGCCAACAAGAAATAAGACTCTGGGCAACAAAGCTTAATTTGATAATGGGGACATCCTTCACTGTTCTACATATATACTATACAAGAGTAGTACAACTTTATTACAGTATATTAGTACAACCATGTATAGGATATATCACCTGCTGAAGTGCAGAGAATAATGCCTTTGATTATCCCCCTGATCTTCTGTATGGTGTGTCTATTTAGTTTTACATATCCAATGACTGCAGTAAACGGCTGATTGGGTATGGGATACTGCGGAACTGTATGGATGCTCATCTGTATGAGAAGCACTTGGGATACTGTTGACTATTTCTAAAGCCTTAGGCACACAAAGCATCTTTATAGCTCAAAGATTTGTCTACAGTGGAAATACTTTGAATAAGGGACCCTTTAAATTTATCACATGGTGTATTAGCAGGTGTACTAGCAAAGGGACAATAAGTTTAAGTCTACTAGTAATTTTATCAAGAGCACAGCTTGGTGATTGATAGTGATATAATAGGCAGACAAGATACTAGCATATACTTTAAATACTTTTTTTTTTAACCTTGGATATAATCAATCATTATGTCAGTTTCAATTAAGTTTTATTGCTTGCGAGCAATGGTTTTCCTTAGTGGCGTAGGCCAAGCCATCTTCTCCTGACCTTCTGCATCACTGTGTGCCCTGCAACCTCTCCCGCATCTGATCTCGGCCACGTAGGAATGCAATACTTGTGAATATTGGCAGGTTTTTGGCTGAGCGAGAGGACGGTGCCGCAGTGGAAAAATTCTGTGGGGTGACCTTCATCAGATATTTTACCTTCTCGCGCTTGGATTGGCATGTAGGATAGTCAGCAGATTTGCAGAGACAAAGATACTTTTGCCTAAACACTGCTTAATTAGGGAAAGTTCTTGGCTAGAGGAATTCTATTCCATGGAGATGGTTGCAGAGAACGTTTGCTTATAGGGAAAATATAGAAGTAGCCGTTTTTTTATATGCAGAATATATGGCACAGAGTATTATATAGAGGACTTCCCTTCTAAACATTTAGGGGGTTATTTATTAGAGTCCAAATGCCAAAAACCCGGAAAAAAAATTTTTTGTTACTTTAAAATCAGAATTTTTAGTGGGTAAAAAAACCTTGATTTTTGGGAATCCGAAAATCTGGCAACTCAGAATTGCCGAGGTTGCATATAAGTCAATGGGAGAAGTCTAGAAGATATCTTGTTCTGCACTGGGTTTCATGCAATAATCCAAAGTTTTCTGGGTTTTTGTGTGGAAAATCTGAAAAATTTGTACGATCCAAATTTTCGGGAAACTAAAGTATGAAAGTGTTATGAAATATTTCATAGTGATACAGATTTGAAGCCATGGATTTCTGTCTTGGAGTCAAGACTTTATGGCTAGAGAAGCACGGTGGCTCAGTGGAAGGTACTACTACTACCTTGCAATGATGGGGTCCTCAGTTCAACTCCAGCTGGGGAACTATCTGCAAGATTTACCTATACTAGATATATCTGCAAGGAGTTTGTTGTTTTACCACTATCTGTGTGGGTTTGCTCCAGTCACTACAGTCTCCCTCCCCTCATGGTAATATTTTGCCAATATATCCAGTACAAACCAATAGTTACAACTTTTTCTAACTATGGAAGATGGATCTGATCTCATCACACAGAATAAATGGACCTATTATCATAGAGGCCTTAAGGATGATGCAGTGATCTTGGTCCGGTCAGATCAATAACAAGTAAAGTGCTCCAGTTCCGCCCTACACAACCCACAAATAATAAAAAATGAAAACCCATTGCAAATTGTCTCAAAATATCACTGTCGATATCATACTAAAAGTTAATTTAAAGGTAAATCACTATTTTAAGATTGGGGGATTCCAACTGCAATCCTACATCACGTGCATGCTCTTTATGAGTGAGCTGGGATGCTCCTCTTACTTTGAATGCTTAGAATCTCAACATGGCCACCCAAACTGAGAGCTCTCTCCTGGTGACGGCATCATAATACTTGTTAGGAGCATTTTCTGGCCCAAATAGTATTATTTTCTGCAGTCGGAGTGAGGGCTCGATTAGGCCACACCTCCAGGGGTGGAAAAGATTTTACTATAATTAGTTGCCCTTTAAGAAACAGAGCCTTACAGTAACTATCAAACTTGGGGTCATTCATATGCTGAGCTGCAACCAGAAATCATCCAAGATAGATGGAGGTGTTGCACAGCCTTTGTATATAGTGAATTTCAGGCATCTGCTGATTGTATTTAGTACATTTTATAAACCCATTCCCTCTGTTCCACGTTTGTTTAGCTGGTAATTAAACGTCACCCGTTATCAACACAACGTCTTGCTTCTTTGCGGTACATGATACACGAGGGGGAGGAACAAGCCAGGCTCTAATTTAGGGGATTGTCACAGAGTAACCCTTTTCAAAAGTATTCCGTGGATAACGAGGAAAAATGGCTCGCCTCGACTTGATAGACAGGGTGTCTAGCTCCGCACTATTTTCCCGCAGCTGAAATTCAAACGTGAGGAAATTGCATGAAATTTACAATTCAATGCGTGTTTCGTCGAGGAAGAAATCCATGGATTGTTTTGACACTCGGTTAGAAATCTCGCATGAAGATGGACGTCTCATGAAATTTGCAGCTGCTGATTGAATTTAGATTTCCATAAAGGCCATCAACAATAGCAGCCTTAGGGCAGAGCGAAAATATGACAAAAACCGTGAGGCTAGCAGATTTCTTTCCCCGGCCTTATAGTTGCAAATTATTTTTAATAAGGGCTTGGGCTGGCCAAAAAAAAAAAAAAATCGCTGGAATGGAGGCAGACAAAGCAGAAATCCGTTTTCTTTTAATTGATTTTAACTGAAAATGTGACATCTAAATAGGTCCTGTGTTACATCTCTGAGGCCTGTCCATTGTAACACGGGCCACACTGCAGCCGTTTATATACCGAGTATCTATACAATTTCATCTCTTATCATAGTTTAGAGCCTAAAATACATGTTACAATGTTTTATTTTTAGTAATTCTAACAATTTAGCTCAAAATTGTATGTATACAGTATATGGGTCTATTTCTTTAACAAATGGAAAAAGGGCAACAGCTCCTGATATATTTTCTCATACCCCACCCCAAATTCCCCATAGAACAAAATACAACTTACAAATGTAAGTTAAGCATTTATTTTCAGATTTGCATTGATTGTAAATGTAATTACAGGTGACCACATTCTCTGCACCCCTGACTTTGACTCCTGAAGCAATGTAAAAAGCCAGCCAATAAAAGACCTGGAGGAGACTTTACTCCTGTTGCATTGTTTTAAAGGGGCTGTTCACCTTTCAATTAACATTTATTATCATGTAGAGTGTGTTTTTCTGAGACAGTTTGCAATTTGCTATTGGGGTTATTTAGCTTCTTATTCAGCAGCTGTCCATTTTGTAATTCCAAGTTCAGCAATCTGGTTGCTAGAGTCCAAACTGTCCTAGCCAGGGCCGCCATTAGAAATCACTGGGCCCCTTACAACAAAATTTTCTGGGCCCCCTGGCCCCACCCCTAGTGCCATGCCCCACCCAGGTCCCACCCACCCCACAGTAAAAAGACCACATACAGACCCCCCCACACACACACACAAGTTATAAAAAGCCATTGATGGTCAGGGCCCCCTTATAACTTTAAAAAAAAACATTGGCGCCAGGGCCCCCCATAAAAGTTTTTTAAAAAGCCCCCCCATAAGTTAAAAAAAAAACCACTGGTACCTGGGCTCCCCTTACAAGTTAAAAAAGAAACATTAGGGCCCCAGAAAATATTTTTTAAGAAAACATTGGTGGCAGGGGGCTAACGATTATTAAAATAATACATTGGTGGCCAGTGGTTTAACGAAATTAAAAAAACACATTGGTGTTCAGTAGAACCGAGGACTTTAACTTTGGCTTCTTTCACGGCTTCATGACTTCTACTTCGGCTCCTTTCATTGCTTTGAGTCTTTTCGAGGCTTCATGACTTCAGCTTTGGCTCCTTTCGTTACTTCAGCTCCTTTCGTGGCTTCAGGTATTTTTGTGGCTTCATGACTTCAACTTCCGCTCCTTTCCCGGCTTCATGACTTCAACTTCGGCTTCTTTTGAGACTTTGGCTCCTTTTGTGAATTTGGCTCCTTTTGTGGCTTTGGGTCTTTTCGTGGCTTCATGACTTCAACTTTGGCTCCTTGTGTGGCTTCATGACTTCAACTTCGGCTCCTTTTGTGGCTTTGGGTCTTTTTCGTTGCTTCATGACTTCAATTTTGACACCTTTCCTGGCTTTGGGTCTTTTCATGGCTTCATGACTTCAACTCCTGCTCTATTTGCAGCTTCATGACTTCAACTTTGGCTCCTTTTGTGACTTTGGTGCCTTTCGTGGCTTCAGGGTTCAACTTCTGCTCCTTTTGTGGCTTTGGGTCTTTTCGTGGCTTTAGGACTTCGGCTCTTCGGTTGATTCGGCATGGCTTTGGCATTATCAAGGGGGGCACGGCTATTTCAAAAAATGCAACACAGCCGAGCTTCCCCTTAGGCCTGGACCCGGTCCAACAGTACCCCCTGTGCCCCCATGATGGCTGCCCTGGCCCTAACAACCATGCATTGTTATGAATAAGAGACTGGAATATGAACAGGAATAGAAAGTTCAGTAATAAAAAGTAGCAATAAAAATAGATCTGTAGCCTTACAGAGCATTTGTTTTTAGATGGGGTCAGCGACCCCATTTTAAAGCTGGAAAGAGCAAGGCAAATAATTCAAAAAACTTTAAAAAAGAAAAATGAATGCCAAATGAAATGTTTCTTAAAAATAGCCATTCTATAACATACTAAAAGTTAACTCAAAGATGAACCACCCCTTTAAGAGTCAGTCCCTGGAAACAGAAAGGCATAAACAAGTACAAGTATAGGACCTATTATCCAGAATGCTTGGGACCTGGAGGTTTCCAGATAACTGATCTTTCTGTAGTTTGGATGTCCATTTAGTGTACTAAAAAATCATTCAAACATTAAATAAACCCAAAAGGATTTTGTTTGCCTCCAGTAAGGATTAATGATTTGATTTTATTATATAAATTCCAAGTATGGGATCTGTTATCCGGAAACCAGCTATCCAGAAAGCTCCTAATTACGGAATGGCCACCTCCCTTAGACTCAAATTTTAACCAAATAATCCAAATTTTTAAAAATGATTCCCATTTTCTCTGTAATAATAAAACAGTACCTTGTACCTGATCCAAACTAAGATATAATTAATCCTTATTGAAAGCAAAACCAGCCTATTGGGTTTATTTAATGTTTAAATGATTTTATAGTAGATGTAAGGGTATGAAGATCCAAAGTACGGAAAGATCCATGCAGAGTGGGATCTCACCATGATAATATGTTGTTATGAGTTATTTCTAAGGCCTCAAGCTCCATCTGAATAATCACACTCCTTTACTGACTGGCAAATGCACTATTCATTTGGAGACAATTACCAATTGTAAACCCTTGTATCTGACTTACATTGGGCGCAATTAAGTTGGAATTCTGGGAAAGGTTGTTCTGGGCAAAAACATGTACCTTGCAGTCTTTTCGCTTAGCCCTCCTTTAGTAAAAAAAAAACCCCTCTTTTCCTTTGGTTTGCTATATAAAGCCTTCTCCTATTGGAGAAATATGCTGACATTTTATAAGGATTTATGCATTATAATAATAAAAATAATAGCAACATGTTTCAACAAGACCCTTGCTCGTATGTTCCTTGATTATATTTGTATGTTCTTAGTTTGTCCAGTAGGTGGCTTCACAGGAAGGAAAAACTTATTTGTGTGTCTGTCAATTTTACTTGCGTGCAGAGATGTCTTTGGGGTGGAGTTGTAGGAAAGGGGGTGACTGTCCACTCCTAGCCCTCAAACATATCTGGCTGCTTCTATTAGATTTGTTCCATGTACAGCCTTACAGCCAAACACTTTCGAGCAAATTCCCTAACCTGCGAAAATGTGCCAGCGACGGCTTTACACACATGGCTACACTTCACCAGTTGAAAATTCGCTCAGACAACGCTAATTTACTAAAATGCGAAGTTGCATCCAGGGCGCCGAACGCTGGCGAATTTTCTCTAGCATTACGTCGGCAATCAAATCGAAGATGCGCTAGCATTCAATTATGCCTATCGCAACTTCGTTAGAGGTCTTCGCTCGGGCTAATTTGCATACCGTGGCAAATTATAAAGTTCAATGGACATATATGTTGCAGCAAATACATTACATTACACAAGCCCAGGGAACCTTAATAAATAAAATAGAGTCGTTATAATGCCCTACACATGAGCCCACTGTATAGTTTATGTTCCATATGTTAGAAAATGTAGGGGGGGAACCCAGTTACCCAAAAAACATTTTTAAGGAGTTTTGCAGCCTATCACTCTGAAAAAAGGAAAAGACGCCAGCGTTTTTTGGAACTTAGAAACTTTTTCCACTAAAAATATGATGTAACAGAAGAATGAGGAAGATATATGCACTCCAATGGACTTTGCCTGGTCTGAGGTGGCGAAGGCTGGTCTGGCGAAAGAGGTAACGGTCAGTAAAATCCGCATCTTAGTGAATTTGCGTAGTAACATCCATTCGCCAGAACGAAAATTTGCCTGGTGATAGAGTGTGAATGATCGCTAGCTTCTGTCTTATTCGCTAGCGAAGCTATGCCTGCACCCGTTAGTAAATCGATGAAGTGCCTGAATGAGGCGCCAGCTTTAGTCATTTCGCCCTTTAGCAAATCTAAAGGAGGCGATGGGAGTTGGACAAAAGCTAAAGGGCCGGGGAAAGGCAAGTGCAGGTTGATTATTTGTGATAGATATTAATATCTGGGTTACATGTTATTATGTAAAATATAAAGTAGTATTGTATTGTATTGTAAATAATGTATGTTACACAGTAGGGATGCACCAAATACAGGATCATACATAAAGGATTCAGCTGAATACTGAACTAAATCCAACCATGAACAAAAAATTGGCGCATCAAGTCTCACATACAGAATGTATAACTTCATAGCGTGCCATTAGGATACTCAGCGCTGTGCAGTTTTATATTTGTACTACACTGCTTTAAAGCTATGGATCACCTTTAAGATAACTTTTAGTATGGTTTAAAACTTTTCAATTGCCCTTCATTATTTATTTTTTATAGTTTTTAATTATTTGCCTTTTGATTTCTTGATTTCAAATGGGGGCCACTGATCCCATCTAAAAAACAAATGCTCTGTACATCTACAAATGTATTGTTATTGCTACTTTTTTTTTTTACTAATCTTTCTAGCCAGGCATCTTCTATTCATATTCCAGTCTCTAATTCAAATCAATTCATGTTGCTAGGATAATTTGGACCCTAGCAACTTTATAATAAAAAATAAAAACCAATTGCAAATTGTCTCAGAATATCAAGCTCTACATCATACTAAACGTTAACTCAAAGGTAAACAACCCATTTAACACCCATTTGAAAGCTGGAAAGAGTCAGAAGAAGAAGAAGAAGGCAAATAATTAACAAAAAAAAACTATAAAAAATGAGGGCCAATTGAAAAGTTGCTTAGGACCATTGTAGTGTTCAGTGTATACGAATCTTCAGCTGAACTGAATCTGAAGCCTTAAAGTGATACGGACACTAAAAAATGAATTTTAGCATATGAATGTACATTAAATGTTACCTATAGGTCATGTTGATCATTTTTTGCTGAGAGGTTTTTTTATATAACTGTTAGTTGAAGTTCCTAAGCCTGACTCTCTGACACTCTGACTTTGCCAACCTGACTGTCCCATCTCAGCCTGTTAGTTACAGTTTCTAATGCTAACGGACTCCTGCTGCACAAATATGGCAGCCCCCTCATACAGGAACATGGGGGATCAGACAGGTAATGTAAAAGCATAGTGCAAATACTTTATGGCAAAGTTATAAGTAGCTTGCAAAGCCAATATTATAATAGATGTAAAAAAAAGTTTAATTTCAGGTGTCAGTATCTCTTTAAATGAACAGTTCAGTGTAAAAATAAAAACTGGGTACCGTATATACTCGTGTATAAGCCGACCCGTGTATAAGCCGAGGTACCTAATTTTACCTACAAAAACTGGGAAAACTTATTGACTCGCGTATAAGCCTAGACACAACTACAGCCCTGTCTCCCAGCAGCGCACATTCTGCCAAAGCGACCCACCCAGCGATCAACCGGACTTCTTTGCAAAGCTGATGGTGACAGAGAATTGCCAAACGGATTACTGTGTGCATTGTCCCAATGTCCCACTACCATGTGCAGAGGGTGCTGTTTAATATTGCCATCACTGTTATTCTTTCATACAACCAACAGATGGCGCTGTGTGATATTGCAGTCACTGTTATTCTTTCATATAACCAACAGAGGGCGCTGTGTGATATTGCAGTCACTGTTAATCTTTCATATAACCAACAGAGGGTGCTGTGTGATATTGCAGTCACTGTTATTCTTTCATACAACCAACAGATGGCACTGTGTGATATTGCAGTCACTGTTATTCTTTCATATAACCAACAGAGGGCGCACTGTTATTCTTTCATATAACCAACAGAGGGCATTGTGGGATATTGCAGTCTCTCCCCAAGTGAACTGTTGGTATAGGAATGATTAAAAGTGACTGCAATCTCAGCTACTCGGGTCGGGTACCGCTGACCCACGTATAAGCCGAGGTAGACTTTTTCAGCACATTTTGGATGCTGAAAAACTCGGCTTATACGCGGGTATATACGGTAAATAGATAGGCTGTGCAAAATAAAAAATGTTTGTAATATAGTTAGTTAGCCAAAAATGTAATGTATAAAGGCTGGAGTGACTGGATGTGTAACATAATGGCCAGAACACTACTTCCTGCTTGGTTTCCACTGATTGGTTACCAGGCAGTAACCAACCAGAGACTTGAGGGGGGTCCACATGGGTCATAACTGTTGCTTTTGAATCTGACCCCTTATAGTCACTGACCAGTGTCGGACTGGCCCACAGAGATACCAGGAAAACTCCTGGTGGGCCCAGTCGTCAGTGGGCCCTCCTGCTTCAAAACATTTGGCATATTTCATGGGCATTACCTATTTCTATGAGAACAAAGAGACTAAGTAGATTGAATAATATATTATAGCATGTAAAGAAAAGAGACTAGCAGAATAGAGGTTGCGTAAGAAGAGAAATTATAATAGTACTGAGAGTGGGCCTCTGATCTAAGGTCTTTTGGTGGGCCCCTGGTCTAAGGTTTTTGGGTGGGCCCCTAGTGTCCCAGTCCGACACTGTCACTGACTAACTCAGAGTTAGAGAGCTGAAAAGCAGGAAGTAGTGTTCTGGCTATTATGTTACACGTCCAGTCACTCCAGCCTTTGTTCATTACATTTTTGGCTAACTAACTATATTAGAAACATTTTTTTATTTTGCACAGCCTATCTATTTACCCAGTTTTTATTTTTACACTGAACTGTTCCTTTAAGGCTTCAGATTCAGTTCAGCTGAAGATTAGTAGACTAACGCAATAATGTAGGTACACAAGCAACACACCTTGTGATCCAAGTTACAGGAGCAATTTGGGGCAGCGCTGACCTTTATGCCAGTAACCCACTATTACAATATTATCCAATATCATGCAAGTGATAAACAGGAGCTCTTGTATAAGACTGATGATTGGTTTTTTTAGACAGGGACTTATATTCTTCAATGAAACCAATATAACAAGGGCACTGTGCACTTTTATAGGTATAGGTGCAGTGGGTTATAGGAGCAGTGTAACCTATTCATATTCAATGTAAGGTAAGCAGCAGTGAGCCCTTGCATAGACTTGGGGTACAGGAGAGCACCCCTACACACTGATATTGCAAAAGAAATGTAACTATACAGCAGTTCACATCTGTTTGTCATCTTACCATCTTTCATTGTACTGCCAACACCTGGCATCCAAGTGGCAAAGGTTTGACATCTACGCGCCAACCGTAACCCATAAATCTCCTGACAGACAGAAGCGAGGGACAAGCGCTGCTTTGCGAAGCTCTGTAGGGTTCCGGCTAAGGAGATGCTACATATTCCATTGTTTCATGTTCTAAGCAAACGCCTAGCCTTTTTTTTTTTTTTTTTTTTTTATGACATTGTAAAGTCACCTATTTAAATCAGTCTGGTACATCTCAGAGTTACTGTCGCACTGGCTTATGTTAATTAATTGAAGCTTGCTACAGCTCTATCTTTATTCTCATTCTGAATTTGCACTTCATGCATTAGCTGTCACTTTCCCTTTTTCCAGTTTGAGCAGGGCTGCCTCTGACTTCACTTAACAATATGTTCTCTAATAAAAAGTACAATTCGCTGTCACCTCCCTATGCTGCTAGTATATGGCATGCTCCTTAAAGGGGTGGTTCACCTTTACAGTAACTTTTATTATGTTATAGAACAACCAATTCTAAGCAACTTTTCAATTGGTTTTCATTGTTTATTTTTTTTAGTTTTATAGTTATTTGTCTTTTTCTTCTGATTCTTTGCAGCTTTCAAATGGGCGTCGCTGTCCCCTTCTAAAAAAAAAACAAATGCTCTGTAAGGCTACAAATGTGTTATTGCTACTTTTTCTTGCTGAGTCTTCTATTCAGACTCTCTCCTATTCATATTCCAGTCTCTTGTTCAATCAATGCATGGTTGCTAGGGTAATTTGGGCCCTAGTTACCAGATTGCTTAAAATGCAAATTGAAGAGCTGGTGAATAAAAAGCTAACAAAAACCTTCAATAATAAAAAATTAAAACAAATTGCAAATTATCCCAGAATATCACTCTCTACGTCATACTAAGGGGCCCATTCACTAAGCTCGAGTGAAAGAATAGAGGAAAATAGAGGAAAAATAGTTAGAATTTTTGAATGTTTTTTTTGGCTAATTCGACCATCGAATTGGCTATTTCGACTATGGGGAAGGTCCCCATAGGCTTTACAAGGTTTTTCTGATCGAAGGATAATCCTTCGATCGATGGATTAAAATCCTTTGAATAGTTTGATTCGAAGGATTTAATCGATCGAACGATTATTCCTTCGATCGTTTGATCGACCGAATTGCGCTAAATCCTTCGACTTCGATATTCGAAGTCGAAGGATTTCAAATCGGCAGTTGAATATCGAGGGTTAATTAACCCTAGGTAAATGTGCCCCTAAAAGTTATCTCCAAGGTGAACAACCCCTTTAAAGGAGAATTCAACCCTTTTACAAGAAAACCCGTACCCCCACCCCACGTAAAAATGAGAGTTTTAATTTAGGATATTATAAATTACAGAGGAGTTCCATGACCATATAAAAGGACGAAGCCGAAGGCTGACTGTTTTTATACGGTTCATGGAATTCCAAGGTGACGTCTAATATCCTTGTATTTTGCAATAGGGGAAACTTTATTTATTATAATACACAAGTTTCAGTGAGTCATGTGACAGAAATGACACCACTAAGCTCCCATTATGAACGATGACATCGCTAAGCAGCGTTTATAAGAATATACAGTAATTTACAGGATATTCATGGCTCTTGTGTATTAATAAAAAAAATAACTAAAAGAAAATGAAGTTATGATGTGACACAGGAAAAACTCCCTTTTGTTTGACAATCCGTTAGAGAAAATACACCTTATTGATCACCTTCCTCTTGTTACTCTGTCTTTACACCTATCACCTATTCTTTCGTAACCACCAGTATTTATATTATAGATTTACTTACACTGCAGTTTCTTTTGCCAGTAATATTCACTTTATTGAGAAAAATCATACATATACTTATATCTCAATGCAGAGACACACCAAAGCCCTTTATTTAAATGATGAATTGACCTTTAAAGTATATTATAGATGGACATCATTTAGAAATTATTCGGTTGGTTCAGGTTTTTGTCATTTGTTTGCCTTCCCACTCAATTTCAAGCCTGCAATTAAAAATGCTATTTGGTTGTCAGGGGTCACTGCCCTAGGCAACCAAAAAAATCTAATGTTACATTGTCTTAGAATATTGGTGTCTACAATTTTTAGGTGAACTTGCCCTTTTAACATCCGGCGCAGTTGTAGCCCAATGTCTCATGCAAGTACTCATACTTTCCTATATTTCTGCATATTTTCAGAGGTGGAAATGTAAATGTAGTTTTACCAGTAGAGGTGGAGACAGTTACTAAGCGACTCGCTGTTAAGAATAGGATATGTCAAGAATTTTTTTTTTTTGTACTCGTCAACTGGATTTGTGTATGTGTCAATGACAGGCTGACAAGGGGAACGTTTCTGTATATATAAAGATACATCTTCTTAAAATACCTTAGTTTATACAATTGATAAATTCCTAAAATATTTTCATGTAAGAATACATGAATACTGGCTCAGTCCTATGTAAAGCCAAGTTTACTTGCCTGGATACTTGTGTATTTAGGACCTTCCTGCTTTAGTCTCTGCCTATTACGTTCCCCTATTGCCACACTTGGGGGCAGATTTATTAAGGTTTGAATTGGAAAATTGAATTTCAAGTTGGATTTTTGGTCAAAATTCAAGGTGGGAAAAATCCAAACTCAAATTTGAATTCCAGATTTATCATAGCTGGACCCTGGGAACTATTCAAATCCGACTATTCAGCACCTAAAACCTGCCTTGTTCATGCAGAAGTCAATGAGAGAGGTCCAATGACCCATTTGAAGATGCTAATAGCCTTCCTGATGTTCAAGTTTTTCTCTGAGAAAAAACTCTATTCGAGTTTTCTGGTCGGTAATATTCATTCAAGTTTTAGATATTCCGTTTTTTTCAAGGTCATTCGAATTAAAAAACCTCCAAGCCCCTTATTAGATACAGGTATGGGACCTGTTATCCAGAATGCTCTGGATCTGGGGTTTTCTGGATAATGGATCTTTCTGTAATTTGGATCTTCATACTATGGGGCAAATTTACTAACCTCTGAAAATTCGCCAGTAATGGCTTCGCTCACAGCGCAACACTAATTCACTAAAATCCAAAGCTGCGGCGAATGCTGGCGAAGTTGCCAAAAACGAAAGTTATTATATTGCCCTACATGAGCCTAGTGTATAGTTTATGTGCCATATGTTAGGAAATGTAGGGGGGGAGCCCTTACCCCCAAAAAATGTACGTTCTTTTTCAGTCTATCACCCTGATAAAGGAAAAGACGCCAGCGTTTTTTGGGACTTAGAAAAACTTTCAAATATTTTTTTTAGGAACTTCTATCTACTCTATTGCACTTCGCCTGGTCTGAGATGGTGAAGGCAAGTCTGGCGCAAGAGGTAACGATCAGTAAAATCCGCATCTTAGTGAATTTGCATAGTTACGTCCATTCGCCAGAGCGCAAATTCACCGGAGCGAAGTACTGCTAGAGTCTCTCCTTCACTAGTGAAGTTACGCCAGCGACCATTAGTAAATCGGCAAAGTATCGGATTGATGAATTGTAGCCCGTGTTAATCACTTCGCCCTTTAGTATATTTGCCCCCATAAGTCTACTAGAAAATCATTTAAACATTAAATAATCCCAATGGCCTACTTTTGCTTCCAATAAGGATTAATTATATCTCAGTTTGGATCAAGTACAAGCTACTGTTTCATTATTAACGAGAAAAGGAAAAATTTGGATAAAATGGAGTCTATGGAAAATGGCTTTCCTGTAATTTGGAGCATTCTGGATAACAGGTTTCCGGATAACGGATACCATACCTGAGATTAGATTTAAAGGAAAACTATACCCCCCAAACAATGTAGGTCTCTATTAAAAGATACTGAGTAAAACAGCTCATGTGTAAAACCCTGCTTCATGTAAATGAACCATTATCATAATAATATACTTTTTTAGTAGTATGTGCCATTGGGTAATCATAAATAGAAAATTGCCATTTTAAAAAATAAGGGCCGCCCCCTGAGATCGTACGATTTACTGTGCACACATACAAACCACATGTAAGGTCACATGAGCCAATTAACAGACAGAGTTCTGCCTTTTGCTTCCTCACTTCTTCCTGTTACAGTTAGTGTTGTAGTATTTCTGGTCAGGTGATCTCTGAGGCAGCACAGATAGAGTCACGAAATGGTGGTTCAAGGCAAGAGATGTAAAAGGGCAATATTTATGTAAATATATATTCCAGTTTGGTAAGATTCTTTAATATGTCATTCAATTTGATATGAACTATCTGTTGCTTAAGTATTCATTTTGGGGATATAGTTTTCCTTTAAAATAACTTTTTTAAAAAACAAAAAACAAAAAAAAAACCACGCTTTTCATATTTTAGGAGTCTTGTTAGTGACCTTGTTGGTAAAGTACTATTCTACAAGCCTATGTGATAGATATCGCCATGGCATATAAATTGGCTTGGCTGCACCCTGGGAAATCAGTTTATTGCTCACAGATTGGTTGAACTGTTTGCCACAGATACAAAGACATAAATATCCAAAAATTAGTAAGAGAAAATTAAAGAAATGAAGTCAGTGGAACTGGTTTGACTAATCATCATTTGCAGCTTAGTCTTCTTGTTTTGTTTGTCTTTTTTTTTTATAGTGACAGTTCCCCTTAGAAGACTGTATGTAACATAAATGGGAATTGGAAGAAGGGAGTTATTATCTGATGACAGTTTAGCTTCAAGCTTTCATTCTAAGCAAGAGAGAGATTTCAGTTTGCTATAATAGGTCTGTCTGTGTATAAAGTGTTGGTAGCCTTCTCCTGTTGTCACTGTCATGTATCATTCATGTTTATACACAACATCGATTATATAGACACTCGTATACATTCTAAATGAGGGTGTGCTTATCCTGTATGGAGGACTTATTAGGAAAGATTACATTTTATTTTCATTTGTGCTGTAATGGCCGTTACCCTTGAAATACTGGATGTTCACAAAGCAGAAGAGTTGCTCAAGCTGCCACCGCTAGAAACGATCACTATGTGCCAATTGTTTAATGTCGTTTTCTTTTTATATGTAAACTTGGAACTGTATATGGATGTTATTCCAGGTATATTGCACAATAACCGGACAAAGCCGATGTTGCTACAAATGCCAATGTGTAATTCCTGAACACTTGAACTCGTTTTTCTTTACTGTTTTGTTTTTAATTTTTTTTTTTATTTGTATATTATGGGAAAAAAATTGTAAAATCTCAATAAAAAGAAAGTTATAAAAAGACTGGATATAAAATGTATAAATTAATGAGGATGAAAACCTATATATCTATACAGATATATTGCTTAAAACAGCTCATATGTAAAACCCTGCCTCATGTAAAAAAAACTATTTTCATAATAATATACATATTTATATATAATATATATATATTTTTGTAGTATGTGCCATTGGGTAATCATAAATAGAAAATTGCCATTTTAAAAAAATAAGGGCCCCCCTGGGATCGTACGATTCACTGTGCACACAAACAAACCAACAAACCATACATGTTAGGTCACATGAGCCAATTAACAGACAGAGTTGTGTCTTTTGCTTCCACACTTCTTCCTGTTACAGTTAGAGCTGCAGTATTTCTGGTCAGGTGATCTCTGAGGCAGCACACAGACCATCACAAAATGGTGGTTCAAGGCAAGAGTTGTAAAAGGACAATATTTACTTAAATAAATAAATATATATATATCTCTCGGTATGACAAGATTCTTTAATGTGTCACTTCATTTGATATAAACTATCTGTTGCTCAAGTATTCATTTTGGGGGTATAGTTTTCCTTTAACAGGCATGTGAAGAAGTGTGTGAGACTGACACATTGTTTCAATTATTTACATTGCTATCACATTTGTAAATAACTTTTAAAAAATATTTAAATAAAGTACAGGTGTGGGACCTGTTATCCAGAATGCTCGGGACCTGGGGTTTTCCGGATAACGGATCTTTCTGTAATTTGGTCTTCATACCATAAATCTTTAATTCAACCCAATAGGATTATTTTGCCTTCAATAAGATTTAATTATATCTTAGTTGGGATCAAGTACAAGGTGCTGTTTTCTTATTACAGAGAAAAAGGAAATATTTTTTTAAGAATTTGGCTTACTAGGTAAAATGGAGTCTACAGGACATGGCCTTTCTGTAATTCGGATAACCGGTTTCCAGATAAAAGATTCCATAAATGTATATATCAAAGCTACAAAAATGTATAGTCTCTCTAATTTGACAACATTTTCAAGTTGATAAGGCTGAATTCTCTGATGTATCTCAAAGCTTTTTATTTTAAGCAAGGGAGATATTCATTCACTAGAATTAGTCTTTCTATATAGATAAACAGATACGTATTCTGTATTCGGGTTCTTTAAGGATGATTGTGTTGGAATCAGAAGGGTTTGCTAAGGTGAGGCTCCGATACTGAAAGCTTTTTATACATTTAATTAATGATTTTAGTTCTTGTGCTGCAGAGCAATGTATTTTTGGCCTCTGCAGTACTGGTTAATTATTTAATGTAATATATATTACCAGGAAAAAAGAACAAAGTATACGTCTCATATTCAAGCCTGTCCTCTCCTAATGGAACCCAGCTCAGTTGGCTTCTGTAACACTGACATATGCAGCGATTGGACCTCACTATAAACCCTAAGTATTTGGCTATGGTAACTTTAATTGGAAAAGCCCTGTTATGTAGAGACTTCTAAAATACGGCAATGTTATTTCCCATGGAGCTTACATCCAGTTATTGCCTCAGGCAAAATCAGATTGAATTATGTACCACAGGTCAGAAGCAACTGAACCCTGTCACTTAAAGGGGTTGTTCACCTTTGAGGTAACTTTTAATATGAAGTGGAGAGTGATATTCTGAGACCATATGCAATTGTTTTTTATTTTTTATTATTTAAGGTTTTTGAGTTATTTAGCTTTTCATTCAGCAGCTCTTCAATGTGCATATTAAGCAATCTGGTAACTAGGGTCCAAATTCCCCTAGCAACCATGCATTGATTTGAATAAGAGACTGGAAAATGAATAGGAGAGACCTGAATAAAGAGATGAGTAATGAAAAGAGTCATTATCACAGAAAAAACGTCTTAGCCTAAAAACAATGTACAAGGTTTAGCATTTGAAACCAATTTTGCAAAATAAATCCAGTTTATTTTAGTTTGCTCGGATATTCCCTCAACACCTGGGGTCAAATTTACTAAAGGGTGAAGGGACGATTCGCCAGCGTTACAGTTTTTAGGCACTTCGCAGATTTACGAACGGGCACAGGTGTAACGTCGCTAGCGAAAGAGACAGATGCTAGCACTCATTCGCACTTTATCGCCATGCGAATTTTCGCTCTGGAGAATGGACGTAACTCAGCAAATTCACTAAGATGCGGATTTTACTGAACGTTACCTCTTTCGCCAGCTCAGACCAGGGGAAGTGCACTGGAGTGAATAGATCGTCCTCGTTCTTCTGTTACTTACATCATATTTTTAGTGGAAAAAGTTTCTAAGTCCCAAAAAGCGCTGGTGACAGCCTGCAAAAGCCTTAAAAACATTTTTTGGGTAACCGGATTCCCCCATACATTTTCTAACATATGGAACATAAAATATACAGTGGGCTCATGTGTAGGGCATTATAACAACTCTATTTTATTTATTAAGGTTCCGTGGACTTGTCTAATGTAATGTATTTGCTGAAACATATACGTCCATTCAACTTTATAATTTCCCGCCGGATGCAAGTTTCGCTAGGCATAATTGAACGCTAGCGCATCTTCGCTTTGATTGCGAAGTAACGCTAGCGCAAATTCGCCAGCATTCGGTACCCTGGACGCAACTTCGCATTTTAGTAAATTAGCGTTGTTTGGGCGAATTTTCGTAGGTTAGTAAATTTCCCCACTGGCCTTTTCTACCTCTCTTTCATTCATAAGAGTATTATAACACTGGAGTCTGTTGACTCTTTGGATCACATGTTTCATAGCTATGAAGTCACATGTGGATCCAGAACTGATCATTCCAGAGTTGCATGAAAATCCAGGCAGTACAGACTTTCTCACGATAATGCAAAATAGAATAAAGGCTGGCACAAACCGGACTCAGACAAAAAAAGTATTACATACAATTTTTGTATTGTAAACAATATTACATCTTGCAAAAAAAAACCTGATGCGTTTCATGCCCCTTCTGGGCACTTAATCATGAGCCTATGATTAAGTCCCCAGAAGGGGCATGAGAAGTCTAAGGCTTTTTTTTTTATTTTTTTTATGCAACCCAATAAGATGTAATATTTTTCAATAAAACTTTTTTAAGCTGATGGGGCTCTCTTGTCTTTTATAGTTACAGTACTGACTTTCAGACATATTAGCAGTGACTTTTCTTTCTGCTTGAATGGGACAGACCCAATTAGAGCAAGTTTGCATGTTCATGAGGGCTCAATAGGAAACTAAAAATATTGCATCTTATTTCCATGACACAGATATTCATGTATGTGGGTAGTTTTCTTGGACAAGCCAAATTAAGTTGCAAAGCAGTTTTACGAGCGAAAAAAGTGTCTTTGAACCATATATGTACCTTGTTGGGGATCATGGAGACCCACTGTAAAAAGCATAGCAGCTTATTTTGGGTCCTGATCCCAGGCTAAAAAATCTCTGACTTACGATGTGCTATGGGGGCTGCCATATTGCTTGTCTCAGTAGGTAAACTCTCCAGCACCCCTAACAGTCATTTATATTACTGCCTGTAGCTGTGGTACTTTAAAGGAGAACTAAAGCTTAACTAAAGAAGTCACTAGAAATGTTGTAGATTTTGTTTTGTGCTTCTGTACCAGCCCAAGGCAACCACAGTCCTTTAGCAGCAAAGATCTGTGTCTCCAAAGATGCCCCAGTAGTTCCCCATCTTCTTTTCTGCTGATTCACTGCACATGCTCTGTGCTGCTGTCACTTACTGAGCTTAGGGACCCACTCACAATATACAGTACACATAGAATAGAAATGTCACAATATAATTAATACAGATAATTACTACATGGCAGCACAGAAACCAGTGCAATTAGCATCAGAATTTAATAATCAGCCCTGTAGCATCAGCTTATATTACAGGCCAACCTCATTTTCTGCTGGATAATTAGTGACGACCCCTAAGCTTAGCTTCTCAACAGCTGCTCAGAGTCCACTGAGCATGTGAGTGTCACAGACACTTTCCAAGATGGTGACCCCCTGTGACAAGTTTGAAGTCCTGGATCATTGCTGCTATTGACAAGCTGAAACTTTAGGCTGGTGCAATAAGTTCAGTATATAAAATAAGGCATTTTTAGCCATATTCATTAGTAGGGTTTGGTTCTCCTTTAAGGGGCAGATTTATTTAGGGTTGAAGTCAAAATTTTTTTTTTGAGAACTCCATACATTCGAATTATGATTTTTCCAAACTCGATTAGAGTTCGAATTTCGAGATTTATCATACTCTGGCCCTTTAAGAACTTAAATGTGACTATTTGCCACCTAAAACCTCCTGAATTACTGTATAAGTCAGTGGGAGAGGTCCAGGGATCAATTTGGTGATGTTTTCAGCCTTCCTGACATTCGAGTTTTTTATGGAGAAAAAACTGGAATTGAGTTTTTTTTTTAATTCAAATCGAGTTTTTATAATTCAAATCGAACCGGTTCGAGTTTTACGAATTGGATTTTATTAATAATTTTCGAGTAGTCTAATTTATGGGACTTTAGGGCAGTTTAAAAAAATACGCGACCCTAGATAAATGTGCCTCTAAACTCCCACCAACCCCTATGATTATTGCAATACACTAGACGTACATATGTTGCTATCAATAGAATGTTAACAATATTTACCTAAAGTTGACATTTTTTTCTTTAAATGTATTGCTGGGAAGGAGTTGCCATTCCCTTACCATGAGGTAGCGCTTTTGTACCTTGGTACTGATACACTGGACTCCTTGAGGCTCTCCTAGATTTCATGTTTTTGCTAAACAGACTTATTATTGGCCTCTAAAATAGCAAATGCTCTGGAGAGAGAACGGATAATCTGCTTTATAGCTGCAACCGCAAGAACTCAGAATACCCCAAAATACAGACTTGACTTTTCCGTGAAGTCATTTTCTAGTAAATTTCCTCTCTAATGAAATAAAGATTCTTGTAATTGCTCACCAGGGAAGGGAAGAACACAAACATTTCTTCTCCAAACTTTCTCATTTTATGTGTCCAGAGAGTCTGCAGCAAATCTGTTCACTAATCTCTCCAAATCGACTCAAAATAGAGCAACGGTGATTGCTGTGCCATTGTTTCTAATGTATGAAGATCTTCATATACAATAATAGGCTCCTAGGAACAGTGCCATCTGCTGCCTCTTAAACATTATAAATCAAAGAAATATCAGATTACTGGCCTGGTGGTACACTGGGTATTGTGCAAAGTACTGCAAAATAATGTCCTCCCGGCTATCCATTGCAGAAATATAATGAAACATTTGCTCTGAAAGTAACTGGAGTACTATGGGGAGCATACCGTGCATGCTTATTTCCATTAAAGTGGTTGCTCGCCTTTAAATTAATTTTAGTATGATGTAGAGAGTGAATCATTTTTATTATTTGTGGTTTTTGAGTTATTTAGCTTTTTCAGCAATCCAATCTGGTTGCTAGGGTCCAAATTACCCTAGTAACCGTACAATGATTGAGGAGAGGGTCTCAATACAAAGATAAGTAATAAAACGTAACAATAACAATACATTTGAAGCCTTACAGAGCCTTTGTTTTTAGCTGGGGTCAGTGACCCCCATTTGAAAGCTGCAAAGGGTCAGAATAAGAATGCAAATAATTAGAAAACTATAATAAATAAAATAGATAAGGGAAAGGTGAACCACCCCTTTAAATCTGCCGATAGATATCATGAAAGGAGCCCAAGTTACCAAGTTGCATGCAGATGAAATAGAATGAGAGATCTTATTGATATCATCAGCTGTTGTGGAGGAGACGTGCCCAGTGCTCAGGCTTCCTGTCCTAGACTTAAAGGAAAACTATACCCCCAAAATGAATACTTAAAGGGCATGTAAAGACAAAAAAAATAAAATCCGATTTTTACTTTCTTTAATGAAAAAGAAACCTATCTCCAATATACTTTAATTAAAAAACGTGTACTGTTTTTATAAGAAACCTGACTGTATGCAGTGAAATTCTCCCTTCATTTACTGCTGTGGATAGGAATTGTCAGACGGTCCCTAACTGCTGAGCAGGGAAACAATCATACTTATGAACAACAGGGGGAGCCCCCGCCTTACTTCCCAGCCATGCAGAACTCAAGCAGCTTTGTTTATGTCGATCCCTAAACAGCCCAGACCACACTGAGCTTGTGCACAGTCTTAGTCTTGCAAAGATGGTTAACAAAGTTACAAGACGGTGACCCCCTGTAGCCAACTTTGAAAGCATAAATTATTTGTTGGATAAGGCTTGTGGTGCAGTAAGTTCATGATTATATTTAGCATACAAAATACAGCATTTCTAGCATTATTCTATTTTAGACTTTACATGCCATTTAAGCAACAGTTTATATCAAATGACGTGGCATATTAAAGAATATTACCAAACTGGTATATATATATTTAAGTGAATATTGTCCCTTTTACATCTCTTGCCTTGAGCCACCATTTCATGATGGTCTGTGTGCTGCCTCAGAGATCACCTGACCAGAAATACTACAACTCTAACTGTAACAGGAAGAAGTGTGGGAGCAAAAGACACAACGCTCTCTGAACCGTGAATCGTACGATCCCACGGGGCGGCCCTTATTTTTTAAAATGGCAATTTTCTATTTATGATTACCCAATGGCACATACTACTAGAAAGTATATTATTATGAAAATGGTTTATTTACATGAAGCAGAGTTTTACATATGATCTTTTTTATAATGACCTACATTGTTTGGGGGGTATAGTTTTCCTTTAAATACCCGATGCAATGGTGCAGGAGGTTGGCATTCACTTAATGGCATGAGCAGAAATGCACTGATGGAGCAAACACCTGGTATGGGCTTATAGAAGAATAAAAATCTTATAAAACTGGTACAGGTATGGGACTTGTTACCAGAAAGCTCAGCACCTGGGATTTTTTCAGATGATGGATCTTTCCATAGTTTGAATCGTCACACAATAGGCTGCTTTTGATTTCAAGGATTAATTATATCTTAGTTTGGATCAAGTACAAGGCACTGTTTTATTATTACAGAGAAAAAGGAAATCATTTTGTAAAATGTGGATTATTTGGATAAAATGGAGTCTATGGGAGACTGCATTTTTTTTTATAATTTGGAGTGTTCTGGATAACGGGTTTCCAAATAGCAGATGCCATACCTGTAATGTAAAGTTTATGGTTCACATTACACTGGCAACAAGCATTTCTGCAATTTTATATGGAAATCTTCTGTATCCTTCTTTTTGGGCCCAAGCTAGTGCAAGCCCACAGTACTTTTTTATTCTAAACCTGACTTTTCACCTTTTTATCTCGTTTGCTAAAAAATTCAATCATTAAATAAACCCAATAAGATTGTTTTGCCATTACTATGGATTCATCCATGTACCATCAAGTACAAGGTACTGTTTTATTGTTACAGAGAAAAGGGAATCCTTTTTTCAAATTACAATTATTTGCTTAAAATTAACTCTATGGGAGATGGCCTTCCCGTAATTCGGAGCTTTCTGGATACTGTATCCCATATCTGTCCCAAGAATATTTACACGCCTGAGATTTTATTTACATAATCTGAATTTCTCAACAGTAGATTCCAGTTCAGTATATATTTTTCATCTTAACTTAGACTAGTGTTGTGTATACAGTACAGGTATGCAACCAGAATGCTCAGGACCTGGGGTTTTCCGGATAATGGATCTTTTCCATAATTTGGATTTTCATACTACTCGTGTAAAAATTAAATAAAAACCAATAGGCTGTTTCTGCTTCCAATAAGGAACTGTTTTATTATTACAGAGAAAAAGGAAATCCATTTTAATATTCTGGATTATTTGATTATAATTGAGTCTATGGGAGCCAGCCTTTCCATAATTCGGAGCTTTCTGGCTAATGTGTTTCTGGATAACGGATCCCATACCAAGATATACATCTCTATGGGGCACATAGAAATAAAAACACTCATTGATACACTGAAGGACATTACATACGGTGGGATTTCTTAAACTTTTTTCTCAGGGGACCAGAATTTATATTGCAAAATTCAGTTTGCAACCCAAAATTTGGTATAGAACGAATTATGCTACTTGTTTTAATCCAAACGGTACAGAATTTTTAATTGGTTGTACTTGGAAAGTTCCTTATTTCAGTTTGCTGAAGCCAATATTAACTTTTCATTTTCGAAAAGTTCCCCTTTAAGTTTTAGTTCTACTTTAAGAAAAATCAGTCTGGTTGGCTTATAGCTGGAGTTGTTTAGAGATGGGTGATGTGCACAGTAAAGTGAAGCTGTTAATTGGCAGTTTATTGGGAGGTTTTAGGTCAGGTGACTGGCTCTCCGTATGCGACAGTTGACTCCAGACAAAGAAAAGGCGATAAAAAGCTTTTTGAATTCATCCACTCCAAAAAAAAAAAAAGGTTTTATCCTTAAATAAGAGCAGTATCAGACATCTCCCAGAGCTGAGTCACTCCTCTTAATGCATGGTATTTAAAGCCCTATAAATATACTTTGTTCATTTTGAAGATAGCGATGCCTTTAATGAAGTGGTTGCGAGTGACTAAATATATGTGTTGTACTGGCCGAGGTTTCATGCCTGTGGCTTTAACTCCGCTCGACTTTGATCTTGCACTTTCCTTCAAGTGACCTTTGCTGACAAAGAAGTTTGTTTCTCTCTAATCCATCTGAGAATATTCAGTCCTTTAGGGCCTCGCTTGCTCTTTCTAGTTCAAAGCCATGCTAATTCACTATGCAATTTTCATTGTAAATATTACACAGTGGAGCCATTTTGTTCTTTTTCAAATGCGTTCCCCTTTGAACACGTCGGGCCTACTTCTCCCTCCAGCACTGGAAGGGTTACGGAAATTACACTCGGATGAACATCCTCAACTTCACAGACCAATATGCATATTTTAGCTTCGAAAATCATTTTTTGTATGAGTTCTAAATATATATAGATGTGTGAGGGCAGGCTTGTGGGTTTTGCTTTGCCCCAGCAGATTATAAAATACAGGCAACTCCGGTGGTAACGTATGGTAGACATATCTCCATTCCATTCAATTTCAGCAATCTGGTTGCTAGAGTCCAAACTTCCCTAGCAACCATGAATTGATTTGAAAAAAAGTCGTGAACATAAATAGGAGAGGGCCTAAATAGAAAGAAGAGTAAAAAAAAAAGTATCAATAACAGAAAGAAATGGTAGCCTTACAGAGTATTTGTTTTTTAGATTTGGTCAGTGACCCCCATATGAAAGCTAGAAAGATTCGGAAGAAAAAGGTAAATAACACATAAACTACAAGATATAAATTCTGCACCTGGGCCACTGGGTTTTACTATAAAAAAATATATAAAAATTAGGGATGCACCGAATTCAAGATTGGGTCCGGGATTTGGCCTGGATTCAGCCTTTTTCAGCAGGATTTGGATTCGGCCGAATCCTAATTTGCAAATTATGGGCAGGGTGGGATTTCACGTGACTTTTTGTCACAAAACAAGGAAGTAAACCAATTTTTTCCCTTTCCCGCCCCATATTTGCATATGCAAATTCGGATTTGGTTCGTTATTCGGCCGAATCTTCCATGAAGGATTCGAGGATTCGGCCGAATCCAAAATAGGGGATTCGGTGCATCCCTAATGAAAAATAACGTGTCTACGGCAATATGAGTGCAACAAGTGCCCAGCCACTAATAAGATTGGTCCCCGTTAAATTCACTATACTCCAATGAAATTATATTCTAAATGATAACGCTGCTCATTACTGCATTACTTGGTTTGAAGAACATACAAACTACTTGCATGAATTAAACATCTGCAGCAGCTCTCCGATCTTTGATCAAACTTTTATTAATGCAACAACGGCATGGAAACAAACAATCGTGCGTCAGACATAAGGATATATATGAATGTCTATGTGCAGCGTTGGTGTACATACATACATACATACATACATACATACATACATACAGGGATTGATTGCACAGCCATTCTTTGGCTTTGGATTAGTAAACAGGCCCCTTATGTATCTAGTTGTGTCTTACCAGAAATGACTCTGTGTCATGCAACAAGCTCTGGGAAGTTTTGTGGGTGTAGCTGATATATTGAGACCATATGGGCAGCCATTTAGCATGTTTCATTGCTGTAGGTGGCCCATGACTTTACAGAACACCCCTAAAAATATAAAATATGGTTAACCTAACCACAGTAACTTAAATACCATATGTTTCTTTTTTTTTTTTCATTTTTTCAAGGTCGCTCTATTAGAGAAAGAAGATTTGTGGACCCAGTGAATAAAAACACATATGAATATCAGCTCGGCCACATCCCTACAGAATGGGAGGGTAATTATCATCTTTTTTTTGTCTTAAATACAGAACAATGTTTATTTTTTAATGGGATATAAACCGCTAAAAAGTCTGATAAAGTTTTAAAGGGGTTGTTCACCTTTGAATGAAATTTTAACCTGATGTAGGCATTGTGATCATGGCACATTTTGCAATTTGTCTTCATTTTTTATTTTTTGTGAGTTTTCAGTTATTTCACATTTTGTCCAGCAGTTCTCCAGTTTGGTATTTCAGCAGCTATCTGGTTGCTTGGGTCTTATTTACCCTAGCAACCAGGCAATGGTTGAAACGAAAGATGGAAATATAAACAGGAGATGAAACCTGGTTCGATGCTCAAAAGGAGAGACAGAAAGCGGAGTGTATGGCGTCGCACAATCCTAAAGCAACCCTGTGTTTAACAAATGTGTCTTCCTGCTTCAAGTGATCAACTGTTGAACTTAAATAAATTATTGTGATTTTATTGTGATTGATTTGATCATCTCTTCTGTGGTCATTAAATAAGAAATTAATTAAAGTGAAAATCTTGTCAATTCATGGTGACTGAAATCTTTAAAGTGCATAGTGCTTTATTTGTGAACATAGGAATGTGCTTAAACCTGCAGCTTGGACTCATTAAAGAAACATCATAAAAAGTAAGTTTTATTTGCTTACTAAAATTCATAGACTGAAAGGGAATTAATTGATAAAACCACTAAAAACAATTAAAAGAAAAGGGTGGAAATCCAATCTGAAATATGTGTAAATAGGGGTAACAGTGTAATTATTTCATTAGACTGTTCCCATATCGATCTTACATCACCCGTTTCCCTATACTGGCTGAATAGTAGTCAAGGAGTACATTAAGGATTAAGTTAGCACTGAGGCAGTGATCTCCAGAGAGAATGAATGTGGGGTGTAAGATCGATGTAAGATCGATATGGGAACAGTCTAATGAAATAATTACACTGTTACCCCTATTTACACATATTTCAGATCGGATTTCCACCCTTTTCTTTTAATTGTTTTTAGTGGTTTTATCAATTAATTCCCTTTCAGTCTATGAATTAAAATAAAAGTTACTTTTTATGATGTTTCTTTAATGAGTCCAAGCTGCAGGTTTAAGCACATTCCTATGTTCACAAATAAAGCACTATGCACTTTAAAGATTTCAGTCACCATGAATTGACAAGATTTTCACTTTAAAGGAGAAGGAAAGCTACGGAGGCATTTTATTGCCAATAGATTAGCTGCAATAGTGCAAGCTAGAATGCTATATTTATTCTGTAGAATGTTTTACCATACCTGAGTAAACAGCTCTAGAAACTCTCTGCTTGTTTAGAATAGGAGCTGCAGTATTAATGTGGTGTGACATCACTTCCTGGCTGAGTCTCTCCCTGCTCTGGGCTCAGATTACAGTAGAGAAGGGAGGGGTGGGGGGAGAGGAGCAAACTGAGCATGCTCTTGCCCAGGGCAATGAGGTTTAAGCTGAAAACAGGAAGTCTGATACAGAAGCCCATGAGTACACAATAGAAGGAAAGACATGCTGTGTTTCTTTTGACAGGGGACTCAGAGCAACATTACTTTGGGGGTTTACTGGTGTATTTAGATGGACCTTTCTGATAAGGCTTACTTAGTTTTAACCTTTCCTTCTCCTTTAATTAATTTCTTATTTAATGACCACAGAAGAGACAATCAAATCAATCACAATAAAATCACAATAATTTATTTAAGTTCAACAGTTGATCACTTGAAGCAGGAAGACACATTTGTTAAACACAGGGTTGCTTTAGGATTGTGCGACGCCATACACTCCGCTTTCTGTCTCTCCTTTTGAGCATTGAACCAGGTTTCATTTATAGGAGTAGTCAGCACATCCACGCCGAGTTGCTCCTAACTCTCGGTCAAGGGGTAACCCTATGGGAAAGCAATTTGGTTAGAAGGTGCGGCAAACATTTATTTCATTTTCATAAACAGGAGATGGCCTACATATAAACATAAGTAATAAAACATAACAATAAAATTGTAGCCTCACAAAGCAATAGTGACCCCCACCTGTTATACAGAATACTCTGGACCTGGGGTATTCCGGATAAGGTGTCTTTCTGTAATTTGGACCTTTGTACCCCAAGTCTCTGAGATAATCATGTAAACATTAAATAAAACCAATAGGCTCCAATTAGAATTTTTTTTTAACATTTTTTTAATTATTTGGTTAAATTTGAGTCTATGGGAGACAACCTTTGGTCACCAGGTTAACCATTCGGTGGAAACCAAGCTGAGAGCTGAAAAGCAGGAAGTAGTGTTCTGGCTATTATGTTACACATCCAATCACTCCAGCCTTTATACATTACATTTTTGGCTAACTAACTATATTAGAAACATTTTTTTTTTTTTTGCACAGACTATTTATTTACCCAGTTTTTATTTTTACACTGAACTGTTCCTTTAAAACAATTAAATTTTTTAGTGTTACTGTTCCTTTAAGTATCTTATAAGCAATAGTATATGCTAAATAGCTAGTTATTTGTAAATGTAAATTGTAATTTAAAGCCATTATTCTCTTGATAAAAATATCTCTCTTCTTGTGCAATCTGTGTGCCTCAATGATCTATGTTTTGTAACCTAAGATAGCCAAGGAAGGGGTTTTTGTTAAAGGAGAATTCAACCCTGTAGGAAAAAAAACCCATAACCCCCACCCACGTAGACCCTGCTCCCTCCTCCCCCCAGCTTAACTGCCCCCCCAGGGAAATAAGATGGATGTTGTGAAGCCAGAATCTGCGACGAGGGGTAAGTATAAACTATGGGGCATTTCTCTGGGGGGGCAGTTAGGCTGGGGGGGAGGAGGGAAAGGGGTCTATGTGGGGTGGGGGGTACGTGTTATTTTTTTCTACAGGCTTCCTATAAAGGGATACTGTCATGGGAAAACATGTTTTTTTCGAAACACACCCAATAATCGTGCTGCTTCAGCAGAATTCTGCACTGAAATCCATCTCTCAAAAGAGCCAAATTATTTTTTTATATTTTGAATATTTTGAAATCCGACATGGGGCTAGACATATTGTCAGTTTCCCAGCTGCCCCCCAGTCATGTGACTTGTGCCTGATAAACTTCAGTCACTCTGTACTGCAAGTTGGAGTGATATCACCCCCTCCCTTTGCCTTCCAGCAGCCTAACAACAGAACAATAGTAAAGGTAACCCCCCCTAGCAGCTCTCTAACACAAGATAACCGCTCCCTAGTAGATCTAAGAACAGCACTCCATAGTAAAATCCAGGTCCCACTGTGACACATTCAGTTACATTGAGTAGGAGAAACAACAGCTTGTCAGAAAGTAGTTCCATCCTGAAGTGCTGGCTCTTTCTGAAAGCACATGACCAGGCAAAATGACCTGAGATGCACCTACTACACACCAATTACAATTTCAAATAAAAATACACTTGCTGCTTCAGGAATGAAATGTTATATTGTAGAGTGAATTATTTGCAGTGTAAACTGTGTAATTTAGAAATAAATAGAAATAAAAACTACATCATAAAAATCATGACAGAATCCCTTTCAAGTGGTATGTATTAGTGCACACTATCCATGTAAGAAGCACAAGGTTTACGAAGATAGTTATGTATAAAAACACAGTCTGGCTTTATAACATGCAAGCGGCGGTCTTTCAAGCTAAAATAAACGCACACAATGTTTAATTGTGCAAATTTCACTGAGCCGCAGTTACTTTCATTGCTTTCCATGTAGCTTTGCCCATAAACTCTGTGTTGCCTGTTGCCAAATCTTTTCTCTCACTTTCCTCCGATGCTCTGTCTCTTGGATGCACTCCGAAAATGATTGCACCAGAGCTCTCATTCTGAATGGTCACCTTCTGTATATTATGACAGAATACTTCATTTGCCTCCTCCTCCTCCTCTTCGTGTTAGCAGTGCTCCTGAAAGCATATCCGTCATCCCTGGTGCCTATGGAGATTTAGAGAGTGCCTTTTACTGCCTTGCCCCATCCATTCCTTTTCTATTTCCTGTAACATTTAGTGATTAATGGCAGTTTTAATTTGCATGCTCACTTCTACGCTCATTAAAGTGTATTATGTGCCGGTAGGAGTATTAAAGTTCAGTAGAAATCTCATGCATACTAATCAAAATGCAAATAAGGACTGATGAATGGAGCCCGGGGTCTAAAGGTATGAAAGGTCCAGTAATCTTCGGAAGCCCTGCTTAGGCACATGTAGCATTGTATAAAGCCTTTCCCTTATATCACTGGGAGAAGAGAGACTAATTAACTTCTGTCTCACACAATGAAAAAATCTCTTCCTGATGAGAAAATAGAATGGGCACTTCTGGTTTACCTTGAAGGGAGAATATGCATTATTTAGTAATGATAATTTATCTGTGAATTAAGTATGATTGTATAGCACAGCAGGGCACGGCACATTGCATATTTGCATTTCTACGTATGGCAGGTTACAGCCCTAACAAGGCAGCACCACGAATAGACTTAAATTGGAGTAACGCCTAGAATTTGACTAGAAATGTTGTATGATATAAACTGTGTTTACATTACAAGCCCTGAGGTTCAGCAGTCCTATAAGCGATTCAGCGCCATTAAAGGGGTGGTTCACCTTTAAGGTAACATTTAGTATGTTATAGAATGGCTAATTCTAAGCAGCTTTTCAATTGGTCTTCGTTTTTTTCCCTTCTAGTTATTGATTTGTTTGCCTTCTTCTCCTGACTCTTTCCAACTTTCCCAAAGAGGTCACTGTCTTTTCGCAAATGCTCTGTAAATTGTTATTAACTTCTTTTAATCATCTTTCTATGTAGGGCCTCTCCTATTACTATTCCAATCTCTCAAATCAGTGCATGGTTGCTAGGGTAATATGAACCCTAGGAACCAGATTGCTAAAAATGCAAACTGGGAGAGCTGCTGAATAAAAAGCAAAATAATTCAAAAACCACAAAGAAAAAATTAAAACCAGTTGCAAATTGTCTCAGTATATTACTCTCTACGTCATACTAAAAGTTAATTTACAGGTGAACCACGGCTTTAAATCTTTAAATAGGAGCACCCCATCTTGGATCTTGTTAGGTCTAGGTCATGTTTTGAGTGACTGTACATGCTGATTGTCCTCTGGGCAGTATACCCCTTTGTTCAACATGAGTGCAATGAATAGGGCTTGTGCTGAACATTATTTTTATGCCTGTTGTTTTAATGACGAAGAACTGAGGCTACTCCATGTTTGGTCCTTGCAAGGCAGGTAATTCGATTACTATGTGAAGATAAGCCTCCTGCCTACAGATGCAACAGTGGGTGAAGGGAGGGGGCTGTATACTGGTAAGCTAATTAACTACCACTCAAGAACCAAACATAGAGTAGCTTTAGGGTAAGGGCACACCTGGAGATTCGGGGAGATATAGTCACCCGGCGACTAATCGCCTCTACTTTGGAGCGACTAATCTCCCGAACTGCTTCCCCTTGTCTTCCGCCTGCTTTTTTTACTGAAGCAGGCGGAAGACAAGGGGAGATTAGTCGCCCCAAAGAAGAGGCGATTAAATCTCTCCGAATCTCCAGGTGTGCCCTTACCCTTAGTTTCCCTGTTTAGCACAAGAAATAACAAATCCAATAAATTTTTTATTGATTAAAATAAAAGACAAAAGGTATGTTCAGCACAAGCTCTTGTAATTTCAGGGGTTGTTGGAAATTATCAAAACATTTGTTTGTTATAGAACCTGATTATTAATTCTGACTCAGACTGCACTGGTTTCTGTGCTACTGTGTAATGGAAACTTTACTTAAAGGGATACAGTCATAGGAAAAAAAAAATTTATTTCAAAATGAATCAGTTAATAGTGCTGATCCAGCAGAATTCTGCACTGAAATCCATTTCTCAAAAGAGCAAACAGATTTTTTTTATATTCAATTTTAAAATCTGACATGGGGCTAGACATTTTGTCAATTTCCCAGCTGCCCCAAGTCATGTGATGGAAAGGTTAAAACTAAGTAAGCCTTATCAGAAAGGTCCATCTAAATATACCAGTAAACCCTTAAAGTAATGTTGCTCTGAGTCCCCTGTCAAAAGAAACACTGCATTTCTTTCCTTCTATTGTGTACACATGGGCTTCTGTATCAGACTTCCTGCCTTCAGCTTAAACCTCATTGACCTGGGCAAGAGCATGCTTAGTTTACTCCTCTTCCCCTCCCCCCTTCTCTACTGTAATCTGAGCCCAGCGCAGGGAGAGACTCAGACAGGAAGTGATGTCACACCAAGCTAATACTGCAGCTCCTATCCTAAACAAACAGAGTTTCTAGAGCTTTTTACTCAGGTATGGTAAAATATTCTACAGAATAAATATAGCATTCTAGCTTGCACTATTGCAGCTAATCTATTGGCAATAAAATGCATCTGCAGCTTTCCTTCTCCTTTAAGGTATGGAGATCCAAATTTACGGAAAGACCCCTTATCAGAAAAACCAAGATCCCGAGCATTCTGGATAACAGGTCCCAAACCTGTATGCCCCTAATGTAGCGACCTATGCTGAGTTCTCTGACTGGGTTACCTTCTATTGTTGCACTGGGAACAGTGTGGCTTAGAGTATTGCTACCGTATTGCTGTTACCCCTTTTTTGCACCCTGTTGCTGTCCATGCTTACAACTGGGCTTTATAACTCCCATATGTCCTCACTCTGTCTATACATATATATATGTATATATCTATATATCTATATGTATATGTGTATATATATATATATATATATATATATATATATATATATATATATATATATATATATATACAGTATATGTATATATGTATGTGTATGTATATATACACACACACACACACACACACACACACACACACACACACACACACACACACACACACACACACACACACACACACACACACACACACACACACACACACACACACACACACACACACACACACACACACACACACACACACACACACACACAGTTATTGTTGGGAGTAGGTCATTGAAAACATTGTGTGCTTTTGCCCCAGTACCTTTAAAATGTTTTTGTACATTCTGCTGTATAAATCCCTTTGCTTTTGTAGCTCAGTAGAATGAGCACTGGTTCCTACTGAGCCAAAGCATTGGAATGCTTCCAGTCTCTGCATGGAGATCGGCTAATTCCTTGTATATGATTTATATTGTTCGTTAGTCTCTGAAAGCACACTAGTAAATAACAATCAGGTAATGGGAGCTATTAGGGAAGGTTTTTAGATACTTCTGGGAATTTTCCAGACAGGGATAAACATTTTTTAAAGATGTTAAAAATTCATTAATGGACCATTTGTATAAGGTGGAAAATATAAAATCTTCAGAGAATTATTGTGTTTGTGCTTGAAGATGCACGCAGCTCTAAAAGTTGTGTTTGTGTTTGGCACATTTCCCTGCCACCCTCGCTCTCCTCCTTTGGCTTCTTTCTGCTTATCATGGCTTCTTTTCTCTTGCAGCCTGGATCAGAGGCAAGCGGAAAAATCCTCCGACAGTCGAGGTGAGGAGAATAACGTGAATATCAAATATCCAGTTTCATTATATTCCTTTTATTAGAAGCTGAACAATGTTCAGATTTCATTCCAGTGATATTTTCTAATTAAGACTGTTATTTCCTGGGAAGGAGGAGAGAAATCACAGGATAGTACATCAAGAGTGGTTTATAAAAATGGGAAACTTGCATTTCATTAATTGTTTGTCTTTCTTTCATGTTCTACCAGTAAGAGGATATTTAATCTCTGCTTCTTGGCTCATCCTGACAATTAGTATTTTGATCACTAATTCCTGAGTATCTAGTCCTACCTAATGCCTAATCGGTTTTTCAAAAAACGAAACTGATTTTTTTATATTTAATTTTGAAATCTGATTTGGGGCTAGACATGCTGCCAGATTCTGAGCTGCCTCAAGTAAGGTTGCCACAAGCCGGTTTTTCTCTGGCCTAGCTGGTAAAATACCAGCCAGGCCTGGAGCCGGTATTGATAGTTTACTGGCTATGTACTTGCCGGTAAATTTGCAAACCGTAATTGTTCCATCTCCAGCCTGCCTCTGATCCGCCTCAATTCCCCCGCCCATTACCTCTTTCAACCACTTTTTTCCCCGATTCTTCCTCCCCTTTGGCCGCCAGCATCCCAGCTCTGTCCCCAAGTCTTGTCATAACCCACCCTTCACTTCATGGGCTGGTAAGATGGCAACCCTACATAGGAAAACAAAATGTTGGAGCAAGGCGCTCACATAGATCACCCATGGATCAGATAAAGTTTAAGTAAAAAATAACATTTTTTATTTGTATAAACAACTCATGCGTTTCTTGACTAAGTGTCTCAGGCATGAGTTGTTTATACAAATGCAATTTTATTTTTTTACATAAAATTTATCTGATCCATAGGTGCCTTGCGCCAACATTTTGTTTTCCTATATGCGATTTGTCCTCTCCGTTGGGCTGGGAGCACCTGGGCCACCTATTCAATTTGGTGAGCTGATCCACTTACGACATTTGATGCTTATACACATATGTATGTTTTGCAAGGTGGCAACCCTAGCCCCCAGGCATGTGACTTGTGCTCTGATAAACTTCACTCACTCATTACTGCTGTACTGCAAGTTGGAGCAATATCACCCTCCTCCCTTCCCCCCAGCAGCCCTTCAGCAAAATAATGGGAAGGTAACCACATAACAACTTCCTGACACCTGCATTCATGCCTTTAAAGGAGCAGCAAACCCCTAAAAACCCCTACCCTACATAGACCCCCTTCCCTCCTCCCCCCTGCCTAAGTGTTACCCCTGGCAACTGCCCCTAACTTTTTACTTACTCCTTCCGTCCCTAATTTGCATATGCAAATTCGAATTTGGTTCGGCCAGGCAGAAGGATTCGGCCGAATCCTGCTGAAAAAAGCCGAATTCTGGCCGATTCTGAACAGATTCCTGGATTCGGTGCATCGCTGGTTTTTTAACAGGCTGAGTTTTAGTGCAGTGTGACATTAGCCTAAGTGTGGAGGGGGTCTAATTATGTAGGCCGCCCCCCAGTGATTTTACATTTTTTTTGTCTTTGGATGCATATTGGCTTAAACTAACACTCTATTTAAATATACAAAAAAGGGTTTTTGGGTGGGGTTCCCTTTAAAGCCTTTTCATTTTTTTTTAAAATACAATATATTCCGTTTCTCGTTCGCCCGTTATTTTCAATAGTATAAATCCCTTTGGCAGATTTTAGGTTTCTAACAGAAAAGTGTTTTTTTTTCCTCCTCTGTCCCTATCCCTTTTCTTTTGCACAACAAACTCTATAAGCAAAACGGCACAATTCGGCAGGAGGTGAAATGTTAAATAAAGAAATGCTCTTTGTGTGTGTGACAGTGCTGTCTCCCATTATCCCCGTAACTACTGTTGTGACAGAACCTGCTTTAAGCACAAGAAAAAAAATGTGCTTAGGATAATGAAGAAAAAGTTTAAGTAACTATTATCCCCACCTAAAGGAGGAAAATTGCAGAATAATTGGAAGAAATGCTCCAGATCAGTCGTACTCTTAAAAAATGGTAATGTGTCATGCACTTATTGTGCTGATTTCCCCCCCCCCCCCTTTTAAATGTAAAAAGGCGAGTTAAGTTGAAAAGCTGCGATCCCCAAGGCTGTAAGAGTTTACACTCTTACATGTGCTAGAATATTTATGTGCTGCTGAGCTAGATACATTTGAATGCAGGATGTGGACAACTTGCAAAATTTCTCAATCCCTTTGTGATTCATACTGCACACAGCACAAAAAAAAATACATATTAATGGTTTAAAAGCTGCAGCCTGCAACTGAATTTGAAGTGCGATTCCGAAAGCAATTAAACACAGGAACACGATTACTTAAATTATACAAGTCGCCGAAAGTGTGTATTCGCTCGAACTGCCAACCTCTGCAAAAGGCTTTCCGTCTATAACAAACTGAATACCAAGGTGCTACAAGTATAAAGCAATTACCAAACTGGTTAAAAATAAATATGCCTCCCTATTTGACATGAGCTCATTTGTTGGGTTCCAATTGAGGTGTGATATAATTCTGACACCCTCAGCTTTCCATAGTGGGTGGTGCTCTGGAAAGCAGAATTTGGACTTCCAGAAACAAACACTTCTCAATGGAACATGGTGAGGGAGGGGTTTCATTACACTGTGAGCCTAAGGTGGGTGGGGAACTGGTCCCAGTGAGAACAGACAGAATATCATGGTTTCCATTCAATCTGTGGAATCAAGTGTGAGTGTAAAAGTTCAGATTGTGTTTATGTCTGTGTAAACTTCACATAATGTCTATGAACCTTTACTACATAAGCTCAACTGAATGAGCTCTTGTCAGAAAGGGAGTATATTTTTTATTTAATGTACCCCATATTGGGAAATGTTAAGATAAGTTTACAAGGATTTTTATGAGCATATAATGCGTAAAAGTGGCCATAGACACACCGATAATATTGTACGAAATGTGCGATAATCGGTGTGTATATGGTGGGAGACGAGCCGACTAATATCGGCAGAAGACTTGGATATCGATCAGCTCACTGATCAGGCTGGCCAGAAAATTTTGATCTGGTGAAGCAGAACATCGGCCATTGTTAGTGCTGAATCGTCAGATACAGGTAGAATTCTATTGTTTCTACCTGTATATTAGACATTTCAGCTCTACACATCTGTAGTGAAACAAACGATCTTTCTTGGAAAAAAAATTTCCAGGAAAGAAAGCAATTGTAACGTCTACGGCCACCTAAAGGCTGGAGGGCAAATGCTTTGATACAGATCATGCAACCTTATCTTTATTGGGCTGGTTCGCCTATTAGAAAATGGTTGTCTGGGTTCTGCATATTTATATAAATAGTTATAAGCTGTCTTTTATCAATTTTCTAATGAATTACTTTACAAAACTGTAGCTCATTGCTTTCTAGTTATCTTCCTAATGTTTCACATATGAAAACTTATAAAAAAAACAGTAACACCAAAAACTGAAAGTGTTTTAAAGTAATGAAAATATCATGTAGTGTTGCCCTGCACTGTTTGCTTCAGAAACACTACTATAGTTCATATAAATAAGCTGCTGAGTAGCAATGGCGGAAATTGAAAAAGGCTATATGGCACAGGATAAATAATGGATAACAGATAATATTATGTTCTACAGAGCCTATCTGCTGTGTAAATATAATATTCAGAGCAAGCTCACCGAATTTCTTTGTTGGCTTCTTCCACAGGTATTCTGTGTATAATACCCAATAGTTCAATGCATTCAGTAGTTGTGGAACAAATCCAGGGCAGCAACTTGTCTGCAAAGTTCTTTATTGGGAAACTGAGTTACACAACATGTTTCGGGCCCACGCCCTTTATCAAGTGTAAAAAGGAACAACCAAAAACAATCATTTATAATCTCATGTGACTACCAGCAGTGCAGTATGGGTAAAAGTTTTCCATTAACTATTTAGTGTTATACATCTTAAAGTGCATTGTGCAACTATAACTCCCATATGGCTGCACACAATTCATCATGGATAAAACTTTTTCATTAACTATTTAGTGATGTACATCTTAAAGTGCATTGTGCAATTATAACTCCCATATGGCTACACACAGTTCATCATAGATAAAACTTTTTCATTAACTATTAGTGATATACATCTTAAAGTGCATTGTGCAAAATAGAGATTTTACAGATTTATAAAAACATCTCACAATGTAAAAATACAAAATATGATCTCTAATAAATATTGTAAAAACTTAATGTGACCCAATTCATCTAGCTATTAAAAGTGACACACATTAATTTATATAATACATGTTGAAATCCCACTGAAACATAACTTTAAAACCAGGTTACTGCTCAGTCCGCCTAACCTGTAAATGACCTGTAAAAACAAGGAAATTGCCATTAGCCTATCCAATTCACTTGAAATCTTTATGTTGTATCAATTTAGCATTTCTATTGTATCAACATATGTTGCTATTCTAGGACATTCTGTAATAATTTCCTACACTATCTCCTATCAATGGCTTCTATGTATATATTATCTTTCTTAGCAATACTGCAATAGTGCCATACTGCACTGCTGGTAGTCACATGAGATTATAAATGATTGTTTTTGGTTGTTCCTTTTTACACTTGATAAAGGGCGTGGGCCCGAAACATGTTGTGTAACTCAGTTTCCCAATAAAGAACTTTGCAGACAAGTTGCTGCCCTGGATTTGTTCCACAACTATCTGCTGTGTAACCTGAGCCTTTTTCTCCTTTGAATGGCTGCCCCCATTGCTATTTATATGAACTATAGTAGTGTTTCTGAAGCGAACACATCAGTTTTACCAGTGCAGGGCAACACTGCATTATATTTTTATTACCTTAAAACAATTTCATTTTTTGATTTTACTGGTCTTTTAACAGTCTATTCCCTGTCACAGTAAGGGCAATTAAGCCATGTTACATGCCTCAAATGATAATGCCCATTCTCTGCAATGTTTTACTACTCTTTCTATGTATTCAGGCCCTCTCCTATTTATATGTTAGATATTCAAATCAATGCATGGTTGCTAGGGTAATGTGCACCCTAGCAACCATAGCGGAGAGCTGCTGAATAAAAATGTAAATAACTCAAAAACCACAAATAATAAAAAATGAAAACCAACTGCAAATTATCTCAGAAACTCACTTTCTGCATCATACTAAAAGTTAATTTAAAGGTGAACACCCCCTTTAAATGGTAAGTTTACAATCCAATGCTGTTGAGTTATGCTTCCTATAGGGCAATATACCCGCTGATATTGTTTAGGGTAGCTTTGGAATCTTTGGACATATGTCTGTAATATTCCATTACTGGACTTTTCAGCCGGCCACATCCTCAAGGACAAAAATCTGAATAAATCTAATGTAGGACTCCAATCCTAGAAAGCCAGAATGGATATATTCAAAGGCATTGTCATTGATTTGTTTGCCTGAACTGGTAATGGATCTGTTTGGGTTAACCAGCTCTTCTGATGGTTTCAGTTGACATATTCCCTGCTCACTTTTTTTTATATGTTTTCTCTTTTTCCTGGCCTTTCTGATAAGCATAATGGGCTAATTGTGATCATCAAACAAGTACAGAACACATGTAGAATATGCACTCGTAATAACGCTGTCTTTCCTGAGCTCCCATCAAGCCATAATAAGCAGAAAAGGGTAATTAAGGATGGAAATGATCCACTGTATTATCTAGTTCCTTGCATCAAACAAAGTGCAGCACATAACAGAAGCCAACTGTTCATCCTGCATATGCCAGGATACTTTGATGCTAATGCCAAAAAATTAAACTGCAGTCTAGTTCAATATTGCTGGCACATTAGTATCCTTGTACAAATAATATCTAGTCTGTGTCAGAAGATATTCTGCCCAGCTGTACTGATACAGAGTCACTTCTAAAGATGGAGAGAAATTTGGGATAATTACTTGTCACAGTGCATTGTGTTTTCCTTCTGTCCACTATAACATAAATCTATTTCTGATTATGCATGCTATATAAAAGTGCTTAAGGCAGGGATGTCAAACTCTGGGCTCTAGAAACTGCAAACCCAAATTAGCTGGAGGTCTGCCTGTGTGAAGCCAATCATCTAGTGCCTAGAAATACCAGCAATTTAAAGATACATTATATTGACCAGTCGTTTATTCCCATAACAACGCATGCACTATATGCCTGCTAAGTAAAAACAATGTTACTCCAGTGCCTAGCTAAGCAAATGTTCTACCATCTTTCAAGATAATTTGGCAGATGGATGGACTGGTTCATTGTAGTCTGTGAATTATTTTTCACTATGCAGAATACACTATACTGATATATTTTGCTGAGCATGTAGAGAAAAAAATATTTGAATACAAACTATATATAATATAATATAATTTTTTATTTTTTTTTTTGCATGTACCAGTGGAAGACAAACTACAGTGTTAGATGTGAACTAAACCTTAAAAACTATTGCTAGAAATGCCCTATTTTATATATTCAACTTATTGAACCTGCCTAAAGCTTTAGTATCTCTATAGCAGTAATGATCCAGGCCTTCAGAGTTGTCACAGGAGTTTCCCATTTTGGATTCTGTTAGGAGTGTTCGTGGCACTGCACATGCTCAGTGGTCTCACACATATATATATATATATATATATATATATATATATATATATATATATATATATATATTTATATTGTATATTAAGAAGATGGAGAGCTACTGGGGCATCTTTGGAGACACCGATTACTGCTAAAGGGCTGTGGGTGCCTTGGGCTGGTACAGAAACCCAAAATATAATGTAGAACATTTCTGCCCTACTTATTTAGTTATGCTTTAGTTCTCATTTATTTAAAATAACCTGAAATTTATATTTTGAAGAGTATTCTTGTCTGATCTCCAAAAGGAGGATGAATAGTTGTTTCTCCCAAGCTGTGCCATCTAGGATGAAAACAAATGGTTAGTTTAGAAGATAGCTTCAGCCAATTGTCTTAAAGAGGTTGTTCACCTTCCAAACACTTTTTTTCAGTTCAGTTGTTTTCAGATTGTTAAAAAGAAATAAAGACTTTTAAACCGTTTTTCCAAAATTGAAGTTTAATGGTCTAGTCTCTGGTGTTTGAGTCTGGCAGCTCAGTGATCCAGGTGCAGAATCTGAACTGTTATAATCTGCTCCATTAGTTGATACATTTCTGTGGAATATTAGCAACTATTGTATCAATTTCAACAGCTGACTTTAATGAAACTCAGGGAAGAGTCTTGCAGCGGGTTTGGTACCCCAAGGTTATCCGCAAAAAAAGCGAGCACCCTGCAGAATGAGGGAAGGATTTTCAGGTGCGGGTATAGCCATAGGTCTGCTGGTTGGGTTACGGGTCTCTTCTAAATTTCTTATCTTATGTAATACTGTTTATATTTTACTCCTTTTAAAGTTTTACAAAACTTGTTTCTGTCCCCACCCACTTTTGATGACGTCACTTCTGGTTTGCAGCACCATCACTTCCTGTTTGATAGTGGTCGGCGGGTTGTGGATAAGGCGGGTAGAGGATCAAAGTGGGTAAATGTGCGGGTCAGGTCTGGGTCTTAGAAATTGGTTCCGCGCAGGACTCTAAAGGTGGCGCCAAACAAGCGGATCTCTCCCCGATATGCCCACCTTGAGGTGGACAATATCGGGCGGATCCAATTGTGGGTCCTAGGGCCCAACGATTGGATCCTAACGAATAGTAACGGGCGGTTGGAATGCGGGACCACATCAACGAACAGATGCGGCCGCGATCTGACGGGATTTTTAGTCCCATCCGATCGAGATCTGGCCGACTTTTGCCCAGATCTGATCGGGGAAGCCTGTCGGGGGGCCCCATACACGGGCCAATAAGATGCTGACTCGGTCTGTTTGCAGCTTTTATCGGCCAGTGTATGGCCATTTTAACTCAGGGATTCTGCTCCGCATGAAATAATGTGTCAACTAAATGTACCAATTTAGAGCATGAAGACATAAGAAGGTGAAAAATGAAACGTTAAACTTCAATATTAGAAAGCTGGTCACAAATAGAAAGCAATTGAAAAACGTCTTTATTTCTAGTTAACTCTGGATATAATGAAACTGAAAAAGTGTTAGAAGGAGAACAGCCCCTGTAAATACTGCGTATGAGCTCCACTCACTACAGACAATACTAGTAGCAAATCTAGTGGTTGGAAAGAAGCGATGAACAGACAAATCAGCATTTGCACTATTACAAATATTGGCCAGACTAAAGAAATGTAGAACAATGAGTTACATCATGCGTTTGTAACAGTGTACGCTGCAGTATAACAGGCTTCCTAGGGTCCAATTATTAAAATACTTTGTGAAATAAAAAGCAGTAATTATGACATATTAGGTGAGCAGGTGAGTCCATTGGAATAAGATTACTTTCCTAGGACTGGAAGCTGATCTGCTGCAAGAATGGACTAGCAATTAATCTGGGTGTATATATAATGGCCATACTGACCATTTATCTAAACATCTAAATAATATTATTTTATAGCTATATACAAACCACATGAGCGAAGTAGGGTTTCCTCTAATTTACATGCGTACTATGGGGCAGATTTACATAGGGTCGAATATTGAGGGTTAATTAACCCTCGATATTCAACTGCCGAATGTAAATCCTTCGGATATCAAAGTCGAAGGATTTAGCACCATTCCTACGATCGAAGGAATAATCAAACTATTCAAAGGATTTTAATCCATCGATCGAAGGATTTTGCTTCGATCAGAAAATGCTTGGGAAGCCTATGGGGCCTATGGTAGCCCATTTGATGGTCGAAGTAGCCATATTGGACCATTCGAAATTTGAAGTATTTTTTCTTCTATTCCTTCACTCTAGCTAAGTAAATGGGCCCCTATATGTCTCCACTTTCCTGCGGGTACGTGAGCAAATGCTTCTTGTGAGACCCTGACAATATGAAAAGAGTCGCGTCTAAGGCCAGTCCATAGGTGATATTTTCTAGCTGGTTTTTCCCTTCTGTTTATCGACTGGTACTGAAATACACAGTCTATAAGCAACTCCATATGTAGTCTGATATTCCCCTAGTTGTTTGTAGCAGCAGAGGGAGTCCGGCACCAACATTTATCTATAGAATGGCACAGCCCACCAGCACAATCTATATATCGAGTAATAGGCTGAAGAGATAAATACAACACATACATTCCATTCCCTCTTGTTTGCTTCTAAAGCAGATTTAATATTATTTGTAATTAAATTAATTAAAACTATCCAGCTAATGTCTTCTGCGTATTCTACAGTTTCTATTATATTATCTGAATGCTTTGCTCAATATTACACAAAGTACAAATTAAAGGAACAGTAACGCCAAAAACCCAAAGTGTGTGAAAGTAATTAAAATATAATGTACTGTTGCTCTGCACTGGTAAAACGCCCCTTTTCCACCCAGGTGATGGGAGGATTAAACCAGGGTGACTTCCAAAAAATACTGATGAGTTAATATGTCTGCCAATAGAAGGCTTTCCAATGGAGAATATAAAACTATATAGGGAATAATTGTAAAATATAAGGATATTGGAAGTCACTGAGGAGGCATGAGGCAGAAGCTTAGTGTTTTTATACAGGTCATGGAACTCCAAGGTGACTCCAAATATCCTCATATTTTATAACAGCAGGTACATTATATATTATAAACGCAAGTTTCAGTAAATCATGTGATACAAACTAAATCACTTACAACTGATTGTAGCAAACATCGTTTATAAAGATATAATACACAAGCCATGAATATACTGTAAATGATATCCTTATAAACGGTGACTAGTGATGTCATCAGTTATAAACAGTGAGTAGTGATGTCATTTTTGTCACATGACTTACTAAAACTTGTGTATTATAAGAAATAAAGTACTCCTTGTTGCACAATATGAGGATACCTCGGAGTTCCATGCCTTGTTCTTTTATATGGTTATGGAACTCCTCTGTGACTTATAATAAATATCCTTATTATTTTACAATAGGGGTTACTTTATTCACGATATAAAACACAAAAAGCATGAATATCTTGTAAATAATATCCTTATAAACGGTAGTAAATGAGTAGTGATGTAATCTTTGTCACATTCGTGTATTATAATAAATAAAGTACCCCATGTTGCAAAATAAGAAGATATATTGTGTTTTTATATGGTCATGGAACTCCTCGGTAACTTATAATATCCTTATGATTAACAAGAGGGGGTACTTTATTCACTATATCATTACCAGGATATTCATGGCTCTTGTGTATTATACATGAATATAACGGCTATTTTACACTATTCTGAGTTTCCTTAATGATTTATTATCTGCCTCTTTCGACTGGGTTATTGGAAAGTGAAAGTTCCACGCAATTGGAGTTTAACATTTGTTGCTTATGGAAACCATAGAAATTCAGAAGCAAACTAAACTGCACCTCGGTTGACAATTAAATTGATGGAAAGAGTGTTTGCTTTGGAGCTGAGTTTGAGTAAAACTCGGGTTGATGATTTGGCGAGTGTGTGATTTTAGCTGGAGTGACACAAAGAAAATCCTGCTTTTCCGAACTCATTACTTGGACATCATGATCAGATGTGGCAGTCACAAGTGCTTCTTACTGGTCTTCTGTAGGCTGCTTTCTCCTGTGCTGGAGCTTGAGCTATGAACATCCACTGAGCTGACTTGGAAGGACTTTCCTGAATTGAAGCGATTCACTTGCCGTAGCATGACTTCAATTTTCCTTCTTTGCACTATTTGATCTTTTTAACTTTTGCCAGTCAATGTGTCAACCCTTCAGCTGTTCATTCCTTTACCGGGGTTTAGAAAGATCTGGTGTTGTTTGGCAGACAGGGTCCTCAAAAACTCACGCTTGAAATCTCAGATCTATATAATAGTGCTCTGCCTAAATATTATCAGACGCTACTGTCTCTAGTGTTGTAAAGGAAATTGCTAAATACATTGATGGAAAGCTCATTCTTGACACTTTAATGTACCTTGAGACTTAAAGGACCAGTAACATAAAAAAAAAATGTTTAAAAATTCGTTAGTGCACAACGAAAAATAAACACTAAGACAAAAGAAACTTTTAAATAGCAAAGCCTTTATTAAAAAATAACTTACAGAATGTTCACTTCCTGTCTGCTTCAGAAACGGCGAAAAGGCGACCATCCATCCTGCAACGATCAATTTCTTCTCCCTGGCTAGTCACTGACAGGCATCGCTTTCATTCACCTGCTGCTGTGTGTCTGTGGCTGCTGCTCCCGCTGTGTGCCCGTGACTGGCTGCTGACACTGCTCCCTGCGCTGACTCTGCCAAGCCGTCCCTTTCCCATGGTCCGAGCGCAGCCGACACTTCAGTACTGGTGGCGGCGTAGTGCAGGAAGCAGAGGGGTAGCGGCTGGGGCAGGGAGTGGTGGAGGCCCGGGCAGTCCGCAGCTCGGCGCTACCACCTGTGACTGCCCCAACTGCCATGAAGCTGAGGTTCTGTCCCGCCAGTGCCGGCGATTCATGTGCAGCTGCTGCGCCAATGAGTGCGCAAAGCTTTCTGCGGCCAATGAGTCACTGTTGCATCAGCCTGGCGCTGAGTGTTTTTACGCCGCAACCAGTACTGAAGTGTCCGGACACTTCAGACACTCATTGGCGCAGCAGCTGCACATGAATCAGGTGAATTTGTATGTAGTGTGCTGGGAGGATATAGAGGGTTTTGTACCATCTATTTGTTGTAAATCAAAGCTGCCAATGTGTGTTGTTGAGCGCTGAACTTGACGGGATCTGCAACTGGTAGCAGCAGCTGCACATGAATCGCCGGCACCGGCGGGACAGAACCTCAGCTTCATGGCAGTTGGGGCAGTCACAGGTGGTAGCGCCGAGCTGCGGACTGCCCGGGCCTCCACCACTCCCTGCCCCAGCCGCTACCCCTCTGCTTCCTGCACTACGCCGCCACCAGTACTGAAGTGTCGGCTGCGCTCGGACCATGGGAAAGGGACGGCTTGGCAGAGTCAGCGCAGGGAGCAGTGTCAGCAGCCAGTCACGGGCACACAGCGGGAGCAGCAGCCACAGACACACAGCAGCAGGTGAATGAAAGCGATGCCTGTCAGTGACTAGCCAGGGAGAAGAAATTGATCGTTGCAGGATGGATGGTCGCCTTTTCGCCGTTTCTGAAGCAGACAGGAAGTGAACATTCTGTAAGTTATTTTTTAATAAAGGCTTTGCTATTTAAAAGTTTCTTTTGTCTTAGTGTTTATTTTTCGTTGTGCACTAACGAATTTTTAAACATTTTTTTTTATGTTACTGGTCCTTTAAAGGAGAACCAAAGCTTAACTAAAGAAGTAGCTATAAATGTTGTACATTGTATTTGGGGTTTCTGTACCAGCCTAAATCAACCACAGCCCTTTAGCAGTAAAGATCTGTGTCTCCAAAGATGCCCCAGTAGCTCCCCATCTTCTTTTCTGCTGATTAACTGCACATGCTCTGTGCTGCTGTCACTTACTGAGCTTAGGGACCCACTCACAATATACAGTACACATAGAATAGAAATGTCACAATATAAGGCTGATTAGTAATTAATACAGATAATTATTACATGGCAGCACAGAAACCAGTGCAATGAGGCACAGGGCCCTCTGGGACAAAGGAGCTTGTGAGTTAGGCCAAGGGAACAAATTAAGGAGGTCATAAATAAGATGGAGCAATGATAGTTCAACTAAAGGCATTACAGGTATGAAACCTGTTATCCAGAATGCTTGAGACCTGGGATTTTCCTTATAAGGGATCTTTTCATAATTTGGATATTTATTCAAGTCTACTAGAAAATCATGTAAATCAAATAAACCTAATAGGCTGGTTTTGCTTCCAATAAGGATTAATTATATCTTAGTTGGGATCAAGTACAAGCTACTGTTTTATTATTACAGAGAAAAAGGAAATCATTTTACAAAATCTGGACTATTTGGAATAAAATGGAGTCTATGGGAGATGGCCTTTCCTTCGTTCGGAGCTTTCTGGATAAGATGTTTCCAGACAACAGGTCAAAATTTTATGTTTTTTTTTTTTTTTTAAATAGTTTTGGAATGCTGCTGCACGGCAGAAGGGATACATAGATAAGGGGGAATGTTGCAGCAACTAGAAAGCTGGAATGGGGTTACCCCAAAGTTGAACTACAATGACGGCATTAAGGCTGTCAGAGAATCAGCTGGAGGGACACGTTGGATATTATCACTCTCTGTCTCTCTCTATATATATATATATATATATATATATATATATATATATATATATATATAAATAGAGAGAGAGAGATGGTATTTGCAAGCAATTGCAAGCATTACAGCAAGAACAGCAGTTACTTCTCTCTTTAATTGAACCATACAGCGATGTTGTGAAATATCAGCAGGAGGGAGATGAAATGTCTCTGTTAGGGAACACCCAGGAATGCTTTATACCTATTCTGTTTTTTTCAACGCACAGCCAATGGGGAGGGTGGATGCAATGGTAACACTAGTAAATATCATTCTCAGCTTGGCAAAATAAGGGGAGTTAAATGGAAAACCGACAGTGATCTAGTAGTGGTTCAGAGTATACACCTATTTCTGGTAGAACCCGTGAGACATGGCAGTGTCCCTATGTTATTCTGCACTGTTATGGTTTTCTGCCTTGATTTATGGGGAGTGTAATGTCCCTCTGAGCACTGGCTAATTCCATCTAAACACATGTAGCCACTAGCCGCTTGCTTACTGATACCATGGCCGGACATAGGATTTTGCCTGTGTAAGATGCAAGGGCGGCAGATTCTTGTGCTTCCCAGTCCTGTCTGCAGAGGCCTTTATAGAAGGGGAGCGGGACACATTGGTTACACAGATTTGCTCAGCATTCTCCATACGTCTAATATAGGGATGCACCGAATCCACTATTTTGGATTCGGCCGAATACCGAACCGAATCCTAATTTGCATGTGCAAATTAGGGGCGGGAAAGGAAAAAGTGAAAAAAAATTTGGTTAACTTCTTTGTTTTGTAATAAAAGTCACGTGAAAAATCCCGCCCTCCCCACAATTTACATATGCAAATTAGGATTCAGTTCTGCCAGGCACAAGGATTCGGCCTGGATTCGGTGCATCCCTAGTCTAATGCAATAAGTCACATGCTCTCTAAACGGAACAGAGAAATGGTTTAACGCTGAGGTTTTTGTATGTTTACAGTAGAACTAAAGCTTAAATAAGAAGCAAAGGCTAAAACTAAGAAAGCCTTATCAGAAAGGTCTATATATAAATACACCAGTAAACCCTCAAAGTAATGCTGTCAAAAGAAACAGCACATTTCTTTATTCTATTGTGTACTCATGGGCTTCTGTATCAGACTTTCTGTTTTCAGCATAAATCTCCAGGGCTAAGGCTTGAGCATGCCCAGTTTGCTCCCTCCCTGCTGTAATCTGAGCCCAGAGCTATGAGTGAGCAGGGAGAGACTCAGGCAGGAAGTGATGTCACGCCAAGCTAATATGGCAGCTGCTATCCTAAACAAACAGAGAGCTTCTAGAGCTGTTTCCTCAGGTACAGTAAAGCATTCTTCAGAATAAATATAGTGTTAAAGCTTGCACTATTGTGGCTAATCTATTGGCAATAAATTGCTTCAGTAGCTTTTCTTCTCTTTTAACAAAGAAAGAGATAGAAATGCTAAACATTTATATTTTGGGCTTCTGTACCAGTCCAAGGCAACCACAGTCCCTTTGTAACCTGCTCTGCTGGTCGGCCGTTTAATTTTACTTCCAGACTCCCTGACCGGCTAGTTCAGGTAGAGGCGCCTGCGGTGCATTCTCTTCTGGAACTTGGGCACCCAGCAGTGACGCGCTCAGAGTGCTTTGTTTCTGCAAGTGTGCGCCCGTTCTCAGCGCAGGCGAAAACAAGCGTTTAGATTTGGCGCATGCACACCTGACACTTCTCCCCAATTAAACTCGCGCCTGCATCCAATTGGATGCTGATTGTTCTATTGTTCAGCTATTGGTCCACTTCTCTGTCCATCTCTGATTCCCGTCTCCCATTGGGCCTTTTGGCTTTAAATAGTGGCTTCCCCTCCTTGCCCAACCTGTCTTCTGTTTAATCAGCTCCCGCTCAAGCTTTGTATGTATCGCTATTCTGGTTTTCGACTCCTTGCTGCCTTTGACTCTGATTCTGATTAATCCTACTCGCGTCCGCTATTACTGGTTTTGACTCCTTCCTATCGACTGATCCTTGCTGCCTGTCCCGACTTCGCTCTACACTTCAACCTTGTCTGTGATATTCTTACCACTGACGGGTTCAGGTTCCCTGATTGATTCTGCAGCAGAAAGTCTGGGGCCCCAAAAGGGGGTCGGTGAACACCAGTATCATCAGGAGGGACCTTGTTCACTGAAAGGTACTTTCCAGCAGTCTCCTTGTGTTCCTTGTCAACTACCCTTATACCTTTAGCAGGGAAAATCTGTGTCTAAGAAGATGCCCCAGTAGCTCCTCATCTTCTTTTCTGCTGATTCACTGCACATGCTCTGTGCTACTGTCTTTTACTGAGCTTAGGGACCTATGTGCAATACATATATATGTATATACAAACAATATAATAGTCCTGATACAAGGCAGATTTTCATTCTGCATCAAAAATCTAATCCCGGGAACATCACCTTCTATTACAGACAACTATTATTTTTTGCTTGATGATTTCTGACGACCGCTAAGCTTAGCTTCTCAACAGCAACACAGATCACACTGAGCATGTGCAGTGCCACTAGCATTCATAGGATGACCTAAACAGATAAAAGATGGTGAGCTCCTGTGGACAAGTTTGAAGGCCTGAATCATCATCACAGATATAGGGCTGTTGAACCTCATTGCTGGTACAGTGTATAGAATACAGCATTTGTAGCCATATTCATTTGTAGGATTTAGCTCTCCTTTAACAGGATAAAGGGAAAACGTGTTTATAAATATGTGTTTTTGTGGGTGGAAATCTTTGTCAGGCTGCATTTTTATGAGTCTTATTGTTTTCAGGAAATACTTCAAAATGAAAAATCAAGAGAAGAGATAAAAACCAAGGCAGAAGAAGCTTTGGAGAGGGACACGTTAAATCTAGCAGCAGGACACAGAGACGGGCTTGTTGCTCAGCCAGGCAAGACTCAGATTAAGGGGCATGCCTCCGCCCCGCTGTTTGGGAAGCAAGTGCCCTCGGAGGAGCCATCCAGCACTGCTAACACCTTTCAACCGGGATCCTGGGCCGCACCGGCAGCTGCAGACCAAAAGAAGTGATCCATTTACAGGGGTTGTTCACCTTTAAAATAACTTTTAGTATGATGCAGAGAGTGATATTCTGAGACTATTTGCACTTGGTTCTCATCTTTATTATTTAGCTTTTTATTCAGCGGTTCTCCAGTTTGCAATTTCAGCAGTCTGGTTGCTAGGGTCCAAATTACTCTAGCAACCCTGCGTTGATTTGAATAAGAGACTGGGATATGAATAGGAGTGGCCTGAATAGAAAGATGAGGAATAAAAAGAAGCAATAACGATACATTTGCCTTCGAGAGCATTTGTTTTTTAGATGGGGTCAGTGACCCTCACTTGAAAGCTGGACAGAAACAGAAGAAAAAGGCAAATTATTGAAAAACTATAAAAATGAAAACATGAAAGTCAATTGAAAGGTTGCTTAGAATTCTATAACATACTTAAAAGTGAGCCACCCCTTTAATACATAAAAACACTTTTCTAGGTATGTGTGTGTGAGAAATAAAATGTGTTATTGTTGATCTTGTCCTTAATGTTTTCGGTCATGTTTATTTAGATAAATACTTTTCTCATCCAGTATTCAGTCCTCTATCTGCAAGAGGGATCACTGAGCTTAGGTTAGTAAGTGATGGGAAGTCTCTAACTGGAATGTGTCAGTGAATAGGGCTTGTGCTGCACATACATTGTGCCTGTTGTTTTAATTAACAAATATATAGGTTTATTATTATTTCTTGCATCGAACAGGGTAAACACAAATTTCCACTACTGAATGGTGGGAGGAAGTGGTGGTAATATTAACCAATCCACAGAAAAGCCCTCAATACAATGTGTGACTCTTTATCTCCAAGTCTGACACAGACTTTGGCTGGGAGGGGGTTGTTTATACAGAGGAAGTACAGGCAAAAACAAAATAATGCTCTGTTAGTCATTTATAACAGAAAAAGTAGGAAAATCAGATCACATTTTTACGAAAAGTCCTATTTATTGCGCTAATATCAAAGGGCAAGTCAACCCCAGAATAAAATAAAGAAGATATAATTCTAAGCACTTTCCAATAAACATTTATATAAAAAAAAAATGTTAGTGCTTCAGTTATTTGTAAAAACAATTGCTATTGAAAGCAACATTTGCTTAACTCCTGGTCGTTACTTTTTAAACGATGTTGCAAAAGTCTTGGTTCCCCAGCAAAGACAGGTCTGTTAATCATTTGCCTTGTCTTACATTGTATCAACAGTCTGAGCCTCCAGGACAGAGAATAGAAAGGAACAAAAAGACTGATTTCAATAGCAATACGGTTGAATTCTCCTTTAAGGAAATCACAATTTTCTGCACACTGACTTTTTTTTTTCTCCCCGTCTCATGCTAATTAGCATAAACAAATTAGGGTTGGCATTCGGTTCAAGATTCACCCCAAATCCCAAAAAAGTTAATTTGGTGCATCCCTTTAGTAAAGAGAAATGGGGTTCTCTTAAAGTAGGACAGGCAGTATAGAAGTGGCTCATCCCATGGTCCCCCCAAGTTTCATCCCTTTGATGCCATGGCGCTGCCCTCTTGAAATGCAACAGATATTTCCATGAAACAAAGGTGTAAATTCTCGTGGGCTACGACTAAAAGTTGCACATGAAAGTGGGGCCTGAGCAAAGCCTGGAAATCTGTGCATCAAGGCAGCTGAGCGAGGCCTTCACTTAACCAAGCTCAAGAGACTCCCAATAGGATTTCAAAAGAAAATGCAGGTCTGTTGGTTGTACAACAAAAAAATAACTCACAATAGGAATGCGTAAGATAAAAATAGGAATGTTATTTTATTTGCGAACACACACACACTTTAATAACAGTTGATTCTCATGACCTGGAGTTATCAAAAAATGCTGATATTTAGTATATTCCTGCCAGACGTGCATGTATCAGACACATTTTAGCAATGACTGCATATTAAATGAATAAACTCAAACTGCTTCTTTTACTGGTTACTCTAGACACACAACTTTCCGTTATCTGGAAACCTATATCCAGAAAGTTCCAAATTATGGAAAGGCCGTCTCCCATAGACTCCATTATATCCAAATAATCACATTTTTTTTAAATGATTTCCTTTTTCTCTGTAATAATAAAACAGTACCTTGTACTTGATCCCAACTAAGATATAATTAATCCTTATTGGAAGCAAACCCAGCCTATTGGGTTTATTTAATGTTTACATGATTTTCTAGTAGACTTAAGGCATGAAGATCCAAATTACGGAAAGATCTGATATCTGGAAAGCCCCAGGTCCCGAGCATTCTGGATAACAGGTCCCATATGACAAATCTCCTCTTCTTCAGGGCAACTAATCTCCCTGAACTGCCTCCTGCCAGCTACAATGTAAATTGCCGGCGGGATGAAACTCTGAGCGCTTCGTTTTCTGAAGTCACCCGAATTTCCTTGTGGGGCGACTTCGGAAAACGAAGCACATCGATTGCCGTCCAGCCGGCATTTAACATTCTGACCGGCATGAGGCAGTTCTGGGAGAATAGTCGCCCCGAAGAAGAGATTTGTCGCCGGGCTGATAATGTTCGCGTGTCTCTGCCCGTAGGAGTCTGTTGTAGCTATACTGTAACTCGTAACGGTGATGGGTGGAACTCGGCATTTGTGTGGCTAAATAACTTGGCAGTTAAGGAGTTAACTAACCCACAATCAAGAGCACCCCATGGAATTTTTAGTTGGTCGAGTATTTTTTTTTATCCTTTTAAGAAACAAGTGTTAAAAGCGCTGAATAGAAAGAGCGTCCTTATTTCCATTACAAAAAGGTTTTATTATTATCCCTCTCAGTCTTTCTTTGTCCGCTTGGCCTTAGCGATGTTTTCCTGACGTTTCTGTTTCTTCTTCTGCTCCCGTTCTTTGGCCTCGATCATTTTTGCCATTTTCCATGACAGGACTGCGCTCGCCAGGAACAGCGGGGTGAGGGCCAAGATGACGGTTATAAGAAAACCATATGGGTCCTTGGCAGCCCATTCCACCAAGTATTGCGCCCAGCCCCTCAGTGTCTCAATCATGTCTTCAACAGGAGATCACTAGGAAAGACAACAAACTTCTTCACATATTTGGCACAGGGAGACTGGTTTTTTTATAGTTAAATTGTATTGAACATTTTGATGCAGATTACTGGAACAGGGCGCTATGGTTCTCAATAACCTCCCATCACTAACCCAGTGTATTTTCTGCACCAGCCAAAAGCCCTTTAACAGGAAAGTTCTGCGTCTCCAAAGATGCCCCAGTAGCTCCCCATCTTCTTTTCTGCTGATTCACTGCACATGCTCTGTGCTGCTGTCACTTACTGAGCTTATGGATCCACTCATACGCTCAATATTTAACAGGCGGTTCACTTTTAAGTTAACTTTTAGTATGATGTAGAGAGTGATATTCAGAGACAATTTACATTTGGTTTTCGTTTTTTTATTATTTGTGGTTTTTTAGTTACTCAGCAGCTCACCTGTTTGCAATTTCAGCAATCTGGTGGCTAGGGACCAAATCACCCTAGCAACCATGCAATGATTTCTGAAATATGAACACGAGATGCCATTAATAGAAAGATGAGTAATACAAAGTAGCAATAACAATTAGGGGCAGATTTACTTAGGGTCGAATATCGAGGGTTAATTAACACTCAATATTCGACTACCGAATTGAAATCCTTTGAATATCGAAGTCGAAGGATTTACCGCAATTCGTTCGATCGAATGGTTAAATCCTTTGAATCAAAGGATTTTAATCCATCAATCGAACGATTTTTCTTCTACCAAAAAATTGTTCAAAAGCCATAGGCTAACATTGACTTCGGGTAGCTTTTAGGTGGCGAACTAGGGGGTCGAAGTTTTTTTTTTTTAAAGAGAAAGTACTTCGACTATCGAATGGTCGAATAGTCGAACGATTTTTAGTTCGATTCGAAGTCGAAGTAGCCAAAAAAAATAATTCAAAGTTTTTTTTTATTCTATTCCTTCACTCGAGCTAAGTAAATGGGCCCCTAAATGTGTAGCCTTACAGAGCATGTTTTTTTATATGAAAACTGGAAAGTGTCAGAAGGCAGCAAATAATTCAAAAACAATTTAAAAAAAAAAAAATGCATGCAGATCAATGGAAGTTGCTTAGAATTAGCCATTCTACAACATACTAAAAGTTGCCTTAAAGGTGGACCACTAACATCAAATTTTTTTTTGATGGTCTTTATATATATAAGCCGGATTCAGATTTTAATCCTTAAAATCATGTGACTTTTCATCACTGAACAAGGAAGTAGAACATTTTTTAGTGCGCGGCTCTCTTTTTCCCTCCCCCCTCGCTGATTTGCATATGCAAATTAGAGTTGAGATTCGGTTCGGTATTTGGCCGAATCTTTCACAAAGGATTCGGGGGTTTGGCTGAATCCAAAAGAGTGGATTCAGTGCATCCCTAATATATATATATATACGCAAACAATATGTCAATCTCCTTGTACATTCTCCTGTTGTAATGTCTCTACCTGGGGGATCCAACCGTGGTTTGGTTTTCTCAAACACAGAGTATTTTCAGCCCAACCCTAAAACCAGTGCCATTATCTGTGCCAGAATAACCATTTAGCAGCTTTATCAGGGCAGGTGTGTTATTTAATGGCGTTTAGTGATACTATAATACTACTATGGCTCTAGTAGTTCCCACCAAGCAAAGAGCTTATTGTAGCTCATTATCACAAATACTCTGTCATTTTTTGGGCAGATGGCTGAAACGGACCAGTGTAAATGGAGAACGACAAACCCAGCACTGTCTGTATAATAATAAAATCTCGGTTACATTGGAATGTACCTATAGAGTAAATAGAACTGTGAGCTGCTATTATTAATATCAGATACTTTGGGCTTGAGGTAGAAGGGTGCGGACACAAAACAAGCCGTGGCAGTTGAATGAGGGTGCACTAGTGTTCCACTAGCCATCAGCCTAATTACTTGCCATTCACATTGCCTGTGGGGGAGCTATCAGCCTCCAGCCTCGCATGCAGTTACCATAGAAATGGCACCGTGTGATGTGGGAAGTCTTTTCAGCACAAAAAGGAAAAAAAAAAGCTGAATGAAGAATATAAGAAGAATAAGCACGGGACAACAATCAGCGGGTGTAATGGGGTGAAAGCTACAGTGTGATGTAAGGGAATAATCCTGTGCCGTATTCTCCAGGATTGGCTTCATCTCCAGCACAAGAGTCACAAAGGTAATGGATTTACCCCAAGAAACCTCTCTCTCTAATGATGGCTGAATACATTCCAACCATGCCTCTATTACACAAGCAATTTCGGGACCTAATTCAATCAATAAAGGGGATCTATCATCATAAACTATGTCTGTGAGTTATTTACCTTGGCCATATGTGCCCCCAACAACTGAAACACCGGGAAGAAGAAGGTTTATTGACTTTGCTTTTGTTATACAGGTAGGAGCCGTTATCCACAACACCTCAAATTACGGGAAGGCCATGTCCCATAGACTCAATTTTACTCAAATTATTAAAAAAACATTACTGACTTATTAATGACTTATTTGTCATGTCACATCGTTATCATGGTACAGTCCAGTAGATAGAATTGAGCCCCTTCCTCTGACACATAAAGCCCAGGAGCAAGGGATGTGAATGGATGAGAAGCAGCACTGAGCCAGGCTTATGTCCTGTTTTAATGGCACTGCAGTGTCTCCGACTCCTTACACTCAATATTTACCATCACTGCTGATCTGCACAGGGCCCCAGAGCAACTGCTGGGACACCCCCTCTCCCTGTTGGACCCATTCACTGGCATGTGAGACCGGAATAAAGATACAGAAGCAAAGGAGCAAGCAGGATAATGTATTGTGAGCCCAAGCAAGGGATTAAAGGAACAGTAACACCAAAAAATAAGTGTTTTAAAGTAAAGAAAATATAATATACAGTTGCCCTGCACTGGTAAAACTGATGTGTTTGCTACAGAAACACTACTATAGTTCATATAAACAAGCTGCTGTGTAGCAATGGAGGAAATTGAAAAAAGTCTATATGGCACAGGTTAAATAGTGGATAACAGATAACACCATTATGTTCTACAGAGTTTATCTGCTGTGTAACCTGAGCCTTTTCTCCTTTGAATGGCTGCCCTTATTGCTACACAGCAGCTTATTTATATAAACAATAGTAGTGTTTCTGAAGCAAACACAGCAGTTTTACCAGTGCAGGGCAACACTGCTTTATATTTATTACTTTAAGGGCTGGGACACACTGGGCGATTTGGGGAGATTTAGTCGCCTGGCGACTAATCGCCACGACTTTCCACGACCAATCTTCCCTGAATGCCTCCCCTCGCTCCTCATGAGGAAACTTCGGAAAACGAATCGCCGTGTGTGATTAGCGCAGGCGATTTTTCATTTTAGCCAGGCGCAGAGCGAGGGGAGGCATTCGGGGAAGATTGGTCATGGAAAGTCGCGGCGATTAGTCACCAGGCGACTAAATCTCCCCAAATCGCCCAGTGTGTCCCAGCCCTAAAACACTCATTTTTTTGATATTCCTGTTACTTTAATACTATTCTGGGATAATGCACTATTCTTTGCTCTGATTTATTCCTTATTACTTTCAATTGAGTGGCTGCTTGAGCCCCCTTTTATGTCTGTTAGATCCCGTCTCATTACAGACTGTGTGTGGCTTGCAGGTCAGTGCTTATTGCTGAAGCTTGTGTGTAAATGCACCACGTGTGGTTACCCTGTAGCAACCACTATGGATGGGTAATATTATATAAGGGCAGTGTTTGTGCAAGGATATTTGCCATGCTGTGGCTCTATTTGCCAAAATTAAATGAATTCTTCACCTTCAAACAACTAGTTGTTTTCAGATAGATCACCAAAAATAACAACTTTTTCCAATTGCTTTCTATTTTCTATGTGTCACCGGTTTTCTAATATTGAAATGTAAAGTGTCATTTTTCACCTTCTAAACCAGCTCTGGGAGGGGGGAGTCGCCGACCCTGAATCCCTGAGTTTCATTACAGGCAGCTGTTAGAATTGATACAAGTTGCTAATACTCCAAAGATGCTGCTGACAAATGTATCAACTCAACGGGGGTTATTTATAAACACTGGGCAAATTTGCACCTGGGCAGTAACTCGTAGCAACCAATCAGTGATTAGTTTTTTTTCAGCCAGCTGTAGGTTTAACACTGATAGCAATCATCTGATTGGTTGCCATGGGTTACTGCCCAGGTGCAAATTTGCCCAGTGATTATAAATAACCCCCAATGTTGCAAAATTGTTACCGTTTAGAATCTGCATCTGAATTATTGAGCTGCCAGACTCAAACACCAGAGACACAAACATTAAACTTTAATCTTAGATTTTGGAGAAACAGTAAAAAAATAAATAATGGCAAGTAATTGAAAAAAAAGCTATTTCTAGGGGGAACAATATGAAAACTAAAAAAAAAAAAAAAAAAAAAGTGTTTGTAATGTGAACAACCCCTTTAAAACGTTGACCCCGTGTGACCTCAGACCAATCAGAAGAGTTTTCAATATCATTTTCCGTAAGCAGGGGAAGGGGGGCTACATATTTTAGTCAAGTCTGTAAATCCCCAAATGCTGCAATTCATCTCAGTGTGAAAACCGGTATGGAGTTAAATTCGCGCCGTTGCTATGGGGTTTCAATTGTTGTGCCCCAGGCACTTTCTCTGCCTCTTATTAGTGCTTTTATATGGGGAGAGTGGCAGGAGGATTACCAATCGCATCCGTGAGGTCCGCTCCCCCCCCCCACCAAACAACTACTGGTTTTATTGTAGCGACCTGGAATCAAATCCTGGTTTCAGGAATGAAGCGCAGCTGAACATTATCTACAGAAGTGGCGGTCGACAAATTTGTAAAATGTCGTACGAACGGCAAATTCACAAAGGCAGATGTTACCATCTCTGAATGTCTCGTAAGTTCGACAATTTTCTAAAATGTCGTATATCTTTTCATCGTACAAACGACATTTACCAAGACTTTTTAAAAGACAATTTGACTAACATTTTCATTTTGGAGAGCCTAAAGTGTCTGAAAAATTGTCGGTAAAAAAATGAGTTTACGAGTAATTCATAAAAATGTCGGGAACAGTGGCGCTGAAAAAGCCATGCCCACTTTTAACGACTAATTCAAAAGTGTCGTACATGTCGGAAAATTGGCGGAGAAATGCTCTGTGAATTTGGCGGCTGTTGCTACGACACTTTCTATGACATTTTGAAGACATTTTTTCGTTCCCGACACTTTTGTGAATTCCCCCCATTATGTGTGCTTTTTCACGCTCCACGTGTGTGTAATAAAACACACCCATGCGTGAGTCCTTAGGGTAGAACTACATGGGCGATTTCCACGTGTTTGACGGATCCGACGCGCTGCGCCAAAACGCAGGCATCGGATCTGCCGAATACACGCAGAAAGCGCCCATATAGTTCTACACACGATGAAACGCTGGCTGGCCTCAAGTCGGATGCGCTGGAAATAAGGAAAGAAATAGAAATGTCGGACAAAGTCGCAGCGTGCATACGACACAGTCTGATGTCTGTATATGACAGTAGTGTCGTGTTGGATGCACGCTGCGACTACATCCGTTATTCCTACAACTGACCTCATCTGCAACGAATCCGACTTGATGCCAGCGTTTCGTCTCATGGCGTCGGATCGGACCTAAATCGCCCATGTAGTTCTACCCTCAGTCTGCAAAACATTTTAAACACATTCTTGGGCAGTCAATCATAAATTAGCTTTATTCATTAAAGGAATTCTCTCGTGATTATTATGGTTTCATTTTTATTTCTAAATTACACGGTTTACATTGTAAATAATTCACTCTACTATTTAAAATTTTATTCTTGAACCAACAAATTTTTTAGCTGTAATATTGGTGTGGAGGCAGCCATCGCAGTCTTGTGTCTGATCTTGAGCTTTGAGAAGGAGCCAACACTTCATGATGGAACTGCTTTACGACAGTTATTGGTTTGCCTCTTCCCATTGTATTATACCCCCGACCTCGGTCATGCTCCCTAGCCCCACCTTGTGGTAGACACAAGAATAGTACCCAAGCCAGAAAAAGCCAGGGTTTTTCTGCTTTAGCAATGCAAAGTTATAGGGAAGAACTTTTGATATGAAGCATAACAAAACTGGTGTAAAGGTGATACCTTTATTGGCTAACTACGATGATAATCACAGCAAGCTTTCAGAACATTGCAGTTCCTTCTTCAAAGCTGATAACAAGGAAGCTACGTTGGTACGGATATATATATATATACAGCATTTTGTTTAAAAAAACAAAACTGAGGGACACAAGGAGAAACAACACATAAGCATAATTTGTATTACAAGCAGGGACAGACAGAGAGGTGGGTTATGCAAAGTAGTCCAGACTAGGCACAAATTAGACCCAAGGTGTGAAGTAGATTCCTGTAGTAGTTTCTGGTCTCCACAGAAAAAATGAATGTATCGGTTTCTAGTCTTGGTAATTTGCCATAAACCCATGGCCTAAATGTAGTCCGGTCTCCAGACTCCTAAAGCTTTGCATAAGTTTTAATTCCCACACTTTGCGTTCATTTTCTGTTTTGAAATTGCCTTTGATGAGGGAAATTTGAAAGTCTTCCAGACTGTGGTTGGGGCTATTAAAATGTTCACCTACTGGTGTGTCCAATTTTTTATTGTTTATTCTGAACCGGATTGGTTCTTTTTCTGAGGCTTTGTCCAGTTTCTCCAATGTAAATGCCTCTTGTTGGGCACTTTGTGCAGGTTATTGCATAAACCACATTGCTGGATGAGCAGGTGTAGAGCCGTGTATATAGTATTCCTCTATTGTGCCAGGAATCTGTACTCTGTCTGCGGTGAGGGTGTGTGGGCATGTCTTACATCTCTTTCTACCAAGATACAGCAATGCAAACAAATCCTTCAGCAGAGGTGTCAGATAGCTGCTATCTACTACACATTGTTCTGTTGTTAGGCTGATGGGAGAGTCCTGTTAAGAGTCCTGCAGCGGGCCAGGTACCCGCAAAAACCTGGGGTACCCAGTGGGTTGCGGGGAGAAGTTCCGGGTGTGGGTATAGACGTGGGTCAGCGGTTCTGCCGCGGGTTTTCTCAACAGCGATTTGTATTCCTTTTTTCTGATCACGCCTGCTTCCGATGATGTCACTTCCGGTTTACAATGACAGCACTTCCTGATTCTTGATGGTCAGCGGGTCCTGGGTCCAGGATGAGGATAAGGTACTTGCAGGTCGGGTAGCGGGTACGGGTTCCAAAAAAATGGACCCGCGCAGGACTCTACCCTTCTGTTTCGACGTGCAGGTGTCACGTCGGATGCACTGAATCTAAAGTCAGTAATAGGAATGTCGGATGCAAACGCTGCATGTTGCGTCTTCATCCAACAGTCGTGTTGGATACGCGCTGCAAAAAAGTCTTGACATTCCTATTACGTTAGATTCAGCCTGCGCTTCCTCGCATCGCGTCGGAACAGAAGGTATCGGATGTCAAAACGCCTGTGTAGTTCTACCTTAAACAGTTTCTTCTCTTGAGAAAAGCTTATTTATTTTATCCAGGGCAGCACTTTACTGGTTACTGAAGCATGGAGAAAGCAAAACAACTTGTCAAAGGATCTTGGAGCATAAGTAGTTCAAACTTTATAAATAAGGGGAAAAAAATTATATATATATATATATATATATATATATATATATATATATATATATATATATATATATATATATATATATATATATATATATATATATATATATATATATATATATATATATATATAGGATATAGAACGATTTCAAAAGGAAATTCTACTAAAAGACAAGTTTCTCTGGGGTGACTGTTAGGATGTACAACAAGGCCAGTACACTCAGTACCGTATAATGAATATAGGGATTGCTGTAATATAAAGGTAGCCATGGGAGAATAGCACTATGTAAATGCTTCCCCTGACTTTAAAGCATGGAGATGTATCTGATGTTTTGGGGGTGGGTGAGTGACAGCATCAGTCAAAACTGATGGCAAGATAAATGCAGCATATTAGAAAATATCGGGGGGGGGGAATTGGAAGCTGCAAGCAGGGCGGCACTTGGACTTTCTAACATGATCCAAAGAGTGGCTGCAGCAGAATGAAAAGTAAAAGGATCTGGAGTGGGGGAATCTCAAACCTGCAACATGCTAGATAAAGCATCATGACTGACTTAGTAAAGATGCCTGTTCTTGGCACAGTTTAATGGAGAAGGAAAGGGAAAACCTAAGTAAGACTTATCAGAAAGGTCCACCTAAATATACTAGTAAACCCTCAAAGTACAGTCATGCAGCGGGTCAGGTACCTGCGGGTTACCCATATACACCTGCGGTACCCTGAGGGTTGGGGGTGCGGGTATAGACGCGGGTTGGCGGTTTTGCGGGTCGGGCCGCGGGTCTTCTTTTTTCTGATGACGCCTACTTCCGATGAGGTCACTCCTGGTTTACAATGACAGCACGTCCCGTTTTATGCCTTTTATTCTGATCACACCTACTTCCGATGATGTCACTTGTGGTTTAAAATGACAGCACTTCTTGATTTTTGACGGTCAGCGGGTTGCGGATAAGGTACTTGCGGGTCGGATAGCGGGTCCAAGCAGGTAAGAATGCGGGTCCGGGTTCCAAAAAATTGATCCGCGCAGGACTCTACCTCAAAGTAATGCTGCTCTGAGACCTCGGTCAAAAGAAACACAACCTTTCTTTCTTTCTATTGTGTACTCATGGGCTTCTGTATCAGACTCCTGTTTTCAGTTCTTCCTTGCCCCGGGCGTGAGCATGCTCAGTTTGCTTCCCCCCCCCCTCCCTTTTCCACCTCCCTGCTGTAATCTGAGCCCAGAGCTATAAGTGAGCATGGAGAGACTCAAGCAGGAAGTGGTGTCACACCAAGCTAATACTGCAGCTGCTATCCTAAACAAACTGATTCTAGAGCATTTTACTCAGGTATGGTAAAACATTCTACAGAATAAATATAGCATTCTAGCTTGCACTATTGCAGCTAATCTATTGGCAATAAAATGCCTCTGTAGCTTTCCTTCTCCTTTAAGAAATAAAAAGTCTCATTCACATCTACCACAAAAGAAAAGACTACAAGTCATCATGAATGCCAAGGGGGCGCTATACAATATTAAGAACTAAGGGTATGAAACAATAGTATTGAACAAGGCAATTTCATGATTTCCTTTATTGCGCTTCTGTCGTGCCTCAAGTTTAATTTGAGTCGCATTAAATATAAAAGCAATGGGGCTCATTTATAGACAATGGGCAAAATTGCACTAACCAACAGCAACCAATCAGTGATTTTAAAGCCAGCTGCAGGTTGAGCACTGAAATCAATCATCGGATTGGTTGCCTTGGGTTACTGCCCAGGTGCAAATTCGCCCAATGTTTATAAATGAGCCCCAATGTGTTTAAGATTTTCTTAAAACCTGCTCCACTTCATACAAATTGTGCCAGGGGTATGTCAAATTTATGCACACACAACTGCATCTATTCAGGCACCCTCCTAATAATCTGACTCAGTTACTCATTCAAACCACTGCCTTGTTGCTACGGAAAATTGGACCCATGCTATACAGGTATAGGACCCATTATCCGGAAAAACCCATTATCCAAAGTTCCGAATAACAGAAAGGCCATCTCCCATAGAGTCCATTTTAAAGCAAAATAATTCTAATTTTTAAAAAGGATTTCCTTTTCTCGGTTACAATAGACAGCAGAAGCTCATACTTGATCCAAACTAAGATATATAGTATTGAATCCTTATTGGAGGCAAAACCAGCCTATTGGGTTTATTTAATGTTTAAATAATATTTATGCAGATTTAAAGGTCCCAAACATTGTGGATTATAGGTCCTATACCAGCAGTTTGATTGCTTCACATCAACACAGAATCCTTTCCTTCTAGAGCAGCAACTTATTACATAGAACATTACAGCAATGGTTCATGATTTAGATCAGTCCCTGCCCCCTGAAGCTTATTATGCAATTATTTCCAAGTGGCTGTGATCGGCATCTAACTGCTATAGAAATAGTAATCTTACATCTGTACTGCTCTGGGCACAGGGATGTGGGATTATCAGATATGAATCAGTTCATGGACAATCCCAAAAGTTTCTGACTCCAAGGGTAAACGGTTTCCGGCTTATCCAACAAACAAGCAGTCATTTATTAAGTAACGGCTGGAACAGCAGCATGTTTATAGAAGAGTGAAGTCTCTACATACACATCTATATTTACATACACTGAGCTGACCCAGAGCAGTGCTGATGAACTTGTTCACATCACATTAGACAGGGCCAAGTTAATAAGCAATGATTGTGGGTCACAGTGATGGTCAATGACCATGTGTATGTTAAATCTGCATTTTGGTGGCAGATTTGTGCACGTTTTGCTGCATTGCTTTGCTAATCTCTCTAGACCTTTAGGGGGGTCATAAACTCTCCCAAGGACTGAATGTTCCCTTCTTGCTTCACAGAAATATTGTTTAAATATTTTTTTTATATATTGCAGTGCCCTACCCCTGCTGCTCCATAAACTGCACTGGTGGTCCAAAGACTGTTTAATACAGTTAGGATTGTCCCTCCTCTGTGGGTGCCCACTAGTGATGTGTGGGCTAGCCCAGCTACAACAAAAAAATCTTCAGGTACTGGATGGGTTCGGGTTGAGTCCTCCCTCTCCCCACCCATGACCTCACACTGCTGGTTTCTATTCCCTAAATTTATACACTTGCTCCTGTCTATAAATAGAGGAGACGGAGTGGACCAGACCAGGTTCTGGTTGGGAGGTAGGGTTGCCACCCGGCCGGTATTTTACCGGCCTAGCCGGTAAAACAACTGCCAAGGCCTGGGCCGGTATTACAAATTTACTGGCAATGTAGTTGGCCCGCCCCCAATTCGCTTAGAACTAGGGATGCACCGAATCCAGGATTCGGGCCTTTTTCAGCAGGATTCGGATTCGACTGTATCCTTCTGCCCCGCCAAACCGAATCCTAATTTGCATATGCAAATTAGTGTTGGGGAGGGAAATCTCGTGACTTTTTGTCACAAAACAAGGAAGTAAAAAACGTTTCCCCTTCCCAAAAAAGGTAGGGATGCACCAAATCCGCAATTTTGAATTTGGCCGAACCCCGAATACCGAACCCTAATTTGCATATGCATATTCGGGGTTCGGCCAAATCCAAAATTGTGGATTTGGTGCATCCCTACCTTTTTTTAGGCTTCTGGCACTCGCGTCTGTTGCTCCGCCCACTTTTGCAGCACTGGCGTGGCTTTGCCCCCTGTTGCGTCACAGACAGCCCCCTTTTGTTCCCGCCTCCCACTGGCTGGTAAAATTGTTCAGAGAAGGTGGCAAACCCTATTGGGAGGGGGCGGGTCAAGGGAAACTTGACTCTCACATTAGTGATGTGCGGGCCAGCCCGATACCCGCGGGTTTGGGCCAACTTTACATGCTCCTTGAAGTTTTATAGACGCACTCGTCCCATCCCTTTTGTGATGGGCAGGGCTATAAAAGGAACACGGAAGTCAGGCTCGGCCGGGGCGGGTGCTGGTCACTAGTGCCCCTCCCACTACATTTATATTGTTTTTAGAAAGATTACAGAACTGAGCACTTGTAGACTAAAACAACACATGACAATGCTCTGTCTGTAACTTAGTACAAAGATAACCATGAAGGCTGAAAGCGGAGCTAAGCAGGAAGGCTTAACCACTGGTGTTTAATTACAGGTATGGGACCTGTTATGCAGATCTGGGGGGAGGGGTTTCCGGGATCTTTTCGTAATTTGGATCTCCATACCTACTAGAAAAAATCAATTAAGCCATTAATTCAACCAAATAGTATTGCCTCCAATATGGACTAATTATATATTTAGTTGTGATCAAATACAAGTGATTGTTTTATTAGTACAGATATATAAAATAAGTAATTTTTAGAAATTTCAATGATTTTCTTATAATGGAAATGGATTGGGTTGTTTCTGGATAATGGATCCTATACCTGTAACTCTCAATCCAGTAGTAGAACCTTAGTCCTTAGAATCCTTATATCAAGTGCAGCCAAAAGACTTCGGGAAGAATATGGATTTGTATATAACTTGCCATGCAGCTTCCATGCATGACTATGAGAGAAACCTCTGGAAAACACTGTCCCCTTTCAATTATCCAGTTTAATTTCAATTCTAAACAAATAAAACTGTAACCCCGCTACCCACAAATGTATACGGACGGTATTAAAAAAAATGCTTCATGTGTTTGGGTATGGACCTACCTTGTGTGTCAGCTTTTGATGGATTGGAGTATTTCTTAGCAGGGGACGTAAGCTTGACAACAAATGCTGATTTATACAGCTGCAAGAAGGGGAGTAAACAGAATTAATGTGATTTTAGGTTCCTATAACCCATTTATTGTATAACGGAATATGCTGGTGCTTTATAAATACAAGTTAATAATAAAAAATAAATAGTTCAAATTTCGAATGGTCGAATATGGCTACTTCGACCATCGACTACGACCTTCGAATCGAACTAAAAATTGTTCGACTATTCGACAGTTGAAGTACGGTCTCTTTAAAAAACTCTTTGACCCCCTAGTTCGCCACCTAAAACCTACCGAGGCCAATGTTAGCCTATATGGAAGGTCCCCATAGGCTTCCTAACAATTTCCTGATCGAAGGATAAAAATCCTTCGATTCGAAGGATTTAATCGCTCGATCTAATGATTATTCCTTCGATCGTAGGAATAGTGTAAAATCCTTCGACTTCGGTATTCGAAGTCAAAGGATTTTACTTCAACAGTCGAATATCGAGGGTTAATTAACCCTCGATATTCGACCCTAGGTAAATCTGCCCCATAGAGTATGTCCATCTTGTAGAAAATGGTTCTATTAACTGCTCCCTCCCCTTCCACACAGGGAAAGCAAAAGCCCAAAATGTCACATTCATTTGTTTTCCTTAATATTATTACAACGCGAATACACTTCTATATGGATTTTTTTGTTGGCTCAAGGGTATGTTCTGGCCTTCTCTAAATTTGGGGTCTTTGGTCATAGCATTAAAGGAGTTGTTCACCTTTGAGTTAACTTGTAGTATGATGTAGAGAGGGATATTCTGAGACAATTTGCAATTGGTTTTAATTTTTTATTATTTATGGTTTTTGAGTTATTTAGCTTTTTATTCAGCAGCTCTCCAGTTTGCAATTTCAGCCATCTGGTTGCTAGGGTCCAAATTAACCTAGCAACCATGCACTGATATGAATGAGAGCCTGGAATATGAATAGAAGAGGACCCGAATAGAAGGATAAATAATAAAAAGTGGTAATAGCAACACATTTGTAGCCTTACAGAACATTTGTTTTTTAGATGGGGTCAGTGACCCCCATTTGAAAGTTGGAAAGAGTCAGAAGACGGCAAATAATTAAAAAACTATAAATAATGAAGGCCAGTTGAAAAGTTTCTTAGAAATGGCTATTCTATAACATAATAAAAGATAACTTGACCCACCCCTTTAATATCTCAACGCTGATGTAAAGCCCTCATATTAATGCCAGATGAGGAGATGAGATCTGTCTGAGGATTCTGCTTTCTGGGCCTCAACGTGACTCTTAGAGAATCCCTATTGGTTCCTTCCTTCCATATGTTATAGATTTATAATAAACAATTTCACATTCTTTCCATTACTACTTCTGTATAACAATTGTATTTAAATTACAAACAACCAGCAGCTCCATTCATATAGCTGAACTACAACTCCCAGCATCTTGCCGGCAGTTGAAGGTCATCAGGGGGAGCTTAGACTTGAAGGTCAACATCATATAGAGGGTGTCCAGTTGCCTGCCGCAGCCTGCAGTAATTCACAGCCAATGTATGCTATAGTTCTCATATACAGAGAAACCTCAATTTTACATCCCCTGATTTTGTTTTCCCTCATTTCTGTAGTCCCACTTATATATCACATATAGTATACATAATACATTTCCCTGATTTTACACCATTTTTGCTGGTCCCCTGAAAAAACATTAAATGGGGGTTCTACTGTATATGATCTTTGCCGTAAGAACAGGGAATAAACATTGCTGCGACCATAGAGAGATGCTGGGAGTTTAAAAAGGAAGATGAAGAAGGTTTACAGTATAGGTATCTGCCTCAGGACCCCCAGCCTATACAGAATAATAGTTCAGCTACATCTTCTGCTGGGTGTCCATTCCATTAACTTCTACTATTGTATCAATTCTAACAGCTGCCTTTCATGAAACTCAGAGATTCGTTACAGTTTACAGGGTCGGCGACCCCTCCACCGAGAGCTGCTTCAGAAGGTGAAAAATGACACTTTACACTTCAATACTAGAAAAACAGTCACACACAGAAAATAGAAAGTGAATTGAAAAGTGATTATTTCTGGTGATTTATCTGAAACCAACTGGTGGTTTGAAGGTGAACAATCCCTTTAAAGCCGCACTTACCTCAAGGCACATGAATGTCACGCTTCCCAGCGACACACCAAACTGCTCCTCCTTAGCAAATAGAAGCCAGAAGCCTGCAACGACTGATTTCCTGCCAAGGAAACTCAAGGGAAACCATTTCCTGGTGTCAACATAAAAGCAGCTTTCTGATTGGCCATATTCCGCTGCTCCTAATTGGAGGAGATGAGAGGCCCGTTTCGGTTGGCTATTGCTGTAGGTAGAAGCGGAACCTTAGTCACGTGCTTTTTCCTGCCTATTACTGTCTGTTTCGTTGCCACACTCTTGCGTTCCATTCATGTTTTATTCATAGAGGATTCTCCCTGCTGGTGGTCGGACATAATATCCTTTAGTGCCAATGAGTCCACAGAAAACCCGTCGCCTGTTCATGGGGCAGTGCGTTTAAAAATCTATGCGGCTTTTTTCACTGCCCAGTGCAGGTAACTCCTACATTATTTACAACGCTACATCCTAGTCTTTGTGTCCCCAGATGAACTACACAAATCACAGCCGCTGCATCACACTGCAAGTTGTTCGCTATTTTACCACATTCACTTTTAATGGAGTCGCTTAAGCTTTTAGTATGTCATAGACTGGCTTAGTCTAAACAACTTTTCAATTGGTTTTCATTATTTATTTTCTTATAGTTCTTTAAAATTATTTTATTTCTCTTTCCAGCTTTCAAACAGGGGTCACTGACCCCATCTTAAAACCAAATGCTCTGTAAGGCTACAAATGTATTGTTATTGCTACTTTTTTATTACTCCAAGTTCTATTCAGGCCTCTCCTATTCATATTCCAATTTCTTATTCAAATCAGTGCATGGTTGCTAGGGGAATTTGCATCATAGCTACCAGATTCCTGAAATTACTGCTGAATAAAATGCTAAAAAAAACAAGAGTTGTCTTACATTTCAGTGTTAGGTATATTCATGCATACAGAGTACAAAGCATGTTCCATGGTTGACAATTGTGCCTACTATAGGCTAGTTGTCACGTTGGCCCATACGACACACTTTTTTTGGGCCCTGCCTACCCCACCACTGACCCCCAGGGTCTCTCCTACAAGTTAAAAAAAACCCATTGGTGTCCAGGGTCCCCCTGCAAGTTAAAAAAAAATTGGGGGTCAGGGCTCCCCCCATAAAAGTAAAAAAAAAACAACACTGGTGGCCAGCTAGGTGCCCCATGAAAGACTGAGAAAAAAAAGCAATGGTGTCAGAGGCCCAATGAAAGATTAAAAAAAACATTGGTATCAGGGGCCCTATAGAAGATTTAAAAAAAAAAAAAAAAACACACTTACACCATTAGTGTTACTTACACCATTAGTGAGGGTTGAAAGTTATAAGGAGTTCTGGCAAAACATCTCTCTATATTTTTGTATTATTTCATTTTGTAAGCAAAAAGTAGAATTGTTCTGTGATCCAGCATTTTACATCCTGTATGTATTAATTGCCTCTTTTCAGCACAGTGGGATTTTGGTACCATTCCATCACCTAGTGGGGAAAGAAGTAAGCTTAGTCTTTCTGTTTTCAGAATCAAGAGGATTTGAAGATCTCAATCCAGATTAAGGCTGGCATTCACTTATTTCACTAATACAACATCTGTCAATTTGAAATACATAGTGAGATGAAATCTGCTCATTCCCAAGTCAATGGCAAAGGGGCAGCATGGACTTGTAATTCTGCTGTAAAGCTCATGGCTTAATCTGCCAAATGTTCCTTTTGGCTGAAACTCATGTATACCTGAGAATATAACTGGAAAACACATCCCCATTGTCCGGGTATGACTTGGCTAGAACATCATGAAAAATATATATAATGGGATGCTAGTCTCTACAGGGCCTCTCGAAAAGGGTCCATGATTATTGGGACAAAGCCCCCAGGTTCAAATGGGTATAAATACCAAAAACCAAAAAAGTTACCCAAAACTCTATATTATATTAAAATAATATTCTTTATTCAAAAATCATGTTGAAAAGATGGGCATACAGATCACATGGTATTCCTATTCCCCATTACGCGTTTCATACCCCCTGGTACTTAATCATCGGTATTGAATAAAAAATATTTTTTCGATATAAAATAGAGTTTTGGGATAACTTTTTTGGTTTTAGAACATCATCAACACCAAAATAGAGAGACACAGGGTGCATTTCAGCATCTGCCTGCACCCGTGCAGAAACAATGCTTCCAGGTGCAGACCGGGCAGGAGTGAAGGATAGGGATTCTCGACCTGGGGAGCAATGCAGGCCAAGATTCGCCATCGTCTGGCCTTAATGGGAGGACGGTAACTTTTATAGCTATGCCCCAGCAAGTAACCTGGCACACAGGAGTTTCGCCCATGAGAAATCTGTGCTACTGCAGGCGACAAAAGATCCCTAGTTTTCTTCCCACTAGTAATAATGTAACTCACTGGTGGGGAAACATACGAGCCACTTCTGCTCTCCAAAGTTGCCTCTTGAGGAAACCTGGGGCTTCTTGAAAAACCTGAAGCAAGGCAGTGATTTATATTATTGCAAGGAAAAACATTTTCAGGAGATTAGTCGCCCACAGATTTTCTTTCCAGACCAACTAATCTAGTGTGCCATCACCCTAAGAAGAAGCAGCTTCATATCAGAAACAGAAGAGAAAGGTGCTTAAAATCATTTATACGTCCTCCTGGCAAAAGAATGACTGGTCTGCGACACTTTAATGGCCTTTTGAAATATTGAATCAACTCACTTCAGCTGTGGTACTATAAAAGAAGTAAATAAAGAGAGGTTGAAGTAGCACGGTAGCATGGTCATTTGGGGCAAGAAAGGATACAATAAAAGATGATTAACCCTTTTTATTGAATCAACTCAGGTTTGAATTTTAGATTTTCTTCCTATCCTTCGAGAGTGCTATTGTTACATTAACTCGGGTTCAGCCCCTCCAAATGAAAACCCAGCATCCATACACACACCCCTCCCTTCTTTCACATAAATTCTATATACCCATATCTATACTAACTATAGAGCTTAGTATCACAATAGCCTTTGGTATTATGTCTGTCCAAAAAATCATCCAAGCCATTCTTATAGTCATTAACTGAATCAGCCATCACAACATCACCCGGCAGTGCATTCCACAACCTCACTGTCCTGACTGTGAAGAACCCCCTACGTTGCTTCAAATGAAAGTTCTTTTCTTCTAGTCTAAAGGGGAGGCCTCTGGTACGGTGATCCACTTTATGGGTAAAAAGGTCCCCTGCTATTTGTCTATAATGTCCTCTAATGTACTTGTAAAGTGTAATCATGTCCCCTCGCAAGCTCCTTTTTTCAAGAGAAAATAACCCCAACCTTGACAGTCTACCCTCATAATTTGAGTTCCATCCCCTAACCAATCTAGTTGCACTTAAACTCTGCACTCTCTCCAGCTCATTTATATCCCTCTTAAAGGAAAACTATACCCCCAAAATGAACACTTAAGCAACAGATAGTTTATATCATATTAAGTGGCATATAAAAGAATCTTACCAAACAGGAATATATATTTAAGTAAATATTGCCCTTTTACATCTCTTGCCTTGAGCCACCATTTTGTGATGGTCTCTGTGCTGCCTCAGAGATCACCTGACCAGAAATACTTCAACTCTAACTGTAACAGGAAGAAGTGAGGAAGCAAAAGACACAACTCTGTCTGTTAATTGGCTCATGTGACCTAACATGTATGGTTTGTTGGTATATTTGTGAGTACAGTGAATCCTACGATCCCAGGGGGAGGCCCTTATTTTTTATACTACTACTAGAAAAGTATATTATTATGAAAATGGTTTATTTACATGAAGCAGGATTTTACACATGAGCTGTTTTATGCAATATATTTTTATAGAGACCTACATTGTTTGGGGGGTATAGTTTTTCTTTAAGGACTGGAGTCCAAAACTGCACTGCATACTCCAGATGAGGCCTTACCAGTGACTTATAAAGAGGCATAATTATGTTTTCATCCCTTAAGTTAATGCCCTTTTTTATGCAAGACAGAACTTTATTTGCTTTAGTAGCCACAGAATGACACTGCCCAGAATAAGACAACGTGTTATCTACAAAGACCCCTAGATCCTTCTCATTTAAGGAAACTCCCAACACACTGCCATTTAGTGTATAACTTGCATTAATTTTATTTTTGCCAAAGTGCATAACCTTGCATTTATCAACATTGAACCTCATTTTCCAGTTTGCTGCCCAGTTTCCCAACTTAGACAAATCACTCTGCAAAGTGGCAGCATCCTGCATGGAACCTATAGTTCTGCACAATTTAGTATCATCTGCAAAAATAGAAACAGTACTTTCAATGCCCACCTCCAGGTCATTAATAAACAAGTTGAAAAGCAAGGGACCTAGTACAGAGCCCTGCGGTACTCCACTAACAACACTGGTCCAATTAGAAAATGTTCCATTTACCACCACTCTTTGTAGTCTATCTTTTAGCCAGTTCTCTATCCAGGTACAAATACTATGTTCCAGGCCAACATTCCTTAATTTAACCAGTAACATTCTGCAAAGTCTAAGTAAATCACATCCACTTCCATCCCAGAATTGTGGTCCCTGTTAACCAGAATTCTCGGGAACTGGGTTTTCCCAGTAGTTTGGATCTCAATATCTTAACGGGTTTGTTCACCTCTGAGTTAACTTTTAGTATGAAGTAGAGAGTGATATTCTGAGACCATTTGGTTTTCATTTATTATATGTGGTTTTTCAGTGATTTAGTTTTTCATTCAGCAGCTCTCTACTTTGCAATATCAGCAATCTGGTTGCTAGGTTCTAAATTACCCTATCAACCTTGCATTGATTTGAATAAGAGACTGAAATATGAATATGAAAGACCTGAATAGAAAGATGTGTAATAAAAAGTAGAAATAGCAATACATTTGTAGCCTTACAAAGCATTTGTTTTTAGATCAGTGAACCTTTTGAAAGCTGAAAAGAGACAGAAGAAGGCAAATGTTTCAAAAACTATAAAAAAGAAAAAAGGATGGGCAATTGAAAATTTGCTTAGAATTAGACCTTCTGTAACATACTGAAAGTTAACATAAAGGTGAGCCACTCCTTTAATCTAGTCTTTAAAGGGGTTGTAAAGGCAAAAAAATACAATCCCATTTTTACTTTCTTTAATGAAAAAGAAACCTATCTCCAATATACTATAATTAAAAAATGTGTACTGTTTTTATTAGAAACCTGACTGTATGCAGTGAAATTCCCCCTTCATTTTACTTGCTCTGACTGTTGTGGATAGGAAACTTCAGACAGGCCCTAACTGCCTGGGAAATAATCATACTTTCAAACAGCAGAGGGAGGCCCCCACCTTCCCAGAACTCAAGCAGCTTTGTTTGTTTCCCTGTAGAGCAGACGGCGACTGTGTAAAGATTTTTATTGAATTTTATTTTTGCCTTTACATCCACTTTAATGTTTCCAACTCCAGCTGCAGGGACAAAGATCATGGAGCCAGATTTAAACAGATAAACTGGGATTCTCGTTGAAGTATTATTTTGCTGCAGCCACTGGTTCTGCAGAGTTGAAGAAAGTTTGTATTAAACAATACAAAAACTATAAAATTCACATTAGATTACATGACAACACAGGACCCAGTACAGTCTGCATATTCTGATTATACAATCTTGCTGTATCGGTTTCTATAGCAGATATTATTTGACTTGTGCTGTTTTGATCATTTATGACGATCCCTAAGCTTAACCTCCCAACTGAAGCCCAGACCACACTGAGCATGTACGTAGTCTTGGTCTTGCAAAGATGTTTAACAAAGTTACAAGATGGTGACCCCCTGTGGCCAACTTTGAAAACATAAATCATTTATTTTATTAGGCTTCTGATGCAGTAAGTACATGTTTATGTTTAGTATACAAAATACAGCATTATTCTATTTTAGACTTTAGTTTCATTTAACATGGTAAAAATCCATCATTTAATTTATAGGCTGCTCTAGTAACTGCAAGAGGGGCAAGATTTACTTGGCAGTGAGCCATATACAATTATAAGAGACGTTAATAGGCAAGTCACCTTACCACTTCCAAATATTCAAAACTTTTTATCTACTTACACTTCAGTGGGTTTTATGCTTTATAAATCCTCTCCCAGACCTTGTGGAAGGGATGCCAATCTTGAATTATGCCCAGCACTGTTCATGTTAAGGGTAAAAGAAACAAACTGCGGGCAGAGTGCCATGAATACACTACTTTGTAGCCCTTTGTCTTGGCAAGCCTTTGCAGTCAACCAATATGAATTCATTTAAGTGACCTTGAGTCCAACCAGATGCAGACATAGAGAATAAACAGATACAATTTTAAAAAATCAAGTGCAATGATCTTGAGTCACCTTCATACTTGGAAAACTTTATTGATTTTGGAAGAAATACAGAAGATGCATTTTGCATACTTGTTATTGCTGTCCAGTAAAAGAGCATCTGACAACACTAATTTCACAGTCCGAGGCTTTCAAAGGCTAGGTAATGGTCACTGAGGGGTTTATTTAAAAAAAAAACTATTTTTTCTCATGTTTTAATAAAAACAAACTCAACCAGACTCCCATCCACAATTTTATCTTATTTACTAATATTTTAACTAAAAAAAAATCGGATTGAGAACAAATTCTTGCGTCAATTCGAAATGCTCAGCTTTTTCAGATTGCAGCACGACAAACCCAAATTTATCGAGTTTGACACCCGAAACACTCACATTTTTCTTGATATCATCCGAAAAGACAGAATTTTTCAGATTATCGTATGAACCCAGTGTAGACCTTACCTTCAAATTGGAAATGAGACTTCTGCCATTGACTTATATAGGACCTCGACAGGTTTGAGATGGAGTATTTTCAGATTCTGACTTTTAGCAGCCTCGGGGTATAATAAATCTTTAAAACATTGAGTTTTTATTCCTCTAAAAATATGAGTTTTCTAGTGAAAAAAACCCTCAATTTTTCAAGATTTTACGATTCGACCTTTAATAAATAACCCCCCAAATGTATATACTGATGTATGTATTGTATAAGATATAAGCAGGTATATAATAGTAGTTACTTTAAAGGGGTTGTTCACTTTAAGCAATTTAGTTGTTCATGTCCAAATTCCCCTAGCAACCATGCATTGATTTGAATGAGACTGGATATGAATAGGAGAGGCATAAATAGAAAGATTAGTAGTAAAAAGTAGCAATAACAATAAGTGGCACATTTACTTAGCTCGAGTGAATGAATAAAAGAAAAAATACTTCGAATTTCGAACTTTTTTTTGGCTGCTTCGACCATCGAATTGGCTACTTCGACTACGACTTCGAATCGAACGATTCAAACTAAAAATCGTTTGACTATTCGACCATTCGATAGTCAACGTACTGTCTCTTTAAAAAAAACTTCGACTCCCTACTTCGCCAACTAAAACCTACTGAACATCAATCTTAACCCCATAGCCTTTCTAACAAATTTCTGATCGAAGGAAAATTGTTCGATTGATGGATTAAATGATTTAATCGTTCGATCGAACGATTTTTCCTTCGATCGTGCGATCAAACGAATGAAGTCGAAGGATTTAACTTCGACAGTTGAATATCGAGGGTTAATTAACCCTTGATATTCGACCCTAAGTAAATGTGCCCCTAAATGTGTAGCCTTAAAGAGCATTTGTTTTAGATGGGGTCAGTGACACCCATTTGAAAGCTGCCAAGAAGGCAAATAATTAAAAATCTATAAAAAAAAAAAAAAAGGAAAAATGAAGTCCAGTTAAAAAGTTTAGAGTTACCCATTTTATGATATACTAAAAGTTAACTTACCATTTTGTTTTAGGTGGATCAGGAATCAGAGCTGGTTTTTGAATAATGGGTCTGTTCCATAATTTGGATCTCCATACTTGGTCTACTAAAAACAATTTAAACATGAAATAAACCCAATGGGATTGCCTCCAATTACAATTAATTATATCGTATAACCACTTCTGCGCCACCACTGAATCACTTTTTTTCTGTTAAAGTAAGTATTATAGAGTTTTATTTAAACGGCGGGTATTTAAGTAGAGATGTAATTTTATTTCAAACAGAAATGATTTTGGCTGCACTGTACACAGATCACAGCTGTTGCGCTGTTCTAGACCATGGAAAAAAAAGACTTTCATAATTGCCAAATGAGAGAGAAGTGGTGGCTGAAATGATATATATATGACAAACTATGCAGGAATATCTATAACAGCAGTTAAAGGAAAACTATACCCCAAACAATATAGGCCTCTATAAAAAAAAAATATATATATATAGCTTTTAAACCCTGCTTCATCTAAATAAACCATTTTCATAATAATATACTTTTCTAGCAGCATGTGCCATCGGGTAATCCTAGGGTTGCCACCTTTTGCTGCCCGTTAACTCCCGATGGGGGTGGGCCGATGACGTGGTGGGTAGTGATGGGCGAATTTCTCCAGTTTCGCTTTGCCGAAAAATTTGCGAATTTCCAGTACAATTTGCGAAGCGGTGAAACATTCGCGAAAAATCGTGAAGTCGGAAAGTTCACGAAAAAATCTTGAAATTCAAACGTTTCACGAAAAAAATCGAGCAATATGAACGGTTTCACGAAAAAATCGAGCAATTCAAACGTTTTTACAGAAAAATCAAGCAATTCAAACGGTTTCACAAAAAAATCGAGATATTCGAACATTTTCACTAAAAAAAAATCAAGCAATTCCAACGTTTTCACTGAAAAAATCGAGCAATTGGAACATTTTTAAGACAAAACCGAGCGATTCTAATGTTTTCACGAAAAAAGCGGAAATCGACACCGGCGATTTTTTGCGGGAGATTTTTGAATGTATTCTGCGTGAATTCGTGCCAGACGAATTTATTCATCCATGTCTAGTGGTGGGCCGTTGATGTTCTAGGGGAGGGCCATAATCATCAGAGCTGGGCGATTGGCCGATTGCCACATTAATCTCAGATAATCATGCCCGGTTTTCCTAACTGGGCAGGCAGTTTTGACCTGGGCAGCCCTTCCAAAAACCCAGCTGTCTGGGTCATTACCAGACAGGTGGCAACCCTAGGTAATCCTAAATAGAAAATTGCCATTTTAAGTACTAAGGGCTGCCCCCTAGGATGGCACGATTCCTGGTGCACACAAGCAAACCAAGGGCACACATACTTGTCACATGAGCCAATGAATGGACAGAGTTGTGTCTTTTGCTTCCACACTTCTTCCTGTTACAGTTAGAGCTGCAGTATTTCTGGTCAGGTGATCTCTGAGGCAGCACTAGGGTTGCCACCTGTCCAGTTTTGACATGGACAGCTCGGGTTTCAGGAGGCAGCACACAGACAATCACAAAAAAGTGGTTTAAGGGAAAATATGTAAAAGAGCAATATTTACTGATATATATATATATATATATATATATATATATATATATACTGGCATGGTAAGATTTCTTTAATAGGTCACTTAATTTGATATAAACTATCTTTTGCTTAAGTATTTGTTCTGGGGGTATAGTTTTCCTTTAAGCACCTTGAATCATCATTAACTAGGGATGCACCGAATCCAGGATTCAGCCTTTTTCAACAGGATTCGGCCAAATCCTTGTGCCTGGCCGAACCAAATCTGAATCCTAATTTGCATATGTAAATTAGGGGTGGTTAGAGAAATCACGTGACTTTTTATCACAAAATAATTTTTTCCACTTTTTCCTTTCCTGCCCCCTAATTTACATATGCAAACTAGGATTCGGATCGGTATTCGGCCGAATCTTTCACCAAGGATTCAGGTTAAGGAAAGTCCATCTCCCATAGGCTCCATTTTATCCAAATAATCCAAATGTTTCAAAACAATTTACTATTTCTCTGTAATAATAAAATAGTACCTTGTACTTGATCCCAACTAAGATATAATTAATCCTTATTGGAAGCAAAATCAGCCAATTGGGTTTATTCAATGTTTACATGATTTTCTAAGACAAGGCATGAAGATTCAAATTACAGAATGATCTGTTATCCAGAAAACCCCAGGTCCCGAGAATTTTGGATAACAGGTCCCATACCTGTATATAAGTGTAATGAAGCAATGTCTCCTTATCCCTTCTTTTCTCTGATCAACATAGTAAAAAGCAGAGTTGCAGGTTCCAGAGGTAACTTGTATTAGTATTTAAATATAAAAAAAAGTAGAATAAAATGTATTTCAAATAATGTATGCTTCCAAGTAACACTTCTTGCTAATTTACAAAAAAAAAAAAGACTTGGCCTTCAGCCCCGTTTCCCATTCTGCATTCACTTATCATGTACCACACCTCCTGGCATCCTTAATTATACTTATACATGTTCCTTGCTGCTCCATATATGCTGAAGCTGTGGTATAATTACCCAGCCAGTCTAAATGACAGGACCAACCAGAGGTGTACTGGGAGGAATAATTAACTGCTGACAAACTGGGCAGGAGACGGCTCTAACTCCTGCTGAGCTTGCCATTTGTCTGGCTAGTTGGAATGCATCAAATAAAGGGCAGACGCCATTACTGATGTTGCATGTGCTGCTTTAACAGATGTTTGCATTTTTTTTTTAACGCAAGAGGCACAGTTCACATTTCTTGTGGGTTTTCCTCCATATGAAAGGGCTTATTAAAATATCCGACAGTGAATGGAATAGTGCTCTACACCGTAAACATTCAAAGTTAAAGAGGGCATTGATACACATGGCTATGTAGTTCCTTGTTATTTTTAGTGGGGTTATACAGTACATTACTCTGCATAGTACAACCTGAACACTATACAATGCTACTGTATATGCAGTTGAAGGGAAGTGTTATTTGCCCTTTCCCTAACTGCATAACCCTGTGACTTTAAATCTGGAGCCACCAAAAACCATGGCTGCTGCTTGCACTGCAGTGAGGGAGTTGTATCTGCTTTTAGCCCTGGGTGGAGGCACTTGATTTATCCAAACCCCCACTTAGCAGAGGCTTTAGTACTATGTCACTGATGAATACTGGATAGATAGTGGGTGGGCATGAAGTAAATGGCTCTGAGCAGGGTGCCCACTCTAAGCTATGGACTCGTTTTGGTGTATCACTATAAAATGGAGCCCAAACTGGTGGAAAACTAAGTGTATAAATATATATATATATATCCTTGAGGAAGATTCTAAAGGTCCGAAACGTTGGACTTTTGTATCATGCATTACTAATAAAAAGGCAAAGATTGTGCCAGTTTGAAGATTCGTGTGTATACAAGTTGTAACTGTGCACCCCAATTCCTAAAAGGATATTTGGCCATGGAGTGCGGATACTCACCAGATCGTTATATACTATATATATATATATATATATATATATGTATATATATATATATATATATACTGTATATATATATATTTAAAGGGTTTGTTCGCCTTTGAGTTAACTTTTAGTATGATGTAGAGAGGGATATTCTGAGACAATTTGCAATTGGTTTTCATTTTTTATTATTTGTGGTTTGTGAGTTATTTATTATTTTTATTCAGCAGCTCTCCATTTCAGCGATCTGGTTGCTAATATCCAAATTACCATAGCAACCATGCATTGATTTGAATAAGACTGGAATATGGATTGGAGAGGGCCTGAATAGAAAGAGGAGCAATAAAAACTAGCAATAACAATACATTTGTAGCCTTACAGGGCATTTGTTTTTGAAATAATGATATCTGGAAAGAGTAAGAAGAAGAAGGCAAATAATAAAAAAAAACTACGGTATAAAAAAATAAACAATGAAGACCAATTGAAAAGTTACTTAACATTGGTCATTCTATAAATAGTAAAAGCTAATTTAAAGTTGAACCCCCCCCATTGGATAGCGTTACGGTGCATAGGATAAAATCTGGGCTTTGCTTCAATTTTCTGTCCAGACCCAGCCATAAGCTTTTCAGGGGAGGTAATTCTTTTCTTGGTTATTTATAATAGTATGTAGCTATGTTTTTTGTTTTTTTAAACCAGTATTAAAAACTACACTATGGCCCATGTACTAACTGACACTCTGCAATCTATTTAGCATATACACAGGCACTAGGTGGATACTAACTGGTGACAGGAACTGTAGAGTTATTAAAGTCAGACCTAAGTATGAAAATTCTATTTAATATGTAAATGAACCAAATTAAAATTTTTGTGATAACCAGGTATGAGATGTATTACAAAATATTTAGCCCCGTCCTTCAGGGCTAAACCAAGAGTATGAATTTGGCATGATTGTGGATTAAAGCTAGAATAGCCAAAAAATAACTGCCCAATCTGCCCATGAGCTTGTTCCTGATGCAACGCTGTTAGTGGCCACCTTTTGTCTGGAGAGGACCCAGTGTTCTGAATACTGGAAAATAAACACAGAGTTTTGAGTAAAGAAAGAACATGAACAAGAGACATTTTATATATAATCCTGTTCCACATAACTGAATAAGGAGATAAAGTGGGTAATATAACATGGTTAGGTGAAATTAAATGAGCAGATATCAGAGTTACACCATTGTGTAAAATGTCAGTGTTATTGAACTTTATGTGGGTTATGCTGAGTAAGAGTGAAAAGGGCGTTTTTCTTTCTTTGTCGCATGTAGAGTCTCACCCACGGCGTGTGGTCATGGAAGTGTTATGTGAATTACATAAAGTTCAACTAATGAGCCTTAAAGGGCATCGATGCTAACATATAGGGGGTTATTTACTAAAATCGGAATTTATCTTTAGCTCGACGAAACTCGTGTGCCCGATTTTTGCCTTATTTATTAATAAATTAACTCTATTTAATCGGATTGGCGAATAAATGAGTGAAAACCCGAATCGTATGATTTTCTTTTTTTTGCCCAAAAACCCTGAAAAAGTCTGATTTTTGAGCTAAACCCAACACAGAACACGACTGGGATAGGTGCCTCTCCCATTTATACATGACCTCAACAGGTCTGAAGTGGTGGATGTTCGGATTCTGACTTTTTGCTGCATCGGGGTATAATAACTCTTGAAAATTTCAAGGTTTTTTTTGCCAAAAAAGCGTGATCAGAAAATTTTGAGGTTTAGGTTAATTCCCATACTGTGGATGAGTACATCCCAACATGCAGGGGTAAGAATTATATTGCATTACTCAGTCCCAGTGCCCATACCCGCATTATAGTGTGATTCACTGTTCATCAGCCCTCTGCTAAATGTTACATTCCACTAGAACATAACATGGCTGACAGCTCCAAATGCCCATGTTTTGTTATGTTATAGTATGGGGACAATGCAGGATGAGACAATTGCAAAGGGAACCAGTGAAATAGTACTTGCAGACCAATAAGTCAGAATAGGATATTTGTAATTATGCCATGTTGATTGTTAGTTAGCATTGTTCGAATGCTATGTGACAATGAATAACTTTTATTTAATATAAGAAGAACTAAAGCAAACCGTAAAGAAGTAGGGCAGAAAAATTGTACATCATTTTTTGGGCTTCTATACCAGCCCAAGAGAACCGCAGCCCTTAGCTATGAAGTTTTGTGACTCTGAAGATGCCCCAAGTAGCTCCTCATCAGGGGTGTAACTATAGAGGAAGCAGACCCTGAGGCTGCAGGGGGCCCAGGAGATGTAGGGGCCCCATGAGCCCCTCTTCATATAAAATCTCAATAAATATTAGTGAAGGTGGCCATAGACTTCACAATTACGACTTTTCATGGAAAAGATCTTTCCAAGAGAGATTGTTAATTTCAATTCACACTTGTAGAGCTAAATTGTCAGATATTCAAGTAGAAACAATGGAATTCTACCTGTATCTGATGAATCAGCACTAACAATGGCCGATGTTCAGGTGCCTTCAAAGGTGACCGATCAAATTTTCCAGCCAGCCTGATCGACGAGCCGACCAATATCCAAGTCTTCTGCTGATATCAGTCGGCTCATCTCCCACCATACACGCACATTTTGGGGGCCTGATAAATAATTTGATATGGGCCCCAGTAATATCTAGTTACGCCACTGCTCCCCATCTTCTTTTCTGCTGATTCATTGCACATGCTCTGTGCTGTTGTTAGGGACAATGTACAAGATACCGAATATATATATATATATAATATAAATGTGACACTATAAGGCTGATGCTGATTAGTAAATAATAATTGGTATACAGCAGCTCAGAAACCAGCACAAGTAGCATTAGAATTTAATAATCAGTCCTGTAGCATCAGCTTATAAACCTCATTTTCTGCTTGATGATTTGCAACTCTCAGGCTCTGCTGGGATTCAAGCTATAGACCTTTTGGTTTCTGGCTTAATGTCTTAACCACTGGGCCAGGTGAGCAGCCTGCAGGGTTGCTCGCTATATATTACCTGGCGTTTGCAGCCCCAGCAGCAGCCTGATTGGTTGCAGTCAGCCAATGAGGGTTGACTCTGCCATATTTAAGGCCAGCCCTCTAAACACTCCTTGCTGGAGCATTATATGACCTTTCTAATACTGTGGCAGCACCCTATCTAGGTTGTACAGCTCTAGCCCTTTTCCCTTGATTCTAACTTGCCCTGATCTACCTTGCCCTTCCCTGCCTTGTCTTGCTTTCTTTACCCTTCTTTGTTTTCCTTGCCTTGAACTGACCTTGCCTTGCCTGTTCCTGATGCCTGCTTCCTGTTCTACCTTTTACCTAACCTGTCTTATATCCAGTCCTCTCGCTATCCAGTCCTCTCACTATCCATCTTTCCAGTCCTCTTCTGCTCCAGCTCTCTTGTTACTCCAACCTCAGTCTGCTCCAATCTACACCGAACCGTCCTGTCCCATCCAGGTTGTTCCTGTCCTGACCTTCACCCTCTTCATCCTGTATAGTCCAGTCCTGATCTTTGCCCTCTCAGTCCTATTCTGCTGCACCTATTCCAGTCTGACTCATCGCCCTCGTCAACCTGTTCCTGCCTAATGATTGACAGTGGCGACCCCTAAGCTTAGCTTCTCAACAGTTGCTCAAACTCACTGAGCATGTGCAGTGCCACAGACACTCCTAACAAAATCCAAGATGATGGGAAACTCCTGTGACAACGTTGAAGGCCTGGATCATTACTGCTATAGAGATGCTGAATATTGAGGGCAGTTCAGTATATAAAATATGGCATTTCTAGCTATATTTATTTTTTGGGTTTAGTTCTTCTTTAAGTAAGTTTTTTTTCTCAAGTCAATAATTACACCACTAACGTTTATACATAGTTTTTGTTATGATGATCAATGAAAGAGAAAGCTTTCATCGGGCTTCAAAGCAGCTATTTCCCGTATGATGTTATACTGAGACCACAGGCTGGTGGTATATGCAAATGCACCTGATAGTCCTGTGCAGGGTATAGCTTATGTTTCTCGGAAGAAAGGGAGGTGTAAGTTCCTGTGCTACAAATCATATTTCGCTAAGGATCGCCTGGTCTTTCTTGATGATTTCATGCTATTTTCAAGCTGTTTGTTCATTAGACCAGAAATCAATGCACGAGACAGTGAGGCCTTTCCTCCATTAATATCAAACACATAGACTTTGCTTACCTGCTGGGTTCTAGGCATAAATGCTTTGTATTTAGAGCTAATTCATACTGACAGCAGGGTACGCTTGTAAAAACGTTACATTTAACCTACGCGTGTTTACATTGCTAGAGAAACAAAAAAATGAATGTCAATTGGCAATCACTGTATGAATTGTATGGATCAGTGAGTTATTCGCTGGTCCTGGAGCCTTATCAGGAGCGCTGGCTGAGGACCAGTTAGGATGAGTTTATTGCAGAATGTCTATTTGCTCTTCTAGCTATTCCTACACTGATATTTGTTACAAGGCTGATCTAATAGATCTGTAGTTTATGCTTAAAGGGTCCTTGGTCAGATTTTGTACACGGAGGCTGGAATCCAAAGTCTAGAGCTAGACCTTGCAGATCTCTGTCTGTGGAGAAACACAGGTCAAGAATTCGCTCCTTGGCCGCTGCTCTGCTGCCACCCAAATGCATTGCTTTAGTTCTGCAGGGTCTGCAAATTTCTGGTAGTGAAGAACCCCTGGACTGTGCCAACGGGACACAGGGTAAAAACCCACTGGGCCCCAGCGGCCCAGACCTGCTCCCCCGATCTGACAATGAGCTATCTTGGTACGGCGTCTTTCACTCATGAGCACGGAGCAGCGATTTTTGCGGCATAGTTTGGAGGTTGGGAGGGGGCCCTGGGGACTTTATTTTGTAGCCCTGGTGGGCCCCCAATGCTCCAGTCTGACCCTGTAAAGCCCTGTAAATCGTATATAGTAGGATAGGTGGTATTCTACAACATGATGGGCACAGGTGGCCAGAGACGCACAGATAATATTGTACGAAACTATTTTTCGTACAAAACTATTTTTTATGGTGGGAAAAGAGCCGACCGATATCAGCAAAAGACTTGGATATTGGTCGGCTCATCTATCGGGCTGGACTGAAAATTTTGATCGGGTGCCTTTGAAGGTATCTAAACATCGGCCATTGTTAGTGCTGAATCGTCACATACAGGTAGAATTCTATTGTTTCTTTCTGTATATCTGATGATTCAGCTCTACACGTGTGTATTGAAACGAACGATCTTAAAGATCATAGTTGTTACGTCTTTGGGCACCTAAAGATAATCACAAAAGGGCACCAGTAAAGCCTTGTCAGCGACGCACAACCTGCAGCCCTTTACATCTTGTTGAAGCTTAAATGGGTGGTTCTCCTTTACGTCACCTTTTAATATGTTATAGAAAGGCTCATTCTAAGCAACTTTTCAACTGGCCTTCATTATTTTCTTTTTTTATAGTTTTTCAATTATTTGTTCTTCTGACTCTTTCCAGCTTTCAAATGGGGGTCACTGACTCCATCTTAAAAAAAACAAATGGTCTGTGATGCTACCAATGTATTGTTATTGTTACTTTTTATTACTCCTCTTTCTATTCAGACTCTCTCCTAATCATGTTCTACTTTCTTATTCAATGCATGGTTGCTATGGTCATTTGGAGAAATTAGCATCTATTCTTTCTTTCTTATTAGTGTTCATTTTAGATTTGTTTTTTTTACTGTTCTTGAGCCAAATTTGTCAACAGTTTATTTTTTTTGTTTTATTTCTGCCTCCTCCTGGATCAGACAGAGCCGTGTTAAAGACTGAAATGGACTGATGCCTGTTTTTAATCCAAACAAATATGTAGGCCAGACAGACTATTTATGCCTCTCCTCCAATTGTACAGAAGAAGTTGACTTTGCTTAGCACTGTTTCAAGACACAGTCGGAATCATGCAAGAACATATATTTTTGTGTTCCATTCTGGAATGCATCCCCATACCCAAATCTTTCTCTCTGTGTTTGGATTTAAAAGAAAACAGAACCATTTAGATACACATTCCAGGGGATAATGCATTCTAGAATCAACAAAGCAAGAAGATCCCATCTCCCATAGACTCTATTTTATCCAAATAATCCACATTTTTAAAGGGGAACTATGGCAAAAATGAAAATTGAATATAAGCTTCAGCATATGGAAATAACTTTCTGAATACAATCAATAAAAAATTCTGTACCGTTTCTGAAATAATCAAGTTTATCTTCACTATCCCTCTCTCAGCATCTGTTTCTCTTCATTCTGTCTTCATGCAGCAGTTGGGTGTCAGATGAATGATCCAATATATCTTATCGTATTAAAGCGCACTCTATTAAAATGACCTGACAACAAGGGGCAGATTTATCAAAGGTCGAAGTGAAAATTCAAATGAAAAAAATTTGAATTTCTAGCTAATTTTTGTGTACTTCGACTACGGAATAGTCCAAATCCGATTCGAATATCGAAATTTATCATGTTCGGTCTCTATAAAAATTCAACTTCGACCATTCACCATCTAAAACCTATTTTAGCCTAAGGGGGACCTCCTAGAACCTATCTGGAGTCAATTGGTGGACTGAGAAATCAAAGTTTTTTTTGGGAACAACTTAAATTCGTATTCGATCGAATGCATTATTACTTCGATTCATACGATTCGATTTAGACCGAAAACCAATCTATTCGATGGAAAACTGACCTATTCGGCCAAAATAAACTTTGATTTTTTTTTTATAGATTTCGGTTGGTCTTTTAAATTTGAATTTCTACGTTTTTTCAATTCAAAATTCGACCCTTAATAAATCTGCCCCTAAGTCTCTCTACATGCAGAATTTGTGCAAAAGGCAGTTATTTGTTAGATTTTTTTTTGTACTGGAATCAGTTATTTGAATGAGCTCTAATACATCTAGACAAAAGGAGGCCAACTATGAGATATATTGAGATCTAACTGTCAATTAATATCTGACACCCAACTCCTGAATGAAGAGAAACAGATGCTGAGAGCGGAAAAGTGAAGATAAACTTAATTATTTCAGAAACGGTGCAGAATATTTAATTGACTGTGTTAAGAAGGTTTCTTATTTCAGTGTGATGCAGCTTATATTAAAATTTCGTTTTCGTGATTGTTCCCCTTTAAAAATGATTTCCTTTTTCTTTGTACAAGTATGAGATCCGTTATCTGGAACCCCATTATCCAGAAAGCCCTGAATTATAGAAAGGCTGTCTCCCATTGACTCCATTTTATACAAATAATCCACATTTTTAAAAATTATTTCCTTTATCTCTGTAATAATAAAACAGTAGTTTGTACTTGATCCCAACTAAGATATAATTAATCCTTATTGGAAGCAAAACCAGCCTTTTGGGTTTATTTAATGTTTACTTGATTTTCTAGTAGACTTAAGGTATAAAGATCCAAATTATGTAGAATCTGTTATCCGTTAGCCTTAGCATGTGTATTGCTACTAAAGGATTATGGTCAGACTATTCTGCTTCCAATAAAACTGGAATCCTGGATCGTTACTGAGCCGCTGTTGGTAAAACAAGTTCAGTAAAATATAAATTAAATTAAATAAAGCAAATATATATCATTTTTTTTGAAGCCCTAGTTCTCCTTTAAGAGGGAGAGTATAAATGAGTGTATTTTCTTTGCCTTCCCTTTGCACTGCCCATATACAGTTGCTAAAAGACAGGTGCAAACCATGTTATGTATAATGTGAGTTTAATGCATGTGGCTGCTTTTTCTGTAGTATATCTGTGAACATTAGAGCTAGTGTTTCTGTTATTGAAGTAGCTAATCCCAGCAAATGTTTATTCCACTACACAGCGGGACAACTGCAAGAAAGCACACAACTGAATTCCCAACCATTCCGCTATAAATAGTTCCCTGCCTCTCCGAATGGCCAATTCTCTATTCTTGCTGTGAAATGTTTTCAAAAGTAATAACGTTTACATTTACTCAGAGTCATTCACACCTTAATCGCGCATGGAATTTTACTGGTGCAAAAAAAACCCCCAAAAAAACCAAACAGGCATCTGTCTGTTAAAAGAACTGAAAAGAATTTAAGTCGGATAATGAAATTATTTTAATGCGCTGTTACAGTTGTGCAGTTGAGATCCTGAAATTCCTGACTCCAAAATCTAATCTAAGGATGAAAGAACAGCACTGTTTGCCATTCAGATACATTTAGGAAGATATAATACATACTGTATAAATATATATCCCTACATAAAAGTCATAGCTAAATCTGAGCAGAAGGAACTAATTTAAGGGGTAATTCACAACAGCAGTTGCAGTGTGCAAAGTGCAATTTTGGGTGCTAAACTCTCTACCCACAATTAGGGTTGCCTCCTTTTCCGGAAAAAAATACTGGCCTTCCTATATATTAATCTTTTTTCCCTATTAATAACATTGTCTTTGGGATCAACCATCATTTTTACCGGCCAGGCCGGTAAAATACCAGCCAGGTGGCAACCCTACCCACAATGCAACATTGTTCCCTTAATTTGAGTGTAACTGCAGATTTGCTCTGAGTTGCCAATGCTTTACAGCAGATACAGTCAGGTGCAAGTTGAGTTTAGCATTTTCACAGAGGAGACAGTATCAGTTCCAAAACTCAATTTCAAAATGGCATTGGCAATCAATTGACTGGATGTGCCTATTTATACAACCTGCTGTGGGAATCCTATTGCCAGTGGTGTAACAAGTTGGTGCCAGCCCCCCCCCCAAAAAAAAATCTTCAGGGGGCCCAGCACACACAAGCTGCTCCTGCCCACACTCCTACCCCTTTGCCTGCTCATGTGGCTGGTGAGAGAGGAGTTTCCAGCTATAAAGGAAACCAACCCAGTGGTTAGGGTTGCCACCTTTTCAGAATATTTTTACCGGCCAGATTTGTGGAAAGGCCACCCGGGCCTAGGGCAGCAGGATTTTAGGGGGCAGCATACTGCCCAACCACAGCCACATTGGTTCAGAAACACTGGGGAGGCAGAGGAGATACGATAGTTTTTAAAAAATTTCCTGTGCACCAATCCCCAGTACTCTGGGTGACCGATTATGAAAATTTGATTGAATAAAACAGGGATGGAGCCTAGGGGTGCCTGCTATGTAAATCTCCAATATACTTTAATTAAAAATTTTTTATAAGAAACCTGACTGTATGCAGTGAAATTCTCCCTTCATTTACTGCTGTGGATAGGAATTGTCAGACGGTCCCTAACTGCTGAGCAGGGAAACAATCATACTTATGAACAGCAGGGGGAGCCCCCGCCTTACTTCCCAGCCATGCAGAACTCAAGCAGCTTTGTTTATGACGAACCTAAGCAGCCCAGACCACACTGAGCATGTGCACAGTCTTGGTCTTGTAAAGATGTTTCACAAAGTTACAAGATGGTGACCCCCTGTAGCCAACTTTGAAAGTATAAATTATTTGTTTAAATAGGCTTGTGGTGCAGTAAGTTCATGTTTATATTTAGTGAACAAAATACAGCATTTCTAACCTTATTCTATTTTATACTTTACATGCCCTTTAAAAATGCTTTAAATGAACTAAACCTCAGCTTTCTGCATATAACAATTCCAATTTACAAGGCGACTTGTCTTTGTTTTTTGATGGAAAAACGTATAAATGTGTTGCACGTGGAGCTTTAGGGTAAGTCTGGTTCATTTCACAAAATGAAAAGAAGGAGCAATAAGTCTTTGTTTTTCCTGTTGCCTGAAAATGAGTGGGCTTGAACACTTTTCTGCGGCTATAGATTTCAGGAGACATAAATAGGGGAAGCTGAAATAATGCTTTGTACAAGCACAGGGAGGTCAGCGGCTTCAGTCAAAGTCCTCCGACAGAATGAAGCAGAAATGCTGTGCCTCAAGCAGTCTATAAAGCACATACATATACTGTGTGATCATCATTATAGAACTGGACACATTGTGCTCTCAAATGGCTTAGAAATCGCCAAATATAGAGAAAGCTACTACCAGTCCACAGAGGTATTGCAATTGGTCAGAATATGTCCTGTAAGGAAATGCACATTTTCATCTGTACAGTTACATGAAGTCCTGGCTCTGCCATTTACTCAGACAAATATAGCTGAGCAGATAGATACACAACTCATTGCAGTGCCTGGCACCAACTTCTAGGGGCCTATTTACTTAGTTCAAGTAAAGGAATAGAGGAAAAATTGTTCGAATTTCGAATGGTTTTTTTGGCTACTTCGACCATCGAATGGGCTACTTCGACCTTCGACTTCGATTTGAACTAAAAATCGGGGGTCCCCATAGGCTTCCTAACAATTTTCTGATCGAAGGATGATCCTTCGATCGATGGATTAAAATCCTTCGAATCGTTCGAACGAATTGCGCTAAATCCTTCGACTTCGATATTCGAAGTTGAAGGATTTCAATTCGGCAGTCGAATATCGAGGGTTAATTAACCCCCGATATTCGACCATAGGTAAATTTGCCCCTAATTTCTAATATCCCCATAAAGCATGAAAGACTTAAACTGCCAGGTGTGCATTTTCCATAGAATCTCAAGGCATATACATGTAATGAAACAAAGTATATAAGCTCCATCTCATGTAAATAAGAACCAATCAATTTCAAATATTGCAACATCATCAAAATACTCTTCCTTATACTCATTTCAACGAGTTGTCTATCTACATGCAGACTTTGTGTTGGAGTCAGTTTTTCATTAATAGACGTTTAACTCTAATGCATTACTGGTCTGTGCTCCCTTTGCCTAGATGATATATTAGAGCTAACTGCCTTTCAAAAAAAACAACTCCGGCACAATGGCTGCAAGTGGAGAGACGGGGGATTACGGAGAGGGGAATAGCAGAAGTAGAAGAATAACTGGATTATTTAGGAAAAACAGTACAGAGTCTGGATATATATATATATATATATATATATATATATATATATATATATATATATATATATCCAGAATACTTGGGACCTGGGGTTTTCCAGATATGGGATCTTTCTGTAATTTGGATCTGCATACCTTAAATCTACTAGAAAATCATGTAACCATTAAATAAACCCAATAGGCTGATTTTAATTATATCTTAGTCGGGATCAAGTACAAGGTACTGTTTTATTATTACAGAGAGAAAGGAAATTGTTTTTAAAAGTTTGGATTATTTGTATAAAATGGAGTCTATGGGAGACGGCCTTTCCATAATTTCTGAATAACGGGTTTCCAGATAACGGATCTCATACCTGCACAAAGAATAAGGAAATAATTTTTAAAGGGGAACTATCCCGTAAATGAAAATTTAAAATAAGTTGCAACACACTGAAATAAGAAACCTTCTTAATACAATCAATTAAATATTCTGCACCGTTTCTGAAATAATCAAGTTTATATTCACTGTCCCTCTCTCAGCATCTGATTCTCTTCCATAGTTGGCCTACTAAAAAAAAACATTTAAACCTTCGATAAACCCAATAGGATTGTTTTGCCTCCAATAAGGATTCCTTATATCTTAATCGGGATCAAGTACAAGGTACTGTTTCATTAAAAAAGAAATAATTTTTCAAAAACGTAAAATGTTTAACAGACCCCATACGTGTGTGTGTTTATATATATATATATATATATATATATATATATATATTTATTTATTTATATATATATATTTATTTATTTATTTATTTATACAGATAGATAGATAGATTCTGAATGATGTTATTGTGTTGTGAGCTATGAGTATAAATAGAAACAATATTCTGCTTTCGGATTCCTTTCTGCCTCACTAACCTGTGGCCCCTTTACTGACAGTCTCATTCCACTCCTCAGGCCGCCCCTTCCAAACCCCCTCGGTGCTGCTAGGAGCTACCTGCACATATCTTATTATATGGCAAGTCCCGTGAGATCTCCGCACAGCAGCCGGCAAGACACACTTAATAACAGGCTGCTGGAAAAAAAGGAAACCTCCAGCAAAATAAAATCCAAGACTTTGTATAAATGGTGCAGTGATTATTATGGAGCTGATAGTTATTCTTGCTGTTTGGCCCAATAAACATATTGCTTAGCTTTTCATATGCAGCACTTTTAGTTGAATTGGTCGCTGACATGCACACAAGCCGGGTTTCTTGCTGTTTGTCTCTCGCCGCACTCATTAAAAATACAATTACGGCTAACTTACTTATGCTTTTGGAAGAATTTGTGACAAAAATGATAATGCAGTGGTCTCATTAAATACTCTGTCAGAAGCCTCAGAGGTAGCCATTAGGGGCTTGCTTATCTCCATGGCAAAAGATAAAATCTAATAATTTAGGAAAAGAACTGATGCAGCAAATTGCTGTATTATAAGCGTAGAATAAGATGACTTTCTCCGAAAAGATTAAGGGAAAACTTTCTGATCTCTTGGGCATCTGGGGGGGAGAAGAGAAGACTTTGAAGAAAAGAGAAAATTAGCTTTTTATTTCAGACTGACTTTAAAAAAAATGCTCGATTAATGCACCCTTGGAAAGATATCAAAAAAGGAACCAGTGAAGTTTCTAGCCTGCATTCACAATTGCTAACCACACTGCAGTGGCTTTCAGACATTTTTGGTCCAGGTCCCTGACGTTCATAACTGTTTCACCACCCACCAGCCAACCTACACCTTCCCCCCCACCAAGCACTCATCCCATTCCTCATACTTGCTGCAGGGTTGCCAGGTTGGCGGGTTTCCCGCCAAATTGGGCGTTTTTTTAAGTGTGGTGGCGGTTTTTCCAAGTCCAAACCCGCCAATGGCTAGTTTTGGGCTAGTTTTAACAGGTGCCACGGTTTGGACTTGGAAAAACCGCCCAATGCCCAAATAGTAGCACGCACTGTCTGCTGCACACCGCCATTAGACATGGTTGAACAGACACCTAGAACTGATTTCTGCACAAAACCCCCAATTTAAAAAACACATTGATGCCCCCCGTACAAGTAAAAAAAAAGCATTGTTGGCCAACACCCCCAAGTTAAAAAACCATTAGTGGCTAGGGTCCCCCCATTAAAGTAAAAAAAATAAATAAAACCATTGGTAGTCAGGGCTCTCCCCCCATAAAGGTAAAAAAAAACATTGGTGGCCAGTGAAAAAACAAAAAACCATTGGTGTTGAGTAGAAACTTACCATAACAATAAGGCAGGCGGTCTTCTTCCTCCTAAGCAAACGTAGCTACTTCTTTCTCATCTGTGTCTTCTTCTTCGGCTCCCATTCTGTGGCTTTGGCTCCCATTTGGATGCTTCAGTTCCCATTCGGCTGCTTAGGCTCCCAAATCAGTGGCTCTCAGCTTCAGCGGCTCCCGATTTGGCTCCGGCTCCTATTAGGCGGCTCCCAGCCCACTTTACAATAAATGGAGTGGTCCACTGGACATTTGCCAAAATGGACAAATTACCAGTCTGGGTCTGGCTAGAGCCAACAGGTCAGGACTAGGAGTCAAAATAGGACCTGGCATTTTAAGATGCACAGAGGGCCAAACATTCCCCACCATCCCAATAAATAGTAACTGTCTATGTCATCTTACAGATTGCCAATCTGGGCCTGAGAGCCATCTTGTGCCTAAGAATGAAATATGTAGAGCAGTGGTCCCCAAACTTAGGGCTGGCCCCCCTGGGAGGCCAGGATGGCTCAGCCTGAAGGCCAATTAGGCTGAGAAGGGGAGAATGGCCATTTGATCTCCGTTGAGACCTGAAAGTCCAGCTTGAAGGTCAGTTAGGGTGAGGTTTGAGATGAATATGTATTGGCTGTCCTAGAAAATATTGAGCTATGGCTGTATGACACCAATATTTTTCTATTTTTCTCTGTACCAGTTTCATGAGCTAAGGGAGGCCCTTCAATTGGTGCCATGGCCAAAGGTTGGACTTCCATGTGGGGCTTGAACTAAAGAAGTTTGACAACCACTGGTTTAGAGGAATGGTTGGTATCTTCCAATGAAGAGCACAGACCCAGTATTGTAGGTAGGGAGAAGGACAGCAATATATAGGGGTCTTGAAAGTTGCAAAGAGAGAGTTATATGAAGTGCTTCAAAATGCAACCTACATTTTGTCATCGAGAAAACATTTTCTCCTAATTCAATATCACATTTTCCCACAAAATTACGTTTTCATGCAATAAGACCCAACATAAGATTCTTTCCTCAAACTGAATTTAGCCATTATAGATTATAGTGTGTGGTATAGTGTATCCACAGTAATGATACAGTCCTTAACATTTGGACACTCACAGCTTCCATTAATATCTCAAAACTGACAAGACTGCTGCCTCCGTGTACAACCTAAAGTGCATTTATTATTAAACGTATCTAGTAGAGATAAATCGAAAGCAACTGAACTTTCGGGGTTTTCGTGAAAACGTTTCACTACTCATCTGAGCGCCTTCTTCAGTTTGAAGTCCAAGTTGAATTGAAGAACCTGCTTAGATGAGTGGTGAAGTATTTTCAAGAAAACTAAAAAAAAAACAGTTTTAGACTTTAGAACCTACTAGATACTGTATATCATGACCTGGATGAATATCCATGGACATATTATTAAACTTGTTTTTGTCGCTATTATCCTCACTGTTTAACATTTCCAAAAAAGGCAGGAACTTCAGCAAGAGCTGCATGGAGGCAGGCAAGTTGGACATCCCAAAGTTATGTGATCCCACAAAAGTCTAGATGCCACAGGTCATGGGTCAGAAAATAACCTAACCTAAGGGTCTACTATAACCTCAAATATATCTGCTTAATGCCTATGTCAAAATATTTTTGAGCAGGTTCAATGTTGAATAGCATTCAATGGAAAACTTCAATGTGAGAGACATACATTGCAAGAGCTTAGTCCATGACCAGATAGATATCAGTGAAAAAAGCACTTTAAAGCACTCTGTAGAGACTCACATTAGTTTTCAGACTATTGCAGAGAAAAGGCTGTATGATTTAGGGATCATGCGTGTTTCTATGCAATATCCTGTGGGTGATTCATGGCAAAGAAGGTTGCAATTACATTCATTAGGCACTTGCTAAATAATACAAAACTCTGATTTGGCTGCTCTGTATTACACAATTCCCTTACAAATGGATATGGAGGCAGCAAATGGTTTATTTTAGATACAGAACGTTCACGGTCAAAGCTATGAGACAACATTGGATAAATCCTCACTTTGAATCTGAGCATCTACTCCCAATGGAAAGACTTACATTTATTCATGTCCACTATGATAACATGTGCTTGGCCTCTCTCTGAAACAAGTATTTCCTGATGCTTTCTGTCAGGATCAGCCAGGACTCAAACTCTGGTTTACTCTGTTTGGGACTCTTGCACTTACCGTGTGAGCCAATGGAGGCTCATGGGTTTGGCCCTGACCTTATCATTGTTATTCCCGAATCTGCCTGTTTCCAGTATGTCTCCTCCCTGTTCTCCACCCACCTCGTTTCCCTCATGTGTTTCCTATTCCCAATCTTCTGCCCTTTATAAACCCAGCCCTGAGCTTTACTGGGCTGAGTCATTGAATGTATTTTGTTGTTCCTGTATGACCTGCCAACCCTGATTCCTGTGTGAGTACCTCAAAGTTCCCATGTTCCCCAATTTCTCATTATCCTTTGGATTCCCTGATTCTAACCATGGCACATCCCCAAATATCGCTTTGCCTGTTCCTGCCTTTGTTTCTGTTACTGGTTGCCATTAAACCTTCAACCTTTCATGTCTGTGCCTTCAGTTATCTATGGGTTTACCCCTGGGCTTCTGCCATACCCTCTCCCTACGGAGTGGCTAACTGCAGTTACAGTGGCTCCTCGCTGTTCCCCTTACAGAATGACTCAGCCAAACTACAGGAAGCCTATGGGAAAGCCCTCTGTGCCTTCTGGTTCCCTTGTTGAACTGTAACTCCCTTGGGGTGGGGAGGATGAGGCTGAAGATGGCATCCATTTTTGCTTTTCTGATGAGGAGTATTGGGAGTATTTTGACTCAGACGAGGAGGACAGGGAGGATCTTGATTCTGATGAACTACAAACTGCCTTCTGCCCTGTGTCTGACCAGCCACCTCCAGTTTTTTGGTTCTTCTCCTGGGCCAGTTATCCACCAGCAGTCTGCCTCAATCAACCATATCTTAATTTGCAGATAGATGTTTGCGATGGTTATGGACTAAGGTTTTGCAAGGTCTATCTGGTTATGAAATGTCTCTCACCTTGAAGTTTTCCATTGAATGCTACTATAAGATGAAATAATATTCAACATTCCTTTTTAGATTTGAATGTTAAAGGTAAAAAAAGGATTGGGGACCCCTGCTGTATGCCCGATCAGGTCTTGACTGGGAGTTAAAATAGGCCCTGGCATTTCAAGTACAAAGAGGCCCAATCAGCTCCCCACCAGCCCACTAAATAGTGACTTTCTATTGCATCTTATGGCAGCCCCTCTGGCATTTGCCAGATTTCCGGGCCTGTGCCTGATACCTGTGGGTAAACCCAGCCGTGGGTTCAGGCCCACACACACAGTGAATTCAGGCCACGGATGGGTTTGGGCTGAGCTTTTCTTGCCGCCCATCCCACCCGAGACCTAAGTATGCGCTGCCTCTTCCAGCGATTTCTATATATGCGCGCCTGACCACCCTTTCCATGACATTAAAGATAGGGGCAGGTCGGGCACGAGTATACAGTATAAGGGTTAGTAGGGTGGCAGGTTAGGGTCAGATGCGGGTAGACAAATTGTCGACCCTCATATCACTAGTAGTAACCTTAAAGAATTGCCTACTGTAGCAAGCTAGAGATTTCACAACACTGAGAGCAAAATGGGATGCAATTCATATATGAGCATTTAGATGGATCATCTCATGGATAACTCCAACAATTAATAGGGACTAAACTGCATATTGCACATGCGTGTAACCAACATGAGCTTAGATTCTCTTATAATACTCAGTACTATTACCCACCAACAGACAAAGAGTATTTGTAGTTGTATTTTGAAAAGACAAATTGTATCTAAAGCAATACTGTCACCGTCACTCTCTATCTATGTGCCAATATAAATCTGTGTATAACTTTTTCGCAATGTAGAAAAGTACACACAGGAAGGACAAATGTTATATAAATATTAGGAAGGAAGTCCCTGTCCATAGAGCTTACAATCTAAGCGGGTGGATACCATTCAGGCACGAATAGGAGAGAAAATGTTCACACAATTTTGAGCATTGGTCCGTTGGCGCCATCTCTCCCCACTATACCTGCTATCCCACACTCACACTCCCTTCCCAGAGACTATTATCCCACTGTTACTATAGGCACCATCTCTCCCTACTATACCTGCTATCCCACATTCACACTCCCTTCCCAGAGACTATTATCCACTGTTACTATAGACACCATCTCTCCCTACTATACCTGCTATCCCACAGTCACACTCCCTTCCCAGAGACTATTATCCCACTGTTACTATAGGCACCATCTCTCCCTACTATACCTGCTATCCCACAGTCACACTCCCTTCCCAGAGACTATTATCCCACTGTTACTATAGACACCATCTCTCCCTACTATACCTGCTATCCCACAGCCACACTCCCTTCCCAGAGACTATTATCCACTGTTACTATAGGCACCATCTCTCCCTACTATACCTGCTATCCCACAGTCACACTCCCTTCCCAGAGACTATTTTCCCACTGTTACTATAGGCACCATCTCTCCCTACTATACCTGCTATCCCACAGTCACACTCCCTTCCCAGAGACTATTATCCCACTGTTACTATAGACACCATCTCTCCCTACTATACCTGCTATCCCACACTCACACTCCCTTCCCAGAGACTATTATCCCACTGTTACTATAGGCACCATCTCTCCCTACTATACCTGTTATCCCACAGTCACACTCCCTTCCCAGAGACTATTTTCCCACTGTTACTATAGGCACCATCTCTCCCTACTATACCTGCTATCCCACAGTCACACTCCCTTCCCAGAGACTATTATCCCACTGTTACTATAGACACCATCTCTCCCTACTATACCTGCTATCCCACAGTCACACTCCCTTCCCAGAGACTATTATCCCACTGTTACTATAGGCACCATCTCTCCCTACTATACCTGCTATCCCACAGTCACACTCCCTTCCCAGAGACTATTTTCCCACTGTTACTATAGGCACCATCTCTCCCTACTATACCTGCTATCCCACAGTCACACTCCCTTCCCAGAGACTATTATCCCACTGTTACTATAGACACCATCTCTCCCTACTATACCTGCTATCCCACAGTCACACTCCCTTCCCAGAGACTATTATCCCACTGTTACTATAGACACCATCTCTCCCTACTATACCTGCTATCCCACAGTCACACTCCCTTCCCAGAGACTATTTTCCCACTGTTACTATAGGCACCATCTCTCCCTACTATACCTGTTATCCCACAGTCCCACTCCCTTCCCAGAGACTATTATCCAACTGTTACTATAGGCACCATCTCTCCCTACTATACCTGTTATCCCACAGTCACACTCCCTTCCCAGAGACTATTATCCCACTGTTACTATAGACACCATCTCTCCCTACTATACCTGCTATCCCACAGCCACAGTCCCTTCCCAGAGACTATTATCCCCACTGTTACTATAGGCACCATCTCTCCCTACTATACCTGCTATCCCACAGTCACACTCCCTTCCCAGAGACTATTATCCCCACTGTTACTATAGGCACCATCTCTCCCTACTATACCTGCTATCCCACAGTCACACTCCCTTCCCAGAGACTATTATCCAGGTCCGGACTGAGAATTAAAATAAGCCCTAGCATTTCAGGTACACACAGGCCCAATCAGCCTACATAGAGGCCCAAACAAGCCCCACCAGCCCACTAAATACTGACTTTCTATGGGACCTTATAGCAGCCCCTCTGGCATTTGCCAGAACCCACAGATTGCCAGTCCGGGCCTGCTATTATTATCCCACTGTTACTATAGGCACAATCTCTCCCTACTATACCTGCTATCCCACAGTCACACTCTCTTCCCAGAGACTATTATCTTCATTGTTACTATAGGCTCCACATTACAGCTGCATTACCTGCCAATAAAGTGGTATGTGAGTGTTGTTCTGCATTTTACACACTTTCACTACTCAGGGCACTCAGTGGGACATTTTAATTCAATATTTAACAAGATGGTTCTCATAAAATGCAATGGGTGATAGTCCGTTTTGTAGGATTGTAAGCTTTACTACAATATTCCCTTTTCACTAAAACCTATTCTCCTGGAATTTACAAATTGCTCAAGGTCATTGCCCCACTAAGCAGATTGTATCTGATTTGCTTACCCATAATCTATTAAAGTAAGTGGCCTCTGTGTAATCAGTCTCTGCTGTACAATCTATCCCTGGTGAAATGTGTACTAATGAGGTATTTATCAGTGTCAGACTACCAGAGGTATTGCTATGTCTTTGTCATTTGAAGCAGTAATCTGTGTGAGCTCTAAGATCTACTGCTACTCTATGATTCGCCATAATAATTATTATTATTATTATAGCTTGTTTATAAATGACTGGCAGTTTCAGCTTCATTGTACTGCACATTAGTGGGGAATAAAATGCAAAGAGACAAAGGAGTCAGAGGGCTTTGCTTGGCTTATTTATATATATATATATATATATATATATATATAATCAAAATTTATACTGGCCAAACATCAATGCAAATGAAAAGAATTGGGGGATTCAAAACCCTTTGGAAACATAACTCACTGCATTGAGTTTTCTATTGGATGCCAACATCACAAACCACAGATTCCCTGGGCCCCTCTATAATCAGGTACTCAGTGATGATATTTTTATATGGAAATAAAACAACCCCCTTCCTTTACACCTCATTTTTACTGTGAGCTGGGTAGGGGGTAAAATAAATAGTTATCACCACCCTGTAGAGATAAGTGGACCCTCCCCACTACCTCCCTTTGGGTAATAAATATAAATGTACACCCTTGCCCCTAGCTGTGACCTCCAACCCTCTTGGTCTATGTGGGATTGGATTTAAACCAAAACTACTATCTCTATTAAACCAGAACCCCTGTTCAGTGCAGGTCTAATAAATATCCCAAACTGTGCAACTGCCATAAACGCTGCACTCATGCCTCCCCTTGGTTTGTGATGGATGAAGAGGGGCAGGATGGTTTAGAGATTCAGTGATACAAAAGAAAAGGGTCTAATAAAAATGTAATACCCAATGAATACTAAACGAGCATTTATACTGTGGGCTGTAAGGACTGTTGGTCCTTTCTGCGGGCAAAGCATATGATACATCTAGAAATAGAAAGCAGACATTTATACAAAGAAAACTATAGGTGTGAATGGTATTTGTGGAGCCGTACACTGGAAAACACTTGGTTCCAACTGTAGGATCAAAGTTGGTGACCTTATTGGCCCCAGATAAACAATGTCAGATAACTAAGGAATGTATTACAGTACAATAAAGGTAATGACCCTAGAAGATCTGTTTCCTAAGAATCATCTAAAGACATGAGACCTTAGCCATGCATCGAGCAACATGGTTGAGCAGTTTGGCTGATTTCATTCTTTTTACCCAACCATCACTAAACGTGTTAACCCCCTTGCAAAGCAGTTGTATTACACAGTCCAGCAATGTGGTCTATTGTTGCCTTTTATTGGAGCATGTAGGGAGCACGGCAAACACAGGTGACCCTATGCCGGTTACACTTTCTCATCTCCCTCTGTCATGATTTTTATGATTTTTTTCTAATTTACACTGATTACACTGCAAATAATTCACTCTACAATATAAAATTTCATTCCTGAACCAGCAAGTTTTTTTTTTAGTTGTAATATTGGTGTGTAGGCGCCATCTCAGGTCATTTTGGCTGGTCATGTGCTTTCAGAAAGAGCCAGTTTAGGATGGAACTGCTTTCTGGCAGGCTGTTGTTTCTCCTACTCAATGTAACTGAATGTGTCGCAGAGGGACCTGGATTTTACTATTGATCTACCAGGCAGCTGTTATCTTGTGTTAGGGAGCTGCTATCTGGTTACCTTCCCATTGTTCTGTTGTTGCTGGGGGGAAGGGAGACGTGATATCACTCCAACAGTACAGCAGTAAAGAGTGACTGAAGTTTATCAGAGCACAAGTCACATGACTGGGGGCAGCTGGGAAACTGACAATATGTCTAGTACCATGTCAGATTTAAAAATTAAATATAAAAAAATTGGTTTGCTCTTTTGCTCTGCAGAATTCTGATATTAACTGATGTGTTTTGAAAAAAATGTCTTGCCAATGACAATATCCCTTTAAAGGACCAGTAACATCAAAAATTTTTTTAAAAAAATTGTTAGAATAAAACGGAAAAAAAAACACCAGGACAAATTAAAATTTCAAATTATAAAAAAGCCTTTATTAAGAAATATCTTACCGAAACTCCACTTTCTGTCCTCTTCAGAAACGGCGATATGGCGACCATCCAGAGTGCAGTGCTGGATTTGTCCTCCCTGGCTAGCTCCCATAGTCTACTGTCGATCCGGCTTCAGCTCCCGGTAACTGCCACCGACAACTGGCGCCTGCATGTGAAGCACCCAGGGGCAGGGGAGGGAGAGACCATGTTGTGAGGGCACTTCAGCTCTTCATCCAGCCGGGCTGCTTTCCAGCACCGTCTTCCTGCTGTCAGTAGACTATGGGAGCTAGCCAGGGAGGACAAATCCAGCACCGCACTATGGATGGTCGCCATATCGCTGTTTCTGAAGAGGACAGGAAGTGGAGTTTCGGTAAGTTATTTCTTAATAAAGGAATGCTGTAATTTGGAGCTTTTTGGATACCGGTTTTCCAGATAACAGATCATATACCAGTATCACTCAGAGAATTATGAGAAATTCTACTTATGGACCTGTCCACACCCCCAGTGATGAGTCAGATCCCTTCTCCACTAGGTTGCATCGTTTTTCTAGTACAGGTATGGGACCTGTTATACAGAATGCTCGGGACCTGGGGTTTTCTGGATAACAGATCTTTCCATAATTTGGATCTTCGTATTTTAAGTCTTCTAGAAAATCATGTAAACATTAAATAAACCCAATAGGCTGCTTTTGCTTCCAAAAAGGATTAATTATATCTTATTTGGGATCAAGTACAAGGTACTGTTTTATTATTACAGAGAAAAAGGAAATCATTTTTAAAAATCTGGACTATTTGGGATCAAATGGAGTCTATAGGAGATGGTCATTCCTTAGTTCGGAGCTTTCTGGATAACAGGTTCCCGAGTAATGGATCCCATACCTGTAATACATATTAGGCACATGGGTGAAGGGAAGAAGGGTTGTGCCACCCAGAGTAACAATGGCTGGTTAGAAAAGGATAAACTGGAAGCTGAGCCAGTAATGATCATTGAAACATTCAGCCTTCAATATTTTCTTATAGGACAAATCCATATGTACATACAGATAATGGCCATTTAAGATATGTAGAAGGTTATGTAGTAACATGGGGCCTTCCCTGATTTATTAACCCTTCAACCCACTGTTAGAGTAAGAACACTGGTAAACTTGTCACACACCTATGAAAAAGAAGAACATCCCTAAATATTCATGCTGACAATAAAGCCCAGTTCCATTCCTTTCTATCCTTCTTTCTTTCTTTTCTTTGCCCTAGCCCTAACCTGACATTTGGATTACACGTTGATAAGCTGGAGGAAAGCACCTACGCCGGACTGGGAATAGTATGCAGGAATAAATCTTGCCAGAGGACACATTGTCCTACACATGCTAATGTTGATCATTAACTACTGTGACATGGACTGGAGCGGGTCCCCGGGGTGCTTATATAAACTGGGCACACTTCACTTGGCTGTGTTTACTGAACGGGAAATGTCTATCCCTTGTTTCTTATCACAATAAGCGCACTGGTGGTGCTCACTCACAAACAAGCACAGTCATTGCTATAAATCAAGCTCGGAGCTTTTAGCTTTTCTTCCAAACGTTTCTAATGCTGCCCACAACACATGGGTCAATATTGAAGCCCAACGTACTTTGATATCTGGTATGGGTGTAGCCACATATCAATGGCGCTGTTTTAAAAGAACCCATAAAGAACCATACTGGATTATAATCTCACTCAACAGGTCTGGACAGGCCCTATGTGGTGTCCCCATTGTTGGCCCAGTTGAATGCTCATTTGCTGTCTGCTTTTCCTTATAATGTTTCAGATTTTGAGTTTGTTATTCTAGCAGTGATGGACTGGGTCTCCTAGGGCCCAACAGAGAATCTGATGTTGAGGGCCCACTATCACAATAAGTATAACAATTTGTTAATTGTTAATTTACATTGTTAATGTCTCCGCAGGTCGAGAATCCACTGCCCCACTGCTCTTCCGCTCCTGGTCTGTCTACACTCGGAAACATTGATTCTGCTCGGGTGCAGGCAGATGCGGCAGATTTCCATGCAGAAATGTTGCATTTCGAAATTCACCCACAGTTGAAAGACAAGGGGAACAGCAGGGCAGCAGATTCCCCGTCTGCAGAGAATCCGCATTACTAAACATTGTCTGGCCCTAGTCTTAATGTAATAGGTGTCCTATAGATCTATGATCAAAAATAAGAAGGGGAAGATGGAAAATGTCATTGGCTGGGGGCATTCCAGGAGATCTCCTGGTACATGGAATAGCAACAGTGGGCGTCTTAGACACCCCACAATGGTTCTATCCTGCCTGGTGTGCCTCTTTTTCCAAAAATGCACCAGTCTAGGGTATTTTTACTCTTCTGATACTGCAACATCCTCTCTATTTGCTCACGTGCAATAGAGAAATGAGCAAATAATTTCTGTATGGTGCGTGCTCTCGCCCAGGCTGTGGAGTGCTGGTATATAAGGATTGCTGCACTCCAATTTCACGTTAAAAACGCTTTTATTTTAAATGCAGCATAGATAATTGCTGTGATCGAGAATGCGTGTGCTCTTGTTATACCTGTGGATCCCTCATCTGGAAAGTTGAGAAGTTGAGCAAAACTCCCTGCTGCCATTGTTTCTTTCTTTACTTTGCCTATGGGGTTGGTGAGATTAAAAGCGATTGACACATAAGTGGTAGAGTTAATCAATCCTTTTGTTAAAGCAATATGACCCTATATATCTGTTTGTCTGTTCCCGTGCCTTTGGCGCTGGCTCTTTCTTTAGATATTGTGATTCGGGCTTGAAGGGATACAAGCGCGAGCCGGGTAAGGATTGTGAACACAATTGGACCTTGGGACTATATTATTTTGGACACAATCTACATATATACTGTATATCTATATCTATCTATGTAATATATATATAACCAGGGTCGGACTGGAGCATGGGGGGTCCACTGGGTTCCAAACTTCCGGGGGCCCCCCGCGCACATTTGTAAATGCCGACGCCCACAGCGCATGCATGAATGGCAGCAAGTGGTGCACATCGTGACGCATATTTTTGTTTTGGGGCTCGGCAGATTAGGGGAGCGGGTCTGGGGCGGCCCAGTCCGACCATGTATATACCTTTTATACAGAAAGCTCGGGACCTGGGGTTTTCTGGATAATGTATCCATAATTTGGATCATCATACCTTAAACCTACTACAAAAAAAATGTTATAGTTAAATATGCTTAATTGGCTTGTTTTGCATCCAATAAGGAGTAATTATATCTTAATTGGGATAACTTACAAGACACTGTTTTATTATTGCAGAGGAAAAAATGAGATCATTTATAAAAACTTTTTCTATGTAAGATGGCCTTTCCACAATTGAGAACTTTCTGGATAACAGGTTTTCAGAGAGTGGATCCCATATTTATACATACACATATTATATATATATACATTATATGTTTTTCTATGTTCTGTTTTAAGGACTGATTTGTTCTCTAGAGATGCTAAATACTGCTTTTTAAGCTTCTCAGAAAACCAGCGTTTGGTGGTGCAAAAGGATGGGAATTTTAGTTTCATAGCAGCTGGTGGACTGATTTAAAGAAAGGCTTTTGAACAGACAAGGTTAATCTAAATGTAGGCCTGGAAGATTAACCGATGTGCTTAAACTTGAGAGTGAATCTGGTGAGGACTGTGTGTCCTTTAATTGCTATCGAGACTTTCCTGAACAGCTGGAAAGGGAAAATAGAGTTGACTTACCAAGGCAATAGCAATAACCTACTGTCTCATGGAAATGTTTGAATCAAGTTGCATTTTAGATGTTTATTCCTCTTTGTAAATACTGTATTGTGCACATTTATCTTAAACAAGTTGTATACATAATATAGTGAGTTGTCCATGTCTGTTAATTGAGTCCATGTTACATCATTTAATGATAACGCTTTTACAACAACCTAAATGGAAGGGAGTGTGACTGTGGGATAGCAGGTATAGTAGGGAGAGATGGTGCCTTTAGTAACAGTGGGATAATAGTCTCTGGGAAGGGAGTGTGACTGTGGGATAGCAGGTATAGTAGGGAGAGATGGTGCCTATAGTAACAGTGGATAATAGTCTCTGGGAAGGGAGTGTGACTGTGGGATAGCAGGTATAGTAGGGAGAGATGGTGTCTATAGTAACAGTGGGATAATAGTCTCTGGGAAGGGAGTGTGGCTGTGGGATAGCAGGTATAGTAGGGAGAGATGGTGCCTTTAGTAACAGTGGGATAATAGTCTCTGGGAAGGGAGTGTGGCTGTGGGATCGCAGGTATAGTAGGGAGAGATGGTGCCTTTAGTAACAGTGGGATAATAGTCTCTGGGAAGGGATTGTGGTTGTGGGATAGCAGGCACACCCAATGTAGCTCTGCTGCCAACTACCACTCACTTTAGATTGTGTTTAGATCAGCACATCTGCCATTTCAAGACACTGACAGTTAGTTTGAGGACAACCTCAAATATAGTTGATGAATTATTCTCCGTTTCAGTGTCAGACTGGCCCATCGGGATACCAGGAAAAGTCCCGGTGGGCCCAGGTGTCAGTCGGCCCTTATGCAGTTAAACATTTGGCCTATTTCATGGCCATTTCCCATTTCTATAAGAACAAAGAGGCTAAATAGATGGAATAATAGATTATAGTATGTAAACAAAAGAAACTAGGAGAATAGAGGTTGAGTGGAGATGAAGAATAATAGTACTGAGTGGGCCCCTAGTCTATGGATTTTGGGTGGGCCCCTGGTGTCCCAGTCCGACACTGCTCCGGTTCTACTATTCTTTCAAGGAAACAGTAACAATTTCATTATACGCATTTCCACTTTGCTTATCCATAAAAAAACAAGTATTTTTTCACATTATATTATGAAACATGCTGTACAACACCCACCACCAAAAACTACATTGGAAAACCCTCAAATTTGCCATTCCAAAGAAAATATCCTGGATTTTTCTATACATGTGCCTTTATTTTTAGTAGGACAAGTAAGTAGTGATAGGCGAATCTCACCTGTTTTGCTTCGCTGAAAATTCGTCCGCCAAAACGCATTGAAGTCTTTGGGCGATGCACTAGGTGGTGCGAAAAATTCGGTTTTGCTGCGAAACTCGGCAAAATAAATTCGCTCATCACTACCAGTAAGTATAAGGTTTGCACTACGTGATGAACAAATAAATTAGACTAATCTTACTGTATCTACACAAGACCATTCATTAAACTTGAGCCTTATAGGACAGAGTGCTATAGTTGTGCATCACCCCAACCCTCCTTAACAATAAAGCTGTTTCTAGAACCCCTGGTGCAGTTACCAACCCCTCCACTGCTTGAGACTTGGAGATCCAGGGGAAGGTGACAAGTTATAGCAGATTATTGGTGGGTCATGGGGTTTCCAGGAATTATTTTGGACATTTCTTTGACTCCCTGGAGAAGATTCTTTAGACTTGTTCAATAACATCTTTGTATGTTGCAAATGTGTGAGAAATACTCATGCGATACATAAAGAAAAAAAGCATTCCTATAGCATCATGTTTCCATAAAAATGATTCATAATGTGCTTCAGTAGTGATGGGAGAATCTGTCCCATTTTGCTTTGTCCAAAAATTCAAAATACTGAAAAATGCTGAAAATTTGGCAAAAAGTATTGAAGTCAATAGCCATCACATTTTTTTATGCGCTGCAATTTTTTAGGCGCGTCAATGGACTATTTTGTCTTGGCGACTTTTTTGTGGCAACCGAAATTTTTGGCTGTGAATTTTTGCCGATGTTTTGTGACAAAATTCCAATATGCCGATGTGTGGGATTTCTCCTTGAATACATCACTACACTTCAGTTAAGGGGCCTATACTATAGGGTTGGCCGATGTTCCTTCCCTAGGAATCCTGGAGACATGGAATATGAGCAGTATTATACATCAGAGGATTTTCCATACTCATTGTAGTAGAATGTACCATTGCACCTCAAGTCTCCTCTTAGACTACAGTATTTGTATCACTATAAAGACATGAATGCTCCATTACATTGCTCACCCCCAGTTCCTTTCTGAAGCTGCGTAATGTTTATTATGAGGAATCCTAGTCTGTCCATGATTCACAGTCAAAGAATGAAGACATGCAGCCACATTAAGGCCAGTAGGGCCCCTGTGGAAGGAGAGTATCAGGAGAGTAAGTTCGGGGGTGTTACAATAGCTTTGTGTTGCATAACATCTGTGTGTGCAAGTAAAGTAAACTGGTAAAGCTTAAAAGAATGAGGCTGTAAATAAAATTTCCTGAGTTAATCTGATTGCCTGGACCTCCAGTTAATTCATATCTAAAGCAGTGGTTCCCATGGAACCATAGTATAATAAATCAAAGGGTAGGGTCTCCAAATAGTAAGTGATTACTTGCCACATAAGGGAAGAGGCCCAGGTGCATCACCCTAAACCCTCACCACGGGGAGCGGACAAACCAAAAATTCTTTGGAGCAGGCACTCAGTAAAGGCAATCTTCTACCAGGCAGTTAGTTCAAAGTGAAAAGTAGTTTATAGCCTATGATTAAGTGTTTGTAACACGAAACGCATAAGGCTGTGGACACAATAAACTACTTTTCACTTTGAACTAACTGCCTGCTAGAAGATTGTCTTTATTGAGTGCCTGCTCCAAAGACTTTTCGTTTCCCATGGAACCAGCATGAAGACTAGTGAGACCGAGATTTGGGACAGATTTTGATTTATATATCTGTAGATACTCCAGCCTGAATCACAGGTAGGGCGTTATTCACAAAAATCCGATTTTATCTCATTGTTTCAATAAAAAAGCTTGAGATTTGGGATTAAAGCATATTTGCTGTAAAATTGGGTTACCAAATATTAGACCTCAAAGTGGGGCTTGAGCCCAAAAAGTCTTAAATCCTGATCATTGTTAGTGGGGTGTTGGGAGAGAGTAAGGTAGCCTCTTCAAGCTATATGATATATACCCTGCACTTCGAAGCAAGCTAAATATAGTTATAATCTTCTATTTTTATATAACTGGAATCTGTAGACACTGGGATTAATCACTTTTAGTTTCTATTGTTTGACGTTACTCACTTGGACAAATAGGATTTCCTGTTATATCTGTGGTCCTAGAGGAAGTGTAATGATATCAGCTTCCTGGTCCTACCAGTTAATCTCCTCACTCAGGACCTACCCAGGGATAAGGATGTTATTACTTCATCTCTGTCAGTCTGCTATATCATCTACTAGACTGTTTCTTCCTGTTGGATCTGTTGCTATACCCTGCCCTTGTTTTATAAATGGATAAAGGTGACACCCATATGGGCAATCATTCTTGCTTGTGCTGCTGACATTTAATCTCATAGGGGCAAATTCACTAAAATGCGGTGCAACTTCGCCGCACTTCGCCAGGCGTATTTTCGCCAGCGCTCTGCAAATTCACTAAAATCCGAAATTCAAATTTCAATGGAGGAACACGTATCACCACTTCAAATGCCTAGAAAACCTTCAAATCAGCAAATATAAATTTTATTTTGCCCTACACATGTGCCCACTGTCTAGGTAAGTTGCCATGAGTCAGGAAATGTAGGGGGGAAGGAGGGGAGCCCCAAAAATATTTTCGATCTTTTTCAGCCTATCACCCATCATGTAGAAAACACGCCAGCGTTTTTTGGGACTTAGAAAAAATTTTGACTTTTTTTTTAAACAATCCCTATCTACTCTATTGCGCTTCGCCAGGTCTGAGGTGGCGAAGGAAGTCTAGCGTAAAAGGTAGCGTTCAGTACACTGTGCAAGTTAGTGAATTTGCGTAGTTACGTCGCTAGCGAAAATTCGCCTGGCGTAAGGGTGCGAAGTAACACTAGCGAAACTACGCCAGCGTTCGTTAGCGAAGTTGCGCAGTAACGAAAAATGCCAAACGCTAGCGGCACTTAGTGAATTTGCGCCATAGTGTTTCCTTGGGGGGTTTGACCCTGATGAATTGACTGTGCCTCAAATTCTCCAAATGAATAAAAAGAAAAAGGAAAATGAGGGCTGATAAAGATATGGGAATGCGGGTTACCAGTCATGCAGTCATGGCTACAATTGAATAAAACCATAGTTCCTGCTTTATCTTTAATGTATTCTAACTGTATTCTAAGAACTGAGCAACTCAATTCTATAAGCGAACTGCATAAGCAATAAACTGCAAGTGTTGCACTTCAAAATAGTGTTGGTTGCTGTGGGTCACTTTCTACTGATGGCAGTGGCAAGTCATACCTCCCAACATTTTGGAAATAAAAAGAGGGACAAAAATTCAGCGCTCGTATTTTAGTGGCTACACCACCTAATTACCATGTTTATTCTACAAAATTTGTCAGGTTATTAAAGTTTGAACATATTTCTGTGTTGCCCTTTAAGCTGTAAGTCTAACTTCTCCCAAGGAACCTATTATCATATATTGTTACAATGACTTATTTCCTTATCTTGAAACTTACAAAAGTATCTTTTAAGCAGCTGTGGCTGTTCTGGGCTCTCTGCCAAAAGCCAATTAAGTTAGAAACATTGTTTCTTTTTCTGGCTGTTCAGTGCAGAGGAAAACCGGACTTTCCAGTAAAAATGAGGGACTGCAGGTTAAGCTGTCAAAAGAGGGACTGCCCCTCTAAAAACGGGACAATTGGGAGGTATGGGCAAGTGCCCAAAATAATACAGCATGAGTAAGAAGAGATCTATCTAACCCAAAAAGGGGACATTTGGGTACTCCAAAAAAATAAAAAGGTAAACATCTCCATTGGCCCTACACGTTCCGCGCCCTATAGGCACTTGGTCAAGGGCATGAAACATGTTAAGCTAGTGGAGATAAAGGATTTATTGACTTTATACTTGAGGCCCTGTTCGATTTCACTGAGTGCCTGGATGGTCCCCTTTCTGGATAATATTGCTGACAGTTTTCTGCTCACTAAGCTAAGGGTCTGGTGCACCTGGAGCACTGCTTTAACTCAGTGAGTTACAGTATCTATATTAGTTATTTGTGGCACCTTCTCTTGTTGTGATAAGAAGAGATCTATGATATGTTGCACAGTGAGAGGAGATGTGATGGCCACCACTTAGGTGCTTCATTCCAACCACTGCCTGGTTCTAGGCTAAATTGAGACTCTAGGAACCAGATAGCTGCTGCAATTCCAAACTGGAGGGCTAATGATGAACAAAAAGAAACATTTACAAACATATACTGTTATATAATTTTGAGGACCAAATGCAAATTTTCTTGGGATATCACTGTCTGATCTCAATGAACGTTGAAAGTGATTGACTTCTGTGAGATGCCCGCTACCAGGGCTGCCATTAGAAATCACGGGGCTCAGTACAACAAAATGTTCAGGGCCCCCAAGCCCCACCCCAGATCCCACCAACTCCACACTACAGTTAAAAGACCACATAGACATCAGCGCTAAAAAAGGTATCCCCCCCCACACAAACACAAGTTATAAAAAGCTATTGATGGTCAGGCCCCCTTATAAGTTAAAAAAACAGTGGTGCCAGGGCCCCCAAAACATTTTTTTTAAAAAAAATTGGTGATCAGGGCCCCCTACAAGTTAAAAAAAAACCATTGGAGCCAGGGTCCCCCATAAAAGTTGATCATGGGCCCCTGCAAGTAAAAAAATGCCTGCCCCCCCACAAGTTATAAAAAGCCATTGGTGATAAGGGCCCCCCTGCAAGTAAAAAAAATGGGCCAGATCTCCCCAAATTTTTAAAAAAATTGCTTGCCAGGGTTTTGTGTCTAAGGGGGGGCCCGACCATGCTTCATTTACTTGATTAGCCAGGCCCCCCCCCTGTCTTCAGCGTGCTGCCAGCTTCACAAAATAAGACACTGAAGGTCTGTGCACAGAAGATTTTCTCCTATTAAGATTTCCTGTAACCTCATTGGTCCTTTAAGAATAAGTCCCAGGACAACTGTCCCCCTGATGGCGGCCCTGCCCGCTACTGTAGACTCGGTAATGCAATTTATTTGGAACGGCCCACAGTGAGAGTGGTTGGGGGCAGATGAAAGGTCTTAAAAGCTTTATAGAGCTTCCATTCTTTTATTAATAAAATTATTGCTGTCTGAGCCCTTTTCCAAGCCCAGGTGCACCTAGATTTCACTTACAAATGAGTTACAGTGATGGCCACTAATGTAGACATATTGTCAGCATCTTCATAGTGTAGATATTCTCTAATTCAGCAGATGTGGCCACTTATAGCTCTGGAAGAACTAAATTACATACATTTCACCATGACCTAAGAAAAAATGGACATAGAATGTAGTAACCACATCCGGTCAAAATTCCCAGTATCTACTAGTGAGGTATCAGATTCACTTTACACTACTAATTGCTCAGCTCTCACCTTCCTAAGGCAAACTCATTGGTCGAGGGCTTTGTAAGGACACAGCTCACCCTTAAATGTTTAAAGTGGTGGTTCGGCTTTAGGTAAACTTTTAGTATGTTATAAAAATTACAGTTCTAAGCAACTTTACAATTGGTCTTCACTATTTCATTTTTATAGCTTGTGAATTGTTTGCCTTTTTCTTCTGACTCTTTCCAGCTTTCAAATAGGAGTCACTGACCCCATCTAAAAAAAACAAATGCTCTGCAAGGCTACAAATGTATTGCTATTGCCAATTTGTATTACTCATATTTCTATTGAGGGTCTCTCCTATTCATATTCCAGTCTCTCATTCAAATCAGTGCATGGTTACTAGGGTCATTTGGACCGTGGATTTCTGTAATTGCAAACTGGAGAGCTGCTGAATAAAAAGCTAAATAACTCAAATAATGAAAAATGAAAAGCAATTGCAAATTGTCTCAGAATATGACTCTCTACATCATACTACAAGTTAATATAAAGGTGATCAACCCCTTTAAAGCAATCTGTATGCTGTGATTATGAGCCGTGAATGTGTTAAAGCCTCATAGCAGGGGACCATCTCCAACACTCAAAGAATTACAGGCCACAGTATCACCGGAAAATGGAAAGTTGTCTGTTCTTAAAAAGGAAAAATACAGCAAGAAATAGAAAGGACCAGAATAGTTCCAGGGACAAGCAGTTTCTCAAAGAGAGTGTGCGGTTGGGCATATTTTAAAGACGTAACACATCCAACTATGTTATTGATTTTTGTAGGGTTTATTGCAAAGAGAAATCTCAATACAATTTATCACGGAAACGATGAGCTTCAGCAAGACATTAAGCTGCTCTGACCATCGCTCGGGGTTTGTGTGTTTGCACTGGACCTCAACCCATCTTTCACACTGATGTTCTTATTGATTTGCCAAACAATATTTGCAAGAGAAAAGGTGTCCTTGGCACAATATTAGCTGCGCCCTCTAACTTTACTGCTTTACTTGCTTATTTGCATATCTGTATCGGAAGATGCAGTGATGGAGGAGAATGTATCTAATGATGAAAAATGGAATCTAATGTAAAGCTGGCCATAGATGTTGAGATTTTTAAAAGATCAGATCCTGATTGTGAGACCACGATCTTCTCGGAACGATCGTACGAATTTACCATCAACTAAAAAGACCAATTTGCCAGGAAAACAAAGAGTAGCTGCCTGCTTGGCCCTGCAGACATAGATAGATTGCACTGGGGCCGACAAAGATTTTTTTGACCTGGCCGATCAATTTCCTGACAGATGTCGGCCGAAAAATCGTTCGAATCCCACTAACCGCACGATAATTTGGAAGGATTGGTCGGACTTCCCTAAAATCAGTCGTTCGGCAAGAAGAATCGTCGCGTCTATGGGGAGCTTAACGCTATGGACATGGGATGATGGAACACTGCTGCATGTGATTCTCTCAGCTGGGTCTTCCCAAATAAAGGAGGTATCTCCTGACTTGAGTATAAAACACACACTATCAGTAGTAACAGGAGTTGCAAATTTACTGAAGAATTTACTGAAGAACAAAATAAGGATTTTAGATTAGGTTTGGCCAGGCACAAGGATTTAGCCGAATCCTGGATTTGATGCATCTCTAATTGAAACACAAGCTCCCATGTCTCTCCCATCTAAGCATATTTCAAGGGGATCAACTCCCATGTTCCACTGTGGTCCAAATGACTCCCAGCCCATTATTCATTGTATAATCTGGTTTTGTGCACTTCATCTTTGTGGGATATTGCTTCTCTGGCGTGTCCTAAAGCTTGAGCTCCTTCTTCTTCCAGGTACATGCCAGCGAATCACTTGAGTATTGCAACCGGGTACCTTTAAACTGCCCTCATTTTCTATCCATGATTGGGATATATGAATATAATTATACATATTTGCCCAAGAATATCATTGATTAGCAGCAGCACATTTGTTACTTGATCCAGACATGTCTTGTTGCCGAGCAAATAACACAAAATTGTTTCCTCCAAGGAAGAACATTATTTATGGAGGAACATATTAAAACGGGTATTCTCAGCGTAAGTGAAAATAATGTTGCCAAGAAGATGTTTCACTGCATGGTAATTATTGCCATCACATCGTCTGTTTCATAATCATACATATAATCATTTCAGCAGCGTGCAATTAGTGTGCAAGGCAAAGTATTTCATTCCAAGTGTGGTTTCCCCCTTTTTTTTTTCTTTCCAGCCAAGCACATGAATGGCGTATTTTTAGACAGTCTGGTTAATGAGATCCAGAATTTCGATGTGATGGATCAGTAATATGGAAACCAGCAAGTAGGGTGTTTGCTATACAAAACTCAATGTAAGTCATGGCTGAGTTGGCAGCAACAAGCCGGACATGTCTGCTAAGGTTTATGTAACTATGAATCATATAGAAGCTAAATTATTTGTTATCACACAAGCAACATCACTAATATAGCAGAATATTGTTCTAATCATTGCACTGATTCTTACTGTACCCCCACAAAGTACCAAAAGGATCATGAAACGTGCTGTACAGAAGGGAGACCATTCTGGAATTCCTCAGCTGGCTGCCGCTTTCCCCACATCAAACACCATAGGGATAAAATTGATTTTTTTTTTTTTTATATAGATCTGCTGAATGGAGAGGGAGCTCCGCTGCTGACCAATCTGATTTCTAAAAATATAGAAAGGATCAACGTTTTACCTTTCAGGATCATTAAGCAGCTGGTCCACGGTTAATTTTATCCTGACAACAAGCCAGTTGACTAGGGTAAAAAGGATAGGATTCAACCCTTCCAGAAATAATGCAACTAGATACTATTTTGGACATATTTGACTAGATAGGGTATCCAGAAGGATTACTTGATTAGCGCTGGCAGTAAAGTAGAAACCAGGCAAAAGGGAGAGTTTCTAAAACATCCAAATAAGGTACAGTCATTTTATACAAATACATCCCGTGTCTGGGTGGGTTTCCTCTGTGGTTTCTTCTCAAACTCCAAATAACACTGGCAGATTAATTGGCTCCTGATAAAAATTAACCATAGTGTGTGTGTAAATGTGATAGGGGCCTTAGATTGTTAGCTCCACTGGGGCAGGGACTGGTGAGAATGATGTATAATCTTTGTACAGGGCTGCAGAAGGCGTCAGTGCTCTATAAATAAAGGATAATAAAATCTTCTCCTGTTCACTTCTCCCAGCAAAGGTAGGGCAGATACGCTCAGGTATAGACAATCCTTATTTCAGTTTTGCTTATGATGTTATGAAGATGTAATAATAATGTAGAGATCTATGGAACGCGTGTTCCCAAAATTACACATGGCAGTTCATTTCTGAGCACACGTCATGCCAATGTCTGCTTAAAGGGCATGTAAAGCGAAAAAAATAAAATCCCATTTTTACTTTCTTAAATGAAACCTATCTCCAATATACTTTAATTAAAAAATGTGTACTGTTTTTATAAGAAACCTGACTGTATGCAGTGAAATTCTCCCTTCATTTACTGCTGTGAATAGGAATTGTCAGACGGTCCCTAACTGCTGAGCAGGGAAACAATCATACTTATGAACAGCAGGGGGAGCCCCCACCTTACTTCCCAGCCATGCAGAACTCAAGCAGCTTTGTTTATGAGGATCCCTAAGCAGCCCAGACCACACTGAGCATGTGCACAGTCTTAGTCTTGCAAAGATGTTTAACAAAGTTACAAGATGGTGACCCCCTATAGCCAACTTTGAAAGCATCAATTATTTGTTTGATTAGGCTTGTGGTGCAGTAAGTTCATGTTCATGTTTAGTATACAAAATACAGCATTTCTAGCCTTATTCTATTTTAGACTTTACATGTCCTTTAAGGGAAACGGTAGCAGGTCATAGGGGCATTTAGGTCACTGCTGTAATTGGATGATAATGGCCCATATGTCATTAAGGAAAACTTGATGTTTGTCCAGCATTGCTTTTATTTTGCATATAAATCAAGATACTCTAAATGCTATGTACATCCCTGGCTCTGCATCGGCTGATCAGAAAACCGTGCACTACAACGATGAACTCCAATAACGGGGGAACCAGCTTGTATTAGTATTATTCTTTATTTCTATAGCACCAGCATATTTGCTCTAGCAATACTTAAAACCCAGTGGGTGAGCTTTAGCTTATATGAGCCCTACACACATAAATAAAAAAACATTGGTGGTCAGGGCCCCCCATAAAAAAAAACATTGGTGGCTAGGACCCCACACAGTAAAAAAGAAAATTGGTAGCCAGGGCCTTCCCACATTACAAAAACATTGGTGGCCAGGGCCCCCCTTAAATGTCAATGGAAAAAAAATTGTGCCCCCCCCCCAGAAGTTTAAAAAAACTTGGTGGCCAGGGTCCCCTCCATACAATTACAGGGACCACAAAGGGCACTTACTTGATTAGCAGGACCCACCTGCTGTCAGTGAGCTGCCAACTTCAGAAGGCAGGAGGGGAGCACATGTGGCTGCATCTTCTTCCAGTGACAGCATTTTCTTCCCTTATTGGTCACAGAATTTTAAGTCCCGGTAAAGCTGAATGGTGATTGGATGAGCTGGAGGGGAAGTTTAAACCTCAGTTATCCAATCCCTGAGCAGCTCAACTGGGACTTAAATTCTGTGACCAATAAGGGAAAGGAATGGACAGAAGATACCTCCCCCTGTGCTCCCGCACAACCTTATGTAGTGGCAGCTCTCGGAAAAAAGGGGGGCCCGCTACAAGTCTCCCCCCTGTCCCCCCCCTGATGACGGTCCTGATGCATCAGCAGAAGGAAATGAAGAGGTGTTGTAACCAAAATTAATGAAACGCTGGAATGTGGACATAAACAAAAATATGTAGAGAATCCCTTTTCCAGAACGCTCCAAAGTACAGGAAGCCCATCTCCCATAGACTGCATTTTAATCAAACAATTCAATGTTTAAAAATAGTTTCCTTTTTCTCTGTAATAATAGAACAGTAGCTTGTACTTGATCCCAACTTAGATATAATTAATCGTTATTGGAAGAAAAACAATCCTAGTGGCTTTATTTAGGGGCCGATTCACGAAATTCGGGTGAAGGGTTCGAATAAAAAAAAATTCGAATTTCGAAGTATTTTTTGGGTACTTCGACCATCGAATTGGTTAAATTCGATCGAATTCGATCGAATTCGAACGATACGAACGATTAGAATTAAAAATCGTTCGACTATTCGACCATTCGATAGTCAAAGTACTGTCTCTTTAAAAAAAAATTTGATCCCCTAGTTCGGCAGCTAAAAGCTACCGAATTCAATGTTAGCCTATGGGGAAGGTCCCCATAGGCTTGCTAAAGTTTTTTTCATCGAAGGATATTCATTCGATCGTTTTATTAAAATCCTTCGAATCGTTCGATTCGAAGGATTTAATCGTTCGATCGAATGAAAAATCCTTCGATCGATCGATCGAATTTTTAGCGCTAAATCCTTCGAATTCGATATTCGAATTCGAAGGATTTAAATTCCCAGTCGAATATCGAGGGTTAATTAACACTCGATATTCGACCCTTCGTGAATCGGCCCCCACATGTTTAAATTATTTTTTTTAGTAGTCCTTAGGTATGAAGATCCAAATTACAGAAAAACCCCTTATCTGGAAAAACCCAGGTCACAAACATTTTGGATAACAGGTCCTATACCTGTATGAACAGTATCCATCTCCTTGGCTCCTGGGCCAATCAGTCCGATACAGTTGAACATCAGCCAGTAGTGATTTGTGAAATGTATCGCCAGGTATGGATTTCTGCGGCAAATATTTTCACAAAACCACAGCAAAATTTTTTGGAAAAAAAGCCCATAAACGCCAATATTTTTTGTGCAAAAAAAAAAAAATACCCATATACTCCATGTATTCTGTTTTACAAATTTTCACCAGTTTCATCATGGTGAAGCAAAATGCGACATATATATATATATATATATATATATATATATATATATTGGGCTGTTTCTTCATATTTGCAAGGTAAGAAAACAAAGTCCAGCTACATTCCAGGGATAAATAGATTCATTGAAAGCATGACAGTTTATCCAGTTAAATGGACCAGAGATTCTAGGGTGACAAGGGTTAAAACACCTCTCTTATGCAATGAATGCAAAGAAACTCATTACTGAATCAGGAAACGACAAATGTCAGAAGAAAGCTTTGGCGCTGCGACTAGTACATAGCAGTTCTGAATAGCAAATAGCACAGGGTTAATACACTCAACATTGGCAGGAGTTTCTTAATTGCAAAAATAGGGGGAAGTAGCAAATAATTTAGCAGAGAAGTTGGGAAAATGAATGCAGACAATAGTTACGACTGAGCAGGAGGCAAATGTACCAAATAATTAAACATAGAAATTTGGCATGGGAGCAGCCGCAATAGTTAGAGTGGAGAAGGGGACGTATCCGATAAATAATTGAATTGACAAATTTGGCAAGGGAACGCCAGCAATAGTTACAATCGGAAAGTAAGAAAATGTATCAAATAATTTAACACAGAAGCTTCAGCCATAGTCGCAATATTAAGGGAAGGCACCAAATAATTTAACAAAGACATTTGCAATACCTGGAAGAGATAGAAGGAATGAGAAGTTAAGAAGCAGTTGTAATTCTGCATAACTTCACTTGGACACTCAGCCACGCAAAGCACATTATGGGGCACATTTACTATTGGTCGAATATCGAGGGTTAATTAACCCTCGATATTCGGCCGTCAAAGTAAAATCCTTCGAATATCGAAGTCGAAGGATTTACCACAATTCGTTCGTTCAAACGATCGTAGGAAAAATCGTTCGATTGAACGATTCGAAGGATTTTAATCCATCGATCGAACGATTTTCCTTCGATCAGAAATTGCCTAGAAAGCCTATGGGGACCTTCCCCATACGCTAACATTGTACCTCGGTAGGTTTTAGGTGGCGAAGTAGGTGGTCGAAGTTTTTTTTAAAGAGACAGTACTTCAACTATCGAATAGTTGAATGATTTTTAGTTCGAATCATTCGATTCATAGTCGAAGTAGCCAATTCGATGGTCGAAGTAGCCAAAAAAAAACTTCAAAATTCGAAGTTTTTTTTATTCTAATTATTCACTCGAGCTAAGTAAATGTGCCCCTAAATCTAGAGCAAAGGTGTATGTGTGCAAGTAGCTTAACTACATATTACTGGGTCCCACATCAAATTATTTTTCAGGCCCCTGAAATGTTTAGCGGTTAACTTGTTTTACCAATATTTATTGAAACTGTAAATGAATTAGGGCCCCTATACTTCCTGGGCCCCCTGCAGTAACAGGGGCTACTTAATGTGTAGTTACGCCCCTGATGTATGTCATTCCTTGGTCAGTTGTACCATGTGACACGTAACAATAAATAGGAAGAAGCCGGACAGATATTTGGAATGTGGAATAAGTGATCAAAATATATGATTCATACCTTTAGTAAATGAACCTTAAATGCCTACATCTCTATTTCATGTCTCTAAGCCTAGACATAATAGTGCCAAAGAATAGAACAGTGAGGGAGTTATTTATCAAGGTCCGAATTTTTCTAACATAAAAATCAGATCAATTTTCGTCTACCCGAATGGACCTTATTTATCATTAAAAAAAGTTGGATCCGGTAAAAATCTGATAACTCGAAGCTTTGCCCGAAATGTAGAATTTTTTCATACTTTTCCGCAAATACTACATATTTATCTGAGTTTTTGGACTTTTTGGGCCAAAATCCCCGAAATTATTAGATATCAGTACGGACAGCAGCGCAGACACTGGGACCTTCCCCATTGACTCATACAAGACCTTGAGAGCTTAGAGTCAGACTTTTAAGACCATGAGACTTTAATAAATTTCGAAAAATTCTTAGTTTTTTTTTTAATCCCAAAACTAGAATTATTGGATTTTTGGGTATTCAGAGCATAATAAATAACCCCCTGTATATTACACGTGGCGACTTGTATTTCTATGGATGGGAGGTATGATCGGGGGCTTTAAAATTCGCAACAACCAATCGCCCATGTGTCATCAGCCTTAGGAGAAACAGTTAAAAAAAATTCTGATGGGATTTAGGAAGTTTAAAGGGATACTGTCATGGGAAAAAAAACATTTTTCAAAATGAATCAGTTAATAGTGCTGCTCCAGCAGAATTCTTCACTGAAATCCATTTCTCAAAAGAGCAAACTGATTTTTTTATATTCAATTTTGAAATCTGACATGGGGCTAGACATATTGTCAATTTCCCAGCTGCCCCAAGTCATGTGACTTGTGCTCTGATAAACTTCAATCACTCTTTACTGCGGTACTGCAAGTTAGAGTGATATCACCCCCTCCCTTTTTCCCCCCAGCAGCCAAACAAAAGAACAATGGGAAGGTAACCAGATAGCAGCTCCCTAACACAAGATAACAGCTGCCTGGTAGATCTAAGAACAACACTCAATAGTAAAAACCCATGTCCCACTGAGACACATTCAGTTACATTGAGAAGGAAAAACAGCAGCCTGCCAGAAAGCATTTCTCTCCTAAAGTGCAGGCACAAGTCACATGACCAGGGGCAGCTGGGAAATTGACAATATGTCTAGCCCCATGTCAGATTTCAAAATTGAATATTAAAAAATATGTTTGCTCTTTTGAGAAATGGATTTCAGTGCAGATTTCTGCTGGAGCAGCACTATTAACTGATGTGTTTTGAAAAAAACATGTTTTCTGATGAGAGGATCCCTTTAACTAAGTAAATATGCTTTTACTAAACAGTTCAACTATCTCTGATGGGGTTTACTGAAGGAATGTGTAGTTTAACAAAGGAGTAAAGTTCAAATATCCCTGATAGGTTTTGTGGAAAAACTGTTTAAATATTCCTGGTCAGGATTCAGATTTTAACTAAGGAGAATCTATTGAAATATCCTTGATGGGATTTGTAGGAGAAGCAGTTAAAAAAAAATACCTGATTGGATTCACATAGTAACTAAGGTGAAAAAGTTAAAACATCTCCAATGAGAAATGTATTTTTATGACCAAGTATATCCTGCTATTGCCTGAGAAATATCCCATTCTAAGCCTACAATAAAAGCTCATTCTAAGCCTATAATAAAAGTGTTAATTCTTCCGGCACAATAGACACTTATGAGACCTGTTTAGCAAGAGTTATTTTTAGAAAATGAAGTCCAATTAGCACCATATTTATTACAAACACGTGATTCACACTTCAGTCATAAGTGAGGGAAATACCACCAGTAAAGTGTTGTGTTAATCCCTCATTATCATATGTCTTATCCAGATAATTATCATTTAGCCACATCTGCCTTGGTAATGTCTGTTTGGTCCCTGTGCATTCCAAATGATGAGATATAATATATTTATTTATATATGACCAAATGACATGAGTAATAATGATAACAATAATATAAGACAGAAGAGCCGTGAGGATCCTGTAAATGATATCCTTATAATACACAAAAGACATGAATAGCTTGTAAATTATTTCCTTAAAAACTGTGAGTACTGATGTCATCAGTTATAAATGATGAGTAGTGATGTCATTTTTGTCACATGACTCACTAAAACGTGTGTATTATAATAAAGTAACCCTTGTTGGAAAATATGAGGATATTAAAAGTAACCTCGGAAGTTCCATCACCTGTATAAAAGCATTTGGTCCTTGGTGACTTATAATATCCTTATATTTTACAACAGGGGGTACTTTATTTACTATATAAATAGTGGTTAGTGATCACTATTAGTGCCTATCCATAGTTCTGGCTCTGGTTGAGACCATGTGGCCTTTAAAGCAGTAGCAGTGTCTGACTGGGGCTGCCATATCAGGGGCTACACAAACACCTGCTTCAGGCTCCTGTCCTCCCCTTCACTAACATCAGGGGCCCAACCCCCCATTCTGCCAAATTCAGGGCCCCTGACCCTCCTCTATCGGTGAGATGAGCAAGTGCACTGTGCCAGGCAGGTGGGAGCGAATCCGGGCCAGCGGGGCCCACCCAGTGGCGTAACTACCGGGTGAGCAGGGGGTGCAATTGGGCCAGGGCCCGGACCCCCTCAGGGCCCCCCTGGCAGCTCGCGCGCCACTGACTCTGGCGGAATTCCGGCGTACGGAGGGGGCGGGGGGGCCCGGCTGCACATCCCGCACCGGGCCCGCCCACCCCCCTCTAGTTACGTTACTAGGCCCACTGGATTTTTTTCCAGTGTCCCGCTGGCCCAGTCTGATTTTGGGTGGTAGTGTGGACTTAGGTGGAAGCTCAACACTGAAGAACAGACCAAAGTCCTATAGCGTGGAATTCAAAGGGTATATTAGAAACATGCCCATTATTCAGCCATTGGTCAGGGTTGGTAGGAATCAGGCGCAGGTAGGTGACTGGATCAGAATCTGGATAATCACACTGAAATAGCAATTATTGGGCACTCAACAACTAAATAAGACCAGACATTAAACATGGGTCTATAGTGACAATTTATTTTGAATTTGGCACCAGACCACCACGGGACTGGTGTGATGAATTTGGCACAATGATGTTACCTGGTTGCACCAATCACACGATACAAGGACTCCCGACACTACTTTTACAGGTCAAGTGAACTCACATAGGAACCAATGGGTGTGATTGGAGGTAATGCTGGGGGCTCTGACACCACATTTAGCAAAATCGCATAGTTGAAAATAGATGGGTCACCAAACAAGATATTTGCTCAATGTTGCTGATTAAATTGATGCTGTTTAGGGACAAGTCTGTAGAACTTTGTCTCAACTTTGTCAACAGCTCTACCTTTTGGTTGCACTACATTGTTCTATTACTGAGAGTGCTAAACTATTTTCTCTGACTGATAGTGAGTAAGGTTCAAGCAGACGGGCAACTGCCTTCCCCCTGCTATAATGCGAAAACGCCAGCGCCAATGCACTCGCGGCACTTCGATTTCCAAAGTTGCCCAAAGTTTCCTTGCGACTTAAGAAATCGAAGTGCCTCGAGTGCATTGGCGCTGGCGTTTTCGCATTATAGCAGGCGGATGGGGGTGGAAGGCAGTTCGGGGAGATTGTCGCCCCATAGAAGAGGCGATTAGTCACCAGGCGACCAAATCTTCCAAAATCTGCGTGTGTCCTCGCTCCCTAAGGCATCGTAGAGAAATTGTCTTTAAAAATGAATGAATACGTGAAGTTGCCAGTGCACCCACAACAAAGCAGCTGGCAGTGCCGATACTCACAGCATGATGTAGTAGAAAAGCCTGTAGTTCAGTAGAAAGGTGCTTTGTTGTAGTTAATATACTGTGTCAGATAAATCATATCTCCAGCAATCTCAGAGCCTCCAGACCATAAATAATGTTTTCACATGCCCTGATGTTTTTCATCTGTTCTAATGTCCAAATCAAGATTGGTTGCAGTCCATCATCCTCGTTGGAATCAGAACTCTATTTCCATAGACCACGGAGTTGACATAGTCGGCCGTCATTAGTCTGTGACTTTGGATTAGCAAAACAAGGTCATCCAAATTTGATACTGTCTGGTAATATAAGCAATACCAAACCTTATCAGTTCTGGCAAGAATTTGAAGATGGGAAGCAAAGTTTGATTGTGAGAGATATTTGTTTTGTTGGAGTCAGTAGAAGATTTATTGCTATGTTTGCTGTGTGTCCTCTATTTCAACTTGATCTGTATTATATTTCATATAAAATGACAAGGATGGAACCAATGCCAATTTGAAAATAGGCAGGTGCAGTCCAGGTGCCAGGCGGGTGAAGAATACAGGGAGATGATCTTAAGGGTCAGGCCACACAGGGTGTTTTGGGGAGAGTTGGTCGTCTCGGCGACTACTCGCCTCGTTTTTGCGGCGACCAATCTCCCCAAACGCTTTCCCTGACTCTGCGCCAGCTAAAATGAAGAGGCAACTTCGGAAAACGAACCGCCGCGTGTGATTAACTCCGGCGTTTTTTTTTTCATTTTAAGCCGGCGCAGCTGAGGAGATTGGTCACCGCAAAAACGAGGCGATTAGTCGCCAGGCGACCAAATCTCCCCAAAACGCCCAGTGTGGACTTACCCTAAAGGAAACAGTAATAGAACAATAATCAGCAGTAAACTGGATGGACCTCCTAATGAAGGCATAATTCAGAAGGACAGCTAGTTAAAGGGTTGTTCGCCTATGAGTAAACTTTTAGTATGATGTAGAGAGGGATATTCTGAGACGTTTTGCAATTGGTTTTCATTTTTTATCATTTGTGGTTTTTGAATTACTTCGATTCTTTATGCAGCAGCTCTCCAGTATGCAGTTTCAACAATCTGGTTGCTAGGGTCCAAATTACCTAGCAACCATGCACGGATTTTAATAAGAGACTGGAATATGAATAGGAGAGGGTCTGAATAGAAAGATGAGTAATAATAAAATAGCAATAACAATACATTTGTAGCTTTACAGAGACATTGATTTTTTAGATGGGGTCAGTGACCCCACTTGAAAGCTGGAAAAAGTCAGAAGAAGAAGGCAAATAATTGAAAAACTATGGCCATTCTGTAACGTACTGAAAGTTAAGTAAAAGGTGAACCACCCCTTCAAGTTCAATAGTTATGCATAAAACTTATTAAGTTAACAAAATAAACTTATTACAGGGCAAGAGAACTGTTTGAATAAGAACCAGATACACGGCACAGATATATATTTTACCTTGCCGACCAGTGGTGCAAGTTCGGTAGCCTGGCCCACCATGAAGATTTTTTCTGGGCCCCATCTGCACATAATCATGGGTGACCCATGAACCCCCAGCAGCAAATAATAATTTTTAATCAATGAGTATTTATCAATGGGTAAAATTAAAAATTCATCCTTTGATAAATAAAATCCCATAGAAATGAATGGAGATTGGCGGAATTTCACTCCAGAGGACTGTGGCGATCTCTAACTTCACTCTTTGATAAATATACCCCAAGGGGTCATCTATTTAATACCAAACAAAAGGACAAGAGCAGTAATGGGCCCCAAAGCACACCAATCAGTGCTCATTTATAAAGCATTTGCATTCAGCCCGGGGCCCACTGGGGCTGCTGTCCAGGACCCCCCTCCAGACCCCCGGCCCCCACTGCTGCAGAGCTCGCACTCCCCCCCGACGCACCGCAGCTCCGATGAGCGTGTGCGCTTCATTTTACGCGGCAGGAAGGAAGTAGCGAGAAAAAGACCGTGCCTCCAGGGCCACCTGCGTGCACACAAGAATGCCAGCGCGCGGCGCAAACTTTTGGGGGGGGGGCTGGCAGATTGGGGGAGGGGGTCTGGGCCCATCGGGTTTTTTCCCGGTGTCCCGTCGGCCTAGTCCGACACCAGGCCTGGACTGGGAGTCAAAATAGGCCCTGCCATTCCAAGTACACAGAGGCCCAAACAGCCCCCTACCAGCCCAAATAGCCCCCTACCAGCCCACTATATGGTAACTTTCTATGGAACCATACAGCAGCCCCTCTGGCATTTGCCAGAACCCACAGATTGCCAGTCCGGGCCTGTCCGACACTGTTTGCATCTGGGGTCTGGCTGCTCTCTGCACCTCTGCATTAGAATGATGCGCCTCCCCCGCTCATCGTGAATACAATGCTACAAACACAGGCAGTGCTGTATTCATGGGATAAATGCAAGTCTCTGGCTTCTATTCTAGAAACACAGAGTCCTTTGGAAATTCTTTAAAGTGCAGAGCAGAGCACAAATGCAAAAAACACTGTGGATTGAGCCTGTCTTTTGCACCCTTAGTAAATGAACCCCAAAGTCCCCTATAAACATAATAACTCTTTAGCTACAGTTAAAGGAAACTCTCCCAACAAAGCGGCAATAAAGGCTTCATTAAAGGAAAACTATACCCCCAAACAATGTAGGTCTCTATAGAAAGATATTGCATAAAACAGCTCATATGTAAAATCCTGCTTCATGTAAATAAACCATTTTCATAATAATATACTTTTCTAGTAGTATGTGCCATTGGGTAATCATAAATAGAAAATGGCCATTTTAAAAAATAAGGGCCTCCCCCTGGGATCGTATGATTCACTGTACTCAAATATACCAACAAACCATACATGTTACAGTTAGAGTTGAAGTATTTCTGGTCAGGTGATCTCTGAGGCAGCACACAGACCATCACGAAATGGTGGCTCAAGGCAAAATATGTAAAAGGGCAATATTTACTTAAATATATATTCCAGTTTGGTAAGATTCTTTAATATGCCACTTAATATGATATGAACTATCTGTTGCTTAAGTGTTCATTTTGGGGGTATAGTTTTCCTTTAACTAACTTTGCCAACAGAAACTATTGCACTGTTGGAAGAAAATCCTTTGACTCAGTCCATGAAAGAGAACAATTGCCCTTGGTAGTGATATATTGGTTAGTCACAGTGTCAAGAAAATCTGTAAATCTTGAAGCTCTCCTTTAGCAGCATTGTAACTATTAAGATCTATTTTCACTCCTCAGTTTTATTTTGCACCTTCCAACCCATTTATGTACACTCCAGCGAGGGCAGTGCAACTCTGAGTTAACTTTTAGTATCATGTACAGAGTTATACTCTGAGACCATTTTCAGTAGGTTTTCATGTTTTATTATTTTGAGTCATTTAGCTTTTTTATTTATCAGCTCTGCAGTTTGTAATTTCAGCAATCTGGTTGCTAGGGTCCAAATTACCATAGCAACCAAGTATAGATTTGAATAAGTCAATAGGAGAGGGCCTGAATAGAAAAAGATGCAGTAAAAAGTAACAATAACAATACATTTGTAGCCTTATAGAGCATTTCTTTTTAGATGGAGTCAGTGATCCCCATTTGAAAGCTGGAAAGAGTCAGAAGAAGAAGGCAAATAAGTAACTATAAAAAGTATATAATGAAGGACAATTAAAACTTTACTTAGAATTGGCAATTCTACAAAATACTAAAAGAAAACTTAAAGGAGAATTCAACCCTTAACTGGAAAAACCCTACCCTACGTAGACCCCACTCACTCCTCCCCACTAGCCTAGCTGCCCCTGGGGAAATGCCCCTAACTTTTTACTTACCCCTCTGTGCTAATTCAGGGATCGCAGTTCACGGCAGCCATCTTCCAGCGCTTTGGCAATTTTCGTGAGTTTGGCGTATGCGCAGTTGTCGCAAACAACTGCACATACGCTGATTCGCCGGTCTCAGTCTCAGATTACCGAAGACCCGGATGATGCCTACCGTGAAGTCCGATCCCTGAATCTGCACCGAGGGGTAAGTAAAAAGTTAGGGGCATTTCGCGGGGGGTGGAGCTAGGCTGGGGGGAGGGAAGGAGGAAGGGGGGTCTACGTAGGGTAGGGGTGTGTGTTTTTTCTTAGTTAAGGGTTGAATTCTCCTTTAAGGGTGAAGCAGCCTTTTAACATTTAGAACTTAGAATTTAGAACAGATTCTCGGGAAAGCAGACTGACTTAAAGTCCACAAAACAGAACTAAATACCCGATTTCAACACAGCAGCCAAGCAGATAAGCCTTAAGCACAGACCCACATTTCATTTGTACAGTACTATGGCTCTCCATATCCCAAAATAATACCTACAGGTATTTTACTTCTCTTTTTGCTTTGCAGTGATTGTCAAGTTGTCAACCATTATATAAGCCTTCGAGTGTCACATTTAACGGCATCAAAATTGGAGTGGGAGGAAATGATAGTTACCAGGAATTCTGTTATTAAAAATACAGATACAAAGAATTAGAAATGGCACTGGCATTGAGTGAAAGCAGAAAAGTCAAACAGTCTGCAGAGTGGAGTCTCCAAAGAACAAAATACCTTAATCTTTATCATTATTGCATGACTCTCCTTTCCTAGATATCCCACAGGGCAGTATTGTATCTCAGTCTCAATTCCTTCTTCCAACCTCTGGCAATATCACAATAATGGGCTGGCCAATATGGCACCCTCTATCTTATACAGGTATGGGATCTGTTATCCAGAATGCTAAGGACCAGGGGTTTTCTGGATAATGGATAATTCAGTAATTAGAATCTTCATACCTTAAGGCTAAGGCCAGACAGGGCAGAAATCAGCGAGCATAATCCTCTTCTCTGTCTGTATCCGGAAGCCTTGTGTCAGGAAACTCACTCAGTGGATTTCAGCTCGAAATGCAGTCTCGCATGATTCAAGGCTTCTGGATGCGAACAAAGAAGAGGATTGTGCTAATGGTCAGGGGCTGAAATCTGCCAGCGCATTTCAGCAGGCTGATTTCTGCCCTGTCTTACCCTAGCCTAAAGGTGGCCATAGATGTACAGATAATAAACAAAATGAATTTGCATACGATATTCGGTGCATGTATGGTAGAAAAAGAGCCGACTGATAGTAGAAGCAGTTTCGGACTGGCCCACCGGGATACCAGGAAAACTCCCGGTGGGCCCAGGTATCAGTGGGCACTTCTGCTCACCCAGTTATTTGCCTTGTATGTCTATACCACAGCCATTCCCCCATTTCTAAGAGAGGATAGAGGAAATGGAGGGAAGAATGGATGATAATATGTAAAGAGAAGTGATTAAAATAATAAAAAAAGAAGAAAAAGAAGAAAGCAGAAAATTGAATGAAGAGAAAAAGGAAAAATAATTTGGAGAGTCGGCCCGCACTCAAAGGTTTTCTGGTGGGCCCCAGGCATCCCAGTCCGACACTGGGCAGAAGACTTGGATAACGGCTCAGCGATTGGGCTGGATGGAAAATTTTGATCGGGTGCCTTTGAAGGTTCCCAAACATCAGCCATTGTTAGTGCTGAATTGTCAGATACAGGTAGAATTCTATTGTTTTTATCTGTATATCTGACAATTTAGCTCTACACGTGTGTAATGAAACGAACAATCTTTCTTGTAAAGATCTTTTCCAAGAACAATCGTAATTGTTACAACTAGGGCCACCTGTCTACTAGAAAATCATGTAAACATTAAATAAACCCAATAGGCTGGTTTTGCTTCCAATAAGGATTAATTATATCTTAGTTGGGATCAAGTACAAGCTACTGTTTTATTATTACAGTTAAAAAGGAATTTATTTTTCATTATTTGGATAAAATCTATGGGAGACGGCCTTTCCCATACCTGTACAAAGCATCTGCTAGACAGAAATCATTAGGAAGGTTATGCAATGCCAACGCATGGCCAAAAGTTTCATTGGTATTTGAAGAAGTTCCTACCAATAAAAAAAATAAAACTTTAAAGATTATACTGAAACAAAAAAAAAACTGGGTAAGCGGTAAGTAAAAAACAAATCAATGCAATATTTTTCCCCCCAAAATGTTTTCCCTAGAATTTCAGCATCATTTTTCCTGACTTTAAAATGTTTGGATGCTGCTAGATGCCAGCTCTGCCAAGGAAAAAAAGTTTTGTGAATGTTGAATAAGTTACACTGGCATCAATATGGGCATCGCATGGGCGGAGCATGGATTTTTAATTACAGAAAAAATTATAGAAAAAAATTGCAGGGGCCCAGTCCTTAAAGCAAATACTGAATTTCATATACTAAACCTACAGTGCCAGCTCAAAGGTTCAGCAGCCCTATAACAGTAGTGATCCCTACCTTCACAGTTGTCCCACAATCTCACCATCTTTTGAGTGTCAGTGGCACTGCACATGCTCAGTGTGCTCTGGGCTGCTGCTGAAAAGCTAAGCTGAATGGTTGCTGAAAAAGTAATAAATCTGTCATAAAAAATTATCAAATTCTATAGCAGATTGCACTGGTTTCTGAGCTGCCATGTAATTTGAATCTGCTCCTTTAAGAGTTGGCAAAGCAGGTGCGTAATGTTGGTTTTTGTACTCAGACAGTTCTTCAATAAAACTGTCACTCTGTTCTTCACTCCGAGCACCAAAGGTGTTGAGGTATACTAGGGGGCAGATTTACTAAATTCGAGTGAAGGATTAGAAGTAAAAAAACTTCGAATTTAGAAGGGTTTTTTTTGGGTACTTCGACCATCGAATAGGCTACTTCGACCTTCGACTACGACTTCACAATCGAACGATTCGAACTAAAAATCGTTCGACTATTCGACCATTCGATCCTCAAAGTACTTTCACTTTAAGAAAAACTTTGACTACATACTTTGCCACTTTAAACCTACCGAGCACCGACCTTCCCCATAAGCTTTCTGAGCTTTTTTTCATCGAAGGAAAATTGTTCGATCGATGGATTAAAATCATTAGAATCGATCGATTCGAAGGATTTTATCGTTCTATCAAACGATTTTTACTTTGATCGTTTGATTGAAGCATTTGCGCTAAATCCTTCGAATTCGATAATCGAATTCGAAGGATTTAACTTCGAGGGTCGAATTCGAGGGTTTATTAACAATTCGATCCTTGATAAATGTGCCCCTAGGAGTTGGGCTCAATGCAGGTAACCACAGTCTCTGGTATACTTCCACTTTTTTTTCTGAAAGATAATATAAAACCCTTTTATTACTATTAAAATCAATTAGACAATTACACTCACATTTGTGTAGTAAAAATATGGGCACATCAAATCCCTTTGTTTGTGTTTTCGTCGATTATTTTGCGGTTGGGCTCCGGCCAGCGTTGCCTCCGTGTTTGATGTATTCGAATTTTCTTTCGTTAGTTGCCAGATTTATTAATTCATTACCAATATTACTTAAATCTATCAATTCAGCATGTACATAGTTTTAGAATTATGAGCATCATTTTATAAAACCTTAATTTTACATGTAATGCCTATATTTTGTACATTATATAAAACTAAAAAATACGAAAAAAAAATCAAATATAAAAAAATCAAATATAAAAACATATCTAAAATCCCTCCACGTAATTAAAACATAATCCCCCATTATATTTCAATGTGTTTGAGGGTCTATTCTATCCTCAAACATACTAACACTGTACATTGGACTGTGTTGGTGTTGATCTCATGGGTCTACAAGAAGGCTCGTAAATGAAAGTCTATGTTTAGACCTTTTGGTTCTAGTGTTTGAAGTGTATAAATCCATTTGCTTTCGATAGTCGAAGTACTGTCTCTTTAAAAAAACTTCGAACACCTGCTTCGCCACCTAAAACCTACCGATCCTCAATGTTAGCCTATGGGGACGGTCCCTATAGGCTTTCTAGCCAATTTGTGATCGAAGGAAAATTGTTCGATCGATGGATTAAAATCCTTTGTTCGATCGAACGAATAGCGCTAAATCCTTCGAATTCGATATTCGAAGTCGAAGGATTTAACTTCGACAGTCGAATATCGAGGGTTAATTAACCCTCGATATTCGACCCTAAGTAAATGTGCCCCTAGGAGTTGCAGCTCAGGAAGAGCAGGAGTACAGAAGGTTAAACTTTCCTGCCCTAAAGAGTAATACAGAAACAGTTGAGGTGCATGAGTTTTCTCTGCTGAGGCCTTCTCTGAGCTTCTCTGAGCTGTTAAACTCTGAAGGGATAAAGCTGCAGGAAACAGGAGAAAGGAAGTGTAATTCAGGTCAAGATTTGTCTCTGCCAGAAAACTGATTCTTGCTAGAAATAGCAGAAGAATAATTGGAAGAAGAGTTACTCTAGTAGTCACTATACTGCAACCTGAAATAATACAAATCTAAAAATTTACAAATTACTATAAGTCTGAAATTGGGTTCTCTGCTTAGACAAATCCTTTGTACACTATTGGGTATTGAGTTCAATATATTTGCATCCCTACAGTATATACCTGTGTTCCACATTAGACCAATATATATAGGGTGTATGCGAAGGGGCCATGCTTAGAATGCAGATGGTGCATATGAAGAAATGAGACGGCCTTTGGGAGAACCAACTGCTTTAAGCATAAGAATGGAATAAGGTTATTCCTGAAAATAATAAAATGAATGTGCTGCCTTGATATCTCAAGCTACCCCTCACAGATATCAAGAACAAACCTATCCCTTCTATTAAAATTAAGGATGCAACGAATCCACTATTTGGGATTCGGCTGAACCCCCGTGAAAGATTTGACTGAATACCGAATTCGATTTTGCATATGCAAATTAGGGGCGGGAAAGGAAAAAGTGTGAAAAATTTTTTCACTTGTTTTGTGATGAAAAGTCACGTAATTTCCTTTCCATATGCAAATTAGGATTCGGTTCGGCCAGACACAAGGATTCTGCCGAATCCGAATCCTGCTGAAAAAGACCAAATCCTGAACCGAATTCGGTGCATCCCCCAATTACAATTGTTACCTGCCTTTTGTTTTCAAAGACAAATCGATATATTTGATCCCTTTATTTACTCGCACAAACTAAAGAAAGACTTCAGATGACTCTACCTTGTATGCATGGATTATTTAGAAATAGAGGTAGCAAATAGTCTATTTCCAAGTGCTGAGAAGTTGTCTCCTTCTGTTCTCAACTCTAATGGGAGAAGAATAGAAGATGGAAAGATCAAGTATTTTAGATTAACCAAGGGTACATGCCAAGTTGCATATTCTTTGGTATTTATAATGATCACATACCTCCCAATATTCCCCTTGTAATAGGGCCAACCATAGAAAATAAATTGTGTAGAGCAGGGATTGCCAACCTTTTTTTTACCCTTGAGCCACATTCAAATGTAACAAGAGTTGGGATGTGTAAAACATATTTATCAACACATCCTGGACTTTCTGAATGACTATTGGTGATGAGAACCTTTTCAATTTTACACATGACACTAGTCTGAGGGATGTGACATTTACAGTGACAGATAGGAAGACTATTGGAATAAGAGTGGGGGAGAACTAATTGAAAAATGAATGTTATGGAAGGATTGATGATACAGTTCTCAATAAGGACTTATAGAGGCAAGGTATGTCAATTCTCAGGTGAAAACGTTTATTACTTTTTGATAATTTTCATCTTTTAAAAATTATTTTTTAGAACAAACAGAAATAAACAGAGCAAGCAGATATAAGAATGAACATATACTTTAAAAAAATTCACCAATTTCACAAATCAGTCTATATAAGAATCCTCGGTTTAGTGCTTTCACCTGGGCTTGTAATTCATATACAGGTATGAAACCTGTTATCCAGAATTCTCGGGACCTGGGGGATAAGGGATCTTTCCCTTAATTCCGATCTTCATACCTTAAGTTTACTAAACAATTATTTAAACATTGATTAAACAGAATAGGCTTGTTTTGTCATCAATACGGATTCATTATATCTTAGTAGTTGGGATCAAGTACAAGCTACTGTTTTATTATTACATAGAAAATGGAAAACATTTTTAAATATTTGGATTATTTTGGTAACATGGAGTCTATGGGAGACAGCCTTCCTGTATGTTAGATCTTTCTGGTTTCCACATAACGGATCATTCAAGATATGTATATCAAAGGAAGTACTAAGAGGTGGATAGAGAGATTGGGAAAGGGTAGCAAATGAGTAGGAAGAGGGGGGGAGGGGAAGAAGAAAATAAACATAGATGGGACCGTCAAGAGAACAAGGGGTTTAAGATAAAGTTTTGTATATTTCCAATTATTTGAAATTCAATCTACTCCCTTATTTTAGTGCAATGGGATTAACGATCTCGCTGAATTTGGGTGGTGTGGCCCAACCATTACCAAGACTACTGACAGCGGTTTGCAGCATTTGTACTCCCCTAACTCCTGGGAAAGGGGTTTACTGTAAACAAGTTTATGGGCCCATTAACTAAGGGTCGAAGTGAATATGAAGTGAATTTTCGAATTCAAAAACTTCAAATTTCAAAGTAACTTTTGGGTACTTCGACCATCGAATAGGCCAAACTTCGGTTTGACTTGCAAAAAAAAATCAAAGTACTGTCTCTTTAAAAAACTTAGACTTCGACACTTTGTCACCTTAAACCTGCCGAATTGCTATGTTAGCCTATGGGGACCTCCTAGAACCTATAGCCAGTAATTGGCTAAGTTTTTAGAAGTCAAAGTTTTTTTATTTAAAATCGTTCGAACGACTAAATCGTTTGAATCGTTCAATCTGGATGAAATCTACGTTCGAGCGAACGATTTGAAGTCTATCGAAATCGGCTAAATTCACTCAAAAAAAACCATTGACTATCGAATTTCTACAATTCGATGGTCGAATTTCCAAGTGTTACCAATTTGAAATTCGACCCTTAGTAAATGTGTCCCTATGCGTCATTTGCATAAAGACATAAAGTGCCATTTGCGATTGCACTTACATGTGGCATTTTCAGATGCAAATTTGCCATATTTTCTCCCTATTCAGCCATTATCCCAAGAATTCCAGCATCATTGTGGCTCCATGCTGATTTGCAACCAAACTATCCCAAATTTTGAATTGTGCCTTTGTATGTGTGCATTTTTTGTGAATTAGAAGAGCGGGGATTTGTGTAATAAAATGTATTACAATTATGAATACAGTATTCTTATTTATTCATATGTTCATCCCCTAAAGATTATTAAGGCAGATATCAGTCTGCTATGTTTCAGTGTTGGCCAATCAATGCCGGAGTTCAAATTGCTAGTGATGAGTGAAATTTTTCGACAAGTTTCAATGCAAAAATGACGCCCGTTGACTCCAATTGTTGCGCATCGGACAATAGAAAACGTCATTGACTTCAATGCATTTTGGCAAATTTTTGCAGTTTTGTGAATTTTTCGAGAAGCGAAACAGCTCAGATTCGCCCATTGCCACGTTAGGTGCACAAAAAGCAGAAACCATAACAAGCAACCATAGGCTCTGTAGGCTTATAGTACTTACACAAGTATACAAGTATATTTTTTTCAATTGGGCAAAACGTGTTTTGACAAAAAACGTTTGTCATAAGCTATACAACACCTATATATGTGTATATATGAGAAAAATGTTAACAAAAACGATTAAAATGCTAGATATCATGAGTAACGGAAGTCTGCAGAAAACCTTCTAATGATGCACTATCCAATGTAATTAATGGATCAGTTTTGTGGTTTTGCAGCTTGAGTTTCATAAATAAGAATATTTTACCCATTCACACCCATGAATTCTTCATCGCAGAGACCACCATCTTGTCATGTGAACAAATCCCCTGAGTATTGTCCATGATTCTGAGGATTTTCTGTTGCCCGTGTCTTCATTTCACCTTATCATTTACGTGTCAAAATCCCTCTGTGTGATCTATCCATTGTGATGACCACCTTCTTATTTCAGGGATTTAATTGGAATATCAAGGTGGCAGTTCATGTGTCAATTAAACAATGTTGATGGCTGCTCTCCAAATACTCATTATTTGCAGATATATTCTTCTGAGCCCAGCTGTCATTACATTATTATTATTATTCTATCTACACGGTGTATTTTACACTCAGCGCTTGTATCCCATGAGGGTAGTTTCAACCCTGGCAAGTCATCTGCAGGCAAATGTCCTACCAATTAAACAAACTACAGTCCCACTGAAATTCACTCAATGCTGTGGGTTCCCATAGAAACTTCCTCCTTTTATAGAAACGTAGGTGCCTAATTAAGAAGGAACTATATTGAGAAGATACTCACCTATGAGTTTTAGGTTCCAGCGTATTATATTTATTTCCTTTGTCGCTTTCAATTAAAACACAACAGAATGTATTAAACAGACAATTAAATGAAATACCCACATGATTAACTAGTAAACTAGTCCCTACAGATTCCTAAAAACAGCTTTAATTATGACACAATTTCACTCATGACAAGTTAATGAACAAAGATGAATGTGTTGTTGGAGAACAATTCCCTTTTTTTCCTTATGAGGAAAAGGATATTTTTATGGCGATGACCAAGTTTTACTCTGTTCATGGTACCGTTTCCTTAAAATCCATTCCTTGTGGCATCTCCTGTCTTTCCTGTAAGATCAGACCGTGCACCAGCCATGGTTTTATTTGAATAATATCCATCTATAAATAAAGCTCCCAGGATTGAATGCAAAATTCAAGTTGAATGGCTACTAATTTATATTGTAGAACCTATAACTAGTGATGGGCGAATTTATTGGACAGGCGCGAATTGGCAATGAATTTCCGCGTCTCGATGCCGGCGATTAAATTCATGAATTTGCCACGAAAATTCACTGTGGTTTTTTTTTTTTACACTATCGACAATTTCAACAATTAAATGCCCATTGACTTTAATGCGTATCAAATTGTCGGAATGGTTGCCGGCGTCAATTGAACGACCGATTTTAGCGAAATCCACCAATCCTTCGAAAATATTGTGCGGTTAGTGAGATTCGAACGATCGTACATCTTACTATTTTTCGGTCGACATCTGTCAGAAAATTGATCGTCTAGTTTAAAAAATCTTTATTGATCCCAGTGCAATCTATCTATGTTTGTAGGGCCAAGCACGCAGCTCCCCTTCAGTTTTGCTGGCAATATCGCCCGAAATGGTCTTTTTAATTGATGGACACATCGTAAATTTAAACGATCATTTCGAGATAATCGTGGTATCACGATAACGATTGGATCTTTTAAATATCTTTACATCTATGGGCAGCATAAGGGAGTTGTTTATCAAAATCCAATTTAGACCAAACTAGAATCCATGATTTGACCTTATTTATCATTGAAAAAAACTCCCTAAAATTGATTCTGGAAAAAAACATGAAAAATTCTGAGTTTTGTGGAAAAAAACTAACATTTTTCAGGTTTTATGCCCAAAACTCTCCAAATCATTCGAAACCCGCGGTTTTTTTTTGTATTTGTGGCCAAAACTCAGCACAGACCATAATTTGAAATGTGACCTTTGCCATTGACTTCTACAGGACCCCGATAGCTTGGATATGGAGTATTTTCAGATTCTGACTTTTAGCAGCCACTCGGTATAATAAATTCCTCGAAAAACTCATTTTTTTCGAGTTTTTAGCATTTGGATTTTAATAAATAACCACCCAAGTTTTTCTACCAGAACAAATCACTTCCACAGGCACGAGTTAAAGAGGGAAGAATAACTACACAATAGCCAAAACCTAAAGTATTCCCTTGTCCACTCTCATGATTGAAGGATCTCTAATATTCAAGTCCCAAACCATTCCCACCCAGTACTACCATGAAACTACTCACTATTTGAACCTTAGGATCCCTTGTTCCTACATACTTGGTATAAGTGCATGTAGCTGCTACACACTATCGTATTAACCACTACGGAGCCCGAGTTGAAAAAGGAATACGGCTCCCTAGAAAAGCCTGTGGGAATTATCAGAATATTGAAAAATAATGATATACACATTTCTACTAATTTAAATCCTTCAAATTGCCATGACATAATATTTCATCTTTATTGAATGGCACAGAAGATAACTTCATTCCGTTTGCCCACTGTATGTTGGAAAATGTCAATTATGCAATCCACTGTATCCTATTTAGATGCACAATATAGTTACTATACGATTGTCTGTCTAAATAATCGTTATCTGAATCAGTCATACACTGTTAAAGCTTGACTTAAATATATCACAATAAATTGTGCAGTCTCAAAGCTGCTGTATATTCATAGCTGAGTAACAAAAGTAATGTTTCCAAAATCATTAAACTTAACAACCATTAACAACTATATGATTGTTGTTTATTCATTCAGATAAACACATAATAATACATTTCTAGCTGCGTATATGCTGACATTTTTTTTCTATGTAGGTCGTCAGTCAGCATGGCTGCATTTAGTTTATTAGGTGGTGGTTAGTTTAGGGGCTAATCGCCTCGTTTTTGCGGCGACCAAATGCCTTCCCTGACTCTGCACCGGCTAAAATGAAAAACCAGCGGTGCTAATCGCACACGGCGGTTTGTTTTCCGAAGTCCACTTTGGGCGACTTCGGAAAACGAATCACCGCATGTGATTAGTGGCTAAATGCGGCCGTTTATTTTCCGAAGTGGAAACTTCAGCGACAATGGAAAACGAATCACCGCGTGTGATTATCGCCGGCATTTTTTCATTTTAGCCGGCGCAGAATCTGGGAAGGCATTTGGGGAGATTGGTTGCCGCAAAAACGAGACGATTAGTCGCCAGGCGACCAAATCTCCCCAAAACGCCCTGTCTGGACTTACCCTTATTAGGTGGAGAGGTTTGCTTGGTGTAACGAGACATATATTCTCAGATCTGATTGCCTGCTTCACTTGGGAGGCCAATACAGTCACTGCGGCTGTTCATTATCCAGCTAAACAACCATGATCTGACCAACAATGGAATACAGAAGGAGAAGGAGCTATCTGATGGCACACCTTAAAGGGGTTGTTCACCATTGAGATAACTTTTAGTATGATGTAGAGAGTGATATTCTGAGACAATTTGCAATTGGTTATCATTTTTTATTATTTGTGGTTTTTGGGTTATTTAGCTTTTTATTCAGCAGCTCTCCAGTTTGCAGTATCAGCCATCTGATTGCTAGGTTCTAAATTACCCTAGCAACAATGCACTGATTTGAATAAGAGACTGGAATATGAATAGGAGAGGCCTGAATAGAAAGATAAGTAATAAAAAGTAGCAATAACAATACATTTGTAGCCTTACAGGACATTTGTTTTAGATGAGGTCAGTGACCCCCATTTGAAAGCTGGAAAGAGTCAGAAGAAGAAGGCAAATAATTAAAAAACTATAAAAAATAAATAATGACAACCAATTGCAAAATTGGCCACTCTTTAACATATTAAAATTGAACGTAAAGGTGAACCACCCCTTTAAGGAGGCCATACACTATAAGAGCTGCTCATTTGGCAAGGTACCCAAACGAGGAGATCTTTCCCCCGATATGCCCACCAAAGGCAGGGTTATATTGGGCTAATCCAATCATTCAGCCTTAGGCCAACCGATCAGATTACACTGAAGGGAATAGGAGCCAACGGGACAAGTACCGCATGAACTAGCCGATGCAGTCCTCGATCATAGGGGAAAATCAAACCAATCCGATCAATATCTGGCTGATTTCAGTTTAGGGAGGCCCATTTGAGTGACCCATATATGGGCAGATAAGATGCCAAATCAGTCTAAAGGACCCAAATCGGCAACTTAAATTTTACCAACAATAAGTACAGTTGTTGGCAGATATTGTAAGATTTGTTGGATTATTTTGACGCCTACACCTGATGATATTGTTAGAAATGGTTGGGGTTTTTAAGAATAAGGACCCAGAGCAGATTATTTGCTCGGGGTCCTCTGAAGGTATGCTATTCCACTATAATTAATAAATAATTATCTGTATTCACCTTCCCTCCCCAAAGGATGTCAGGATGTCATACGCCTGTACCACTGAACAAGATACTGTAATTATATTTAAGGATTCAGGGTACATATCTACTGTATATATTAATGTCTATGTTCTGTACATTTAGGGGTTTCCTGTTTAAAAAAGAAATCCGCTCATATAAGTCTCATATTCACCACTTCAGTGGAAAATGACACCTCAGGTCAGATTCTTGACACATCTCAATGACTTTTCACACCTCTTATGCACCAGATTTCTTAGTTTCTCTACTATATTCATCGGATTTTGAAGGCCTCCCTTTTCAAGTTTAAAGGGCATGTAAAGTCTAAAATAGAATAAGGCTAGAAATGCTGTATTTTGTATACTAAATATAATCATGAACTTACTGCACCACAAGCCTAATCAAACAAATAATTGATGCTTTCAAAGTTGGGTACAGGGGGTCACCATCTTGTAACTTTGTTAAACATCTTTGCAAGACTAAGACTGTGCACATGCTCAGTGTGGTCTGGGCTGCTTAGGAATCATCATAAACAAAGCTGCTTGAGTTCTGCATGTCTGGGAAGTAAGGAGGGGGCTCCCCCTGCTGTTCATAAGTATGATTGTTTCCCTGCTCAGCAGTTAGGGACCGTCTGACAATTCCTATCCACAGCAGTAAATGAAGGGAGAATTTCACTGCATACAGTCAGGTTTATTATAAAAACGGTACACGTTTTTTAATTAAAGTATATTGGAGATAGGTTTCTTTTTCATTAAAGAAAGGAAAAATAGGATTTTATTTTTTTGCCTTTACATGCCCTTTAACTCCTGCAAAGCTTTCTCAAGCTTTATATAAACTTGAACTGCCTCTGAGACTGCATTTCAAACCATTCAAACCAGTTCAAACCATTCCAGAGGAGGGAAACGACAAGAATGTAATTCTGCTATGAATTCTAAGAAAATAAGCGCAGACAACTTGAAAGACATGAAAATGTTGCCAACTCCTTTGATATGCCCTAACAAGGGACCAAAGCCCTCATTGAATGTGTCTGTTTGCACAAACAGTTTGACAAGTTCAAATAACACAGGTATTTTGGTAACAATGGCTTTACCATGCTCTGCCCATAAAACCATAAAGGCTTAGGATCCTACATATGTGCAATGCATTAAACACAAGTCAATTATCCCACTGGGTATGGTCCGTAAAAGACCTGCAAGGTATAAAAACATCATTAATTCCGCACATTAATCTGCATGTACATCAAAGAAAACAGAAGAGACTGAAATAAACCCAGGAGTAAACTGGAAACCTCTGATACGTTGCACATGATAGAGGCACAAAAGCCATCAGGTGCATGGCCGGCCATACGTATAAATACTTTGGTGGGGGTAATCCTGACAAATTAATAATTTCGGTATGTGTAAAACTGATGTTTTTGGGCAAGGAACTCTAAATTATTATTTTTTTTATAGGACCCAGCAACTTTTAGTTTGCCACATCTGGAAACTATATTGTATTAGTGGCAATCTCCCTAAAATGTGCATTAATTTAGCTTTTACGTAACAGGACTCTTGGCATCAGAATGAGGTTACAAGAAATTTAAGGAGGAAGAATAAGAAATAATAAGAAGTAATAAGCAGTGAATGGTTCTTCTGTCTCTGTATCACTGTTTTGAGCTAACAGAGGCCCTGAACATGGTGGCAGACTTACTAATGGGTGAAGTGGCCATAACCAGAAATCCCATCCGCAAGCACATCTGCAATTTACTAACAGGCGTAGAAGACAGTTTGCTAGCAAAAGAGACCATCACCAGTGAAGTTACGTGCCCTATCGCCAGGCAAATTTTCGCTCAGATGAACGTTCGTTACTCCTTTGCCAGCTTAGACGAAATGATAAGATGAAGCTACATCCTCCCAGGGGAGCTTCGCCAATGAGGCGACTTGAGACTGTCGCCTCAGGCGGCAGCGCCCCACTAGGTACCAGGGGTGGCAAAAATGCCGCTCCTGGTACTTTCAGAGCCGAATTTCCGGTTTTCAAACAGGAAATTTGGCTCTTCTAGTGCAGAGAGCGCAGTTAGGCTCTCTGCGCTAGTGCACTGGCCCTCTCTGCTGCCCTGGTGGACCCCGTGTGGCGCAAAAAGGTAAGGGGGAGGGGGGGCGGCAGCAACTGCTGCTGCCGCCTCAGGCGGCGGAGGGGCTGCATCCTCCTCAATCTTATGTTAGTGACATCATATCCTGTATGCCGAAAAGTCATAAAAAAAGTTCTAAATGCTGAAGTTTTTATATATTTAAAGCGGGATTACCTTCAAAAGTTCTAACTATTAAAAAATTTTGTGTTCACAATTTTTTATATGTAACAATTTGAGGGGCATGCCACATTTGTTTTAGGGTGGACTTGTGTCGCAGGGATCTGCAACCTTGGCTCTCCAGCTGTTAAGGAACTACAAGTCCCACAATGCAATGAAGGAGTCTAAAGGCAAATGCATTGTGGGACTTGTAGTTTCTTAACATCTGGAGAGCCAAGGTTGCAGATCCCTGGAGGGCATTAGAGGATCTATTTTGTTTATATTTTGCTTCCTTGGACATGTGCATTTGCACCATCACTAACACTAATAAAGACATATATACGACCTATATGTAACTGCCCTATTCAAATCGACCTAAGCGCAAGTGTACTAAAAAAGTTTCGCTAGGCAGAAATGAATGCTAGCGAAAGTTTGCTATGAAATGGTCGCGCTGACGAAATAACGCTTGTGGTAATGAATTTACGGCTGGCAGCGTGGAGCAAAGTGTGGCAGAACCTTCACTGCCGAAAATTCACCCTTTTAATGAATTTGCCCCAAGTGTAAATTGATCACAAAGCGGATCTTTTCAAAAAGTCAAAAAAACAACTGATAAAGAACAACTGGGGCAACTTCTACTTAGTGAGTGAGACGTTGTCCCTTTTCCCTATTTCCAGTCCATGAACACTGATCATTGTTAATAATTATAAAGAGATGAGAGAGAAGAGCCATGAGACAATCCAACCTGCACCCTACAGCTTGTGTTGACCTACAACCCCCAACACCCTAAAGCTAGTCATGTATTTATACTATAGACTGAACTCCCAAATGCAATACTTAAGGAGCCTTGGAACTGCATAAGGCTGTTGATAATTTTATTGCTATGACCTCGTTATATGGAAGGCAAAACATCGAGATAAGACTATTTCAAATGGAATGAGGTTTATTGAGTTTAACAAAGAATTTTTAATGGTTTTGCCTTGGGAAAATGATCATGTTACACCGAAGTGTCCCATGAGCGTTTTGCCAAAGATATTCCCCTTTTCACAAGCTTTTATAGATTAAAATGGGAGTACACATACATACGTTATATAACTGGAACCCTCCCAAAATGTTGGAAGAGGACTGAATGTTCTAAGCTATAGATATTGCACTGAAAATAGTTTCCCACTTACAACTGTCCCTCAGCCTTGCAGTTCTTTATCTGTTAAAAGCAGACACAGGGAGGAACTCAGCAAATGAAGAAAGCACTTCTGTACAAAGGGGCCTCATCTACTATCTGCTGACACTCTGAATTCTGTCAGTAACTTACAAAGTGGACTCTCATCAATGGGTGTCATTAATAAGAGAAATAATAAATGGGGGAACATCACTCCTCCCTTCACCTTTCCTGCCTCGGGCATGTGGTTATTGTAGCGTCAGAATGACAGGGGCATTTGTTATTAGATTTTATTATTCTTACACTCTGACACATAACCATTTGTCTGTCATTGGAATAGGCTGTTCTCATATAAATTAGGTCATATAAAAATATATTATCACCTCCGAAATTGCGCCAGCGGCGGCTTTGCTCACATCGCCACACTTCGTCACGTGAAAATTCGCCAGGACAACGCTAATTCACTAAAATGCAAAGTTGCGTCCAGGGCGCCTAGTGTTAATTCGGCAGGCAAATCGAAGTTGCGCTAGCGTTAGCTAATTTGCATACGGCGGGAAGTTAAATTGCAATGGACATATATGTTGCAGCAAATACATTACACTACACAAGCCCAGAGAACCTTAATAAAATAAAATAAAGTTGTTATAATGCCCTACACATGAGCCCAGTATATAGTTTATGTGCCATATGTAAGGAAATGTAGGGGGAAACCGGTTACCCTAAAAAAAATGATGCTCTTTTGCAGCCTATGACCCTGAAAAACTGAAAAGACACCAGCGTTTTTTGGGACTTAGAGAAAGTTTCAAATTTTTTTTGAGGAAGTCCTATCTACTCTATTGCACTTTGCCTGGTCTGAGGTGGCGAAGGCAAGTCTGGCGCAAGAGGTAACGTTCAGTAAAATCAACATCTTAGTGAATTTGCGTATTTACGTCCATTCACCAGAGTGAAAATTCACCTGGCTTAGAGTGTGAAGTACTTCACTAGCGAATTTACGCAAGCGCCATTAGTAAACAGGCAAAGTCGAATTTTCGCCAGCGTTAGTCACATTGCCCTTTAGTAAATTTGCCCCTATGTATATGATATCTTCCAGTTAAATAGCTCTGCAGTTTTATACCCGAATATGCCCCACTTCTATATTTAGATATTAGGTTGCTTTTCTGAAAAACCTAAAGGAATATGTATAAATGCTGAAAATAAATTGTCTTGGATGTAAAATGTTGCAAATCGAGTTGGGCGGCTGTGATATAAGATTGTTATTTGTGCTGCTTTTCATCCCCATTGCAGTTTGGTAAATAAAACACCCTCATAACAGCTCAGTTGTTTTAACAAGATCTGAAAAATGCTGCCAGCGCAGATTCCAAGTTTATTTTTTTTAGCAAAGAAGTCTTTCCATATTTTGTGCTTATGAGATATTTACAAAATCTGTGTGAAGGCCAGGCAGCCAAAATATGTGCTCAAATACCATCCATAAAGAAGGTTGAAATATATTTGATAGTCATTGTCCCAATTCAGTAGGGCTGGGGGGAAGCTTTAAGTGAAATACTAAAAGATGCATTCTGTGGCCGTAGGAAGATAAATGACAAAAGCTCAGTTTTTCCCAGAAGACAACTTGCCAAGTCCAAGTTCAAATCATTTCAAAACGAGAAGTCAAAGAGCTTCCAATTCTGCTCCCCTAAGGCTGTTGTTAGGCCAGGATTTTGGGAACAATCTGCACATGCACAATGGCAAATGAGCCGTCATTTACATTTCATTGGGTTTTAAGGCACTTAAGCCTGATTTTTAGAAGCAGCAAACTCTCTTTTTTTCCCTTGCAAAAGGGCCCATTATTTTGCCAAGGGATTTTCTCACTTCAGATTAATTTTGTCACGACATTATTAGCAATCATTTATAAATCAATGGGGCAGCCAACTGGCGAATGAAGAAGAAGAAGCATAATGCACCTCGTTAGTGACTTTAGTGACTGTCAATCAATATCATTTGTTCTGCTCAAATTCACTGACAAGGACCCACCATACATTTTATACATTATTTCATTCTGCACAGTGATGTGGCCGCTGCTGAAATAAAAAAACCACATGATTTACTTGTGAAATATATATACTGTCTATCTTCTATCTATCTGTTTATCTATGATCTAGCTATTATCTATCTATAATATATCTATCTATGATCTATCTATCTGTCTGTCTGTCTGTCTTATCTATCTATCTAGCTATCTATAATATATCCATTATCCACTTGTCTCTCTATCATCTATTCATTATCTATCTATTATCCCCGTCTATCATCTATTCATTATCTATCTATCTATCTATCTATCTATCTATCTATCTATCTATCTATCTATCTGTCTGTCTGTCTGTCTGTCTGTCTATCATCTATCATCTATCTATCTATCTATCTATCTATCTATCTATCTATCTATCTATCTATCTATCTATCTATCTAATTATCTATCATCTATCCATCAATCATCTATTATCTATCTATCTATCTGTCTGTCTGTCTGTCTGTCTGTCTGTCTGTCTATCTATCATTATCTATCATTATCTATCATCTATCTATCATCTATTATCTACATATCTATCTATCTATCTATCTATCTATCTATCTATCTATCTATCTATCTATCTATCTATCTATCTATCTATCTATCTATCTATCTATCTATCTATCTATCATCCATCTATCAATTGTCTATCCTCTATCTATCTATCTATCTATCTATCTATCTATCTATCTATCTATCTATCTATCTATCATCTATCTATCTATCTCATACATTTATGAGTTTCTCTACTATACTACTATAAATTCATAGGCTTTTGAAGGCCTCCCTTTTTACGTTTAACTCCTGCAAAGCTTTCTCAAGGTTTATATAGACATTAACTGCCTCTGAGACTGCAGCTCAAACCATTCCAGAGGAGGGAAACAACAAGAATGGAATTCTGCTATAAATGCTAAGAAAAGAAGCACAAACAACTTGAAAGACATGAAAATGTCGCCACCCTCACTCAAATCCTTTGATATGTCCTAACAAGGGACCAAAGCCCTCATTGAATGTGTCTGTTTGCACAGGCATTTTTAGAATATCTGCAAGTTCATATAACTATTGTAATAACAGGAACAATATGCTAAGAAACTCCTTTGTGATTTGGCTCATTTGTACACATTAACTTATTTTAAACCACATTTTGTTTAGTCCAATAAATAATGTGATTATAATCATTTTCTATGTCACACTGACTGATATAAAGCAGATTCATTTGTATTCACAGGTATCCTATAGGTTTTCATTGTTACCAAATACACAGTATGTCTAAATTAACGTCTATCTATTTGTCCTCTTTTCTGTCCCTGATCGTAATTAAATGGGGTAAATTGAAATCTCTTAATCTGATTGGCACCCGTTGCTCACTGTTATTTTGCATTGTAAATAGATTGTACATAGGTTGAAACCCAGTTCACAGTAATAGGATTAGAGATTAGAGAAAGGGTAACCCAAAGCTTATGTAGCCGGCCTTCTGGCTTGGTTTCACAACAGGGTAGGGACACAGAGCCAGCTAGTTTTCATCTATTTGATTTACAGCTTAGAAGCGAGGGTAATTACATAAAAGTTTGCTGCGGTGTGATTGGCCCAGTGAGAAGGGATTGAATATGGCTTGCAAGAGATAGGGCGCAGGGAGAGAACTAGGTCACGTACAGTCGATATGTCAAAAACAATGCTTGGTCCTCAGCTGCAATTTAGAAGATTACTTTTATGAGTCAGGTCAGATTGGAGATACAGGTATGGGACCTGTTATCCAGAATGCGCAAACCTGGGGTTTTCTGAATAATGGATCTTTCTATAATTTGGATCTTCATAACTTAAGTCTAATAGAAAATCATGTAAACATTAAATAAACCCAATAGTCTGGTTTTGCTTCCAATAAGGATTAATTATATCTTAGTTGGGATCAAGTACAAGCTACTGTTTTTATTATTACAGAGAAAAAATCATTTTAAAAAATTTGGATTATTTGGATAAAATTGAGTCTATGGGAGATAGCCTTTCCTTAATCCAGAGCTTTTTCCTTAATGGGTTTCCGGGTAACGGATCCTATGCCTGTATGCTGAACTCACCTGGAGTTTGGAGATGTTCAAAAGGGGGCAGTGTACCCAAAAAGAGACTAGCAGAATATGAGCAGTGCAGATGGGCAGTTAGACCCACAGACTTTATTTAAAGAATATAAAGAATTTTTATTCTTCAATTTTATATATATATATATATATATATATATATATATATATAGGATCAGCACTCACTGTTGATACATTATTTTATTTTACACGAATAAACATCTTTTATACATGTATATTCATATGAAATAAAATAATTTATCTTCACAATACACCAGTGAGTGCTGATCCTCCTTTCATATATCACAACATATTTGATTGTGCACCACTGGCTTCATTGGGGGTACTGTGGGACATTATATATATCTTTATATATATATATATATCTTTATATCTATCTATCTATTTATCTATCTATCTATCTATCTATCTATCTATCTATCTATCTATCTATCTATCTATCTATCTATCTATCTATCTATCTATCTATCTATCTATCTATCTATCCCTAAATGACATTAGGGAGTCCTAGCAACTCCAAGCAAACAATATCTAAGTATAAATATAGTCTTTGCAAATCAAAAAAATGTAACATTAATTTTTTATGACCAGCGGCATGCAGACAAGGGCACTTTGACCACTACTGTTTGCCAGAAATTGGCCAGACTTCTCAAGCTTGTCATTCTGTGTATGGCTGACTGGTGTACAATCTCTGCCTCTTATGTAGGCACTATGTAAATATATGATGATAATAAAAGTAATAATGCCACTTTCCCACTTACATACTATATTTGCATTGTGGAGCAGTCGATGTTCTAATGATATAATCAATGTGAAGGATCTGCTTGATAACAATTCAGGGGGAGATGGGAGTGGGAGGACATACTTTATTAATCCTTCCACCAGAATCAGTAAGTCAGCATCTATATTACATGTATTTATTATTATTGCTTTTTCTTTCCTCTAGCTTTTCTCCCTGTGCTCGGCATTGATAAGCTTACATCAGGCCTAATTGTATCCGTCCTGCCCATGCATTTTGGGAAACTGGGCAATGCACTTCCACTCTCGCTCCTAATTAGAGGTGATTGATTCAGTTTTGTTTCAGATGCAAATTAATTTGCTTAATTCAAAACCATGAAAATGATTCTGTCAATCACAGTCTGCATGCAAATCACATGTGAATAGTGCAAAGTGCAGCACCAATCAGTTTGAATGTCATTGTGAATTGCTTCAGATTCCTAGCAGAGCAGCATGTGAGGCCCCGCAGCCTTGGGCCCTATTCTCTTAGCTGTGAGTCAACAGAAACCCACTTTTTTCACTAGTCCAGTCCAGTACATATGTAAAATCTGGGCTCAGACAGTGTGTCATACTAAACCACACTATATATATATATATTGTCCTTCAGGGCTCTAGAAAGGACTGGCGTCCTAAAGCTGCCCCACCAGTACGCACCAAATCTATAAATTCTGGCAAATGCCAGAGGGGCTGCTGTAAGATGCCGTAGACATTCACTATTTATTTGGCCTGCGGGGTACTGATTGGATCACTGTGTACTTTAAATGTCACCGTGCAACTCTACCATTGAACAACCAATTCTTGGATCTACATGAAGATATAGGAAGGATTGCCTCCCTGCTAACCTTGACCAGTAGAGTGGCTCATGCTGGAGAAAGACCATTACAAGGTGGCAGCATTGCACTTTCAGGGGCAGATAAGTCTAGTGCTTAGTGGCCCAAAATCGAGCAAACAACCCCTGCAGCTGGTTGACATATGTCGCCCTATGCCTGGGCCTTTGAGGCCTCTCTGCAAATTCAGGCCTGTGCACTTTTGTAGTATACCAGATGCCAAGTTGCCAACATTTTGTCTGTTTCACCTGCCTTTTAAAGTGCTTACCCAGTTCCTCTCCCTTACCCACCAATTCTGCCCTTTAACTCTTATACTATTTCATCCACAATCACACCCTCCACTCCACTTCATCTTGCCGCCTTGTTTTTCATCCATATTTATTAACTATGCATCATACAGTGTCAGACACCAATAAGGTCGTGTAATAAAAGGCACTATGTTTGCTCAGGAGCAGTAACCCGTAGCAACCAATCAGCGGGTAGCATTTACTGGTCACCTCTATAAAAGCAAACATCTTATTGGTTGTTATAGGTTTCTGCTACAGGGCAAACTTTTATTACATATAGGGGTTAGAGCCCACCAGAGAACCTGCTATCAAAAAAAAAAAATCCTGGTTCATTGTTAAGATTATTATTATTGTGTAGTGTTTGTTCTGTTTGCTGGATTATTGCTGTGTAAGAGCACAGAGCATTGATCAGACGACTGTTGGATGCAAACGATGCGTCTGACAGTCGTGTCGCGTCGGATCAACACTGCAACTACCCTTACACTGTGCAGATTCTTTCTGATAAACCTATATAGTTAATAGTCAAACTGAAATCACCTGCTTAGCTGTAGCAATACATTTCCCTGACCCTATCACAGACTCCTGAAATAAGTTTTTCCTCTCTCTTTTTCTAACTGCTGGGAATAAATGAAACACAAGCGTGTTAAGGCTCAGTGCTCCAGCAAAGGGAAAAGGCCCCCTAAGGTCAGCAGAGCCGGGCCAACCCAGCCAGGTGCCCTAGGCAACCTGGCTGGCCATGGCGCCGGCTGAGTGCGCACTCGATAGCACATGCGCGAAACTGCGTTCCAGCGCGCATGCGCAAAGCTGCGTGTGCAGGCGCAGAAACACATTTACACGAAGAATAGAAGCGGCAGTCGGGTAGGGACGGGACCGGACATGGTGTAGGCGACTGAGCAGGTATGTGCCTGGCGCCCCCCCAGCTTTATGCCCTAGGCACATGACTACTCTGCCTACCCCTAGTTCCGGCCCTGAAGGTCAGGGCCTGTGGGTTCTGGCCAATGGCAGAGGGTCTGCTGTAAGAGCCATAGAAAGTGACTACTAAGTGGGCTGGTGGGGGCTGTTTGGGCCTCTGTGTATTAGGAATGCCAGGGCCTATTTTGAATCCCAGTCTAGTCTGGGACAGATTAACATAGCAGGTGCCCGTAGGCCCACTGTCATTTGTCTCCCCTTCGATTCCCCAATCAAATTTTCATCAGGACCAGAGCAATGGAGATTGGTGTACAGGAAATTTTAAAAACGATTGTCTCCTGCTCCTCCCCAGTGTTTCTGAACCAATGTGAGTGTGGTTGGGTGGCATTCCACCCCTAAAATCCTGCCACCCTAGGCCCGGACCTTGGTGGCCTATCCGCAAATCCAGCCTTGAGTCCAGCCCTGGTCAGGGCCCACCAGAAAAAGTCCAGGTAAGCCGAAGGGCCAGTCTCTTTTATCCCTAATTTCAGGTGCCCCTGATAATTAGCAAAGGTGCTGCATGGCTGGAGTAGCCAAAAGGTTTGCAATCCCTCACCAAAACGCCCTTGATCCTATATAACTATATACATACTACCCTTGTTACACATTCAGTTTTTAAAAGTTTTATGGGCATCATATTCCCGCTTTCAAGGCAGCATTTTTATTATCGTTTACGAGATGGAATCATGTTAAAAGGATTTGTGTTTCACTGAGCCTTCCTTATGGTACACCTAGCATCACAACCTTTTTTATATTCTGGAAAATGTCAACAGCTGTCACATGTTAGTAAGACTAAGCCCAATAGAGGAATCATTCTCTACTGTATAAGATACCCACTACCTGGGTTCATAAACTTATTATACTGTTTTATTAATGTCCAGGAGAGCACCATATAGAGCAGCTAGTTAGGCGGCACTGCAAATATGCAGAGAAGGAATGTTTACAGCTCAGAACGAACTGTACCCCAATGGTACTTTCGATATATATTAACGTTGTTAAATTTTCCATTTATTCTTATAAAAAGGAATTAAAGCTGGTTGTCCTTACTCTTTTGTCATCAAAGAGACAGCATTAAGTCTGATTGTCTCCTTACATTGGGCCACAGTTACCCTTTAACTATTTGAGCTTTAAAGGGGTCCCAGCTGGAGCCCTCCCTGTCATGGAAATGGCAAAGTATTTTGAGCACCAAATGAATAAATCTGAAAATAGCAGGCGAGCGGCAGCACAGCTGACAGACTGTTAATAATACATTACAGAATTTTTGAAGGAGGGGGGGAAGTGTGATAAAGGAAGCCCATGTTTGATATGTGGCCCATAATAAATAGAAATTGTTGACAATGTGGTGACACTTGTCAATTACCAGCTGGCAGAGAATGCAGATGACATGCATAATTCATTCAAGCTGTGCCCTTTGTTGTTATGCTGTCTGATTTACATTTGCCGGGTAATCTCTTCTCTAAAATATGGAAACATATTTTAATTAAAAGTCAGACGATTGTGCGTGTCAGCCTTCCACATATATGTGTACACATTGTCATTGCTTAACATACAGTATAGGCAACCTCTGGCTCTCCAGCTGTTAGTCATTCTTGCCATTGGCCAACAGCCATTGGCTCATTATATACAAATGTTGACTTTTTTGGTTTCTTTGCCCTGTGGGTAATACCTGACAGATGTGGGTTTTCTTCCCCAGACACTTCTTTTGTCATTATTCCTTCAGTGATAGGCAGGGATAGCCAACTGGTGGAATTCCGGGTGCTGCAGATCTTGATCCCGCCATCTAACACAGGCCATGCCCGGATTGTAGGTGTCTGATTTTGATTGGTAGAAACAAAGGCATATGAAAATAGGGGGTACTGTAAAATATAGTTCAATTGAAATCAAATATCTCATAGGATCAGTTCACTGGTGATCACTGTCCAAAATAACAGGGCTGTGTTTAAGTATAGCGTTGACTTATGTCCATCCCCTCAGTCTTAGATCCTTCCAAACTGTACATACACTAATCATGGAGGCTTTAGGTACCACCCCTCAGCCCCCCCCAGGGATTTAGTTTGGTTTGGTGCCACCCTACGTGTGGGCTGATGTCATGCTTATGGTGTACTTGATGTCACTTCAGAGGAAACATCACTTCCAGCACTCTGTACACTGGGCCCTGTACCCCAAATCCACCCAGCTGTACGGATTTCTGTGGTGGCTGGGGGGAGGATTTTTAATTTTTTATTTTTAAAGGAAAACTACACCCCCAAACAATGTAGGTCTCTATAAAAAGATATTGCATAAAACAGTAAACAGTAAAACCCTGCTTCGTGTAAATAAAACCATTTTCATAATAATATGCTTTTCTAGTAGTATGTGCCATTGGGTAATCAAATAGAAAATTGCCATTTTAAAAAATAAGGGCCACCCCCTGGGATTATAAAATTCACTGTGCACATAAACATACGAACAAACCATACTTGTCACATGGTCAAATGAGCCAATTAACAGACAGAGTTGTGTCTTTGTCTTCCACACTTCCTGTTACAGTTAGAGTTGTAGTATTTCTGGTCAGATGATCTCTGAGGCAGCACACAGACCATCACAAAATGGTGGTTCAAGGCAAGAGATGTAAAAGGACAATATTTACTTAAATATATATTCCTGTTTGGTAAGATACTTTAATATGCCACTTAATATGATGTAAACTATCTGTTGCTTAAGAATTCATTTTGGGGGTATAGTTTTCCTTTAAAAGTGTTACAAATAAAAGGGTCCGCCCCCATCAAAAGCTGCCACCCTAGGTCCTTGTGGGCTATTTATAAATACAAGTATCTGGTACAGTGCTGAGCCTACAGGTGCTCAAGGCAACCCCCACCCCATTAATGCTGCTTCACATCTCCTGGCTTTATTCATTGCAGAAATAGGGTCGGACTGTCCTACCAGAGTGCCCAAGGATTTCCTTTATTTCTTCTTGCCTCCCATTCAGAATTGAGTGTAGTTGCACATATTGACACTGAGGAACCCTAAAGCTATATCACCTCTGGAGCACGAAGTCAGAGCAGGAAGTTGGAGCAATCAGTTGGAGCAATCAGTTGGAGCAGTAGCTCCAGGGTTCCCTCAGCGAAATGTGTCAATAAGCATAGTGACGCATATATTTTGACGTATTGGGCACAGTTGTGACAGGCATTTTGCCAAAATGTGACCAAAATTGAGGTGGGGGGAGTTGAAATATTGGAAAAACATGGCGAGTTGGTAGGTGGGATGAGGACTGTTCTGAGCTCCCTATAATGTGATCCCCTCTTATAATGGCCAACAACCATCAAACTGGACATTTCCAGGTATGGCCTGATATGTATCCCAAGTATAAATCTAATACAATCATATCTGATATCAGTAATAACACGGTTATGTTTTTATATTTAATATGTGATTAAGGGACATAAACTCCAAATACAATGTATCAGCGTTCCTTATGTACAACAGGGAGTCATATCAAGGCAGATGGATAACAAGAAGCAGAACAAATGCCCATCCCCTAGCATAAGCACTTCACCAGATGTCTGGCACTCAAAAGGTTAAGCAGCAGTTTAACAAGTGGCTGCTAATTTTTGCAATTAGCCGTTAGAGCCAGCGCTTCCTATGTGAAACGTGCACCCACTGAATTCTTCTAAGGGCTTAGTGGATGCTCTGCGGGCAGCGAGCCTTTACTGCTCCTTCTCCTCTGGAACTACAACTCCCACAAGCAATAGGCCTCACTTAGCCTCTAAAATGAAGAATTATAAAGGTTGCTTTGAGTTCCACTACAGCAATTAAAATTATAACGTATAAAAAACTCAGCATTATAGCGAGTAACAATGTTATTTATAAATGAATGTGCTTTCTTCTTGCATTCTGATTCGGTGCTAACTGAATCACTCCTCTTGCCTCCTTTTATTTTGTACTAGTAAAAAACTTCTTTAATAAACCTTTGTGTGATGGAGTAAATATAAGTTTGCTCTCTGTATACCCAGAAGGGACTAGAAGGCACAGTGAGCCAGTAATATTATCTTGTATCAATTCCCCAATGCCTCCCCCATACTTAGAATTAATGTAGCTCCAATAAATTTAATTTGGCCATCTAGGTTCTTCAAGTCTGACCTATATTATTCATGATAGGATGACAAGGCACACAGAGGGTGGGCGGTAAAACAACCTACTTTATTATATAGCAGAGAATGGGCACCTGCCCCTCAGTAATCCTGGTCATCATATCCTGAATACTATTTATGGCCTTGTATCAATTCAAGTTCTGTGAATCTACTGGTGCAACCTCCTTTTCTTTTTTTAGGAAAGGTACAGTGAGTTTGTTGGTTAGGGTTAATTCATATAATTCATCATTAAAATTCTAGAAGTGATCCAAGAGTGTGTCCCAATTTACCAAAGTTAATGGACAGCCTAACTGTGATGTCCTAAAATTTCAACTTGAGGAGAGGACTAACTAAATATCAATAGAAAACGAAGGCCAACAACTCTAGTCCTGACTCGGATGTTTTTTGTTTTCTTCTCATAGTCATATCTTCCATAGCTTTCAAGTAAGGATGCACCGAATCCACAATTTGGGATTTGACAGAATCCCCGAATCCTTTGTGAAAGATTCGGCTGAATACCGAACTGAATCCTAATTTGCATATGCAAATTAGAAGCAGGAAAGGAAAAAGTGGGAAAAAAAATTCTTTGTGGTGAAAAGTCATGTGATTTCCCTACCTGCCCCTAATCTACATTAGCAAATTAGGTTTCAGATTTGGCCAGACACAAGGATTCGGCCAAATCTGAATCCTGCTGAAAAAGGCAGAATCCCGAACCGAATCCTGGATTTGGTGCATCCCTACTTTCTTGTTTGTTCCAAGTGGGCTCTTTTGAGCAAGCAGACAAATAATCCACAACAATAAGTGTATGTTAAACAAAAAATAAGAAATTCCATGTCTCATCCTTCCTCCCTTTATCCAGAGAGCCTATCCTATTTGTTTTTGCTAAGTTTCCTGGACAACCGGTTCCTTATTTACTATACATTACCATATACTCTGTGTAAAACACAATTGCCAAGACCACATACATATGTACTGTGTCAAAAAAATAATATATCAAATCCAAGATGCCAATTGCACCCATGGAAGCTTGTGGGGAACTGCTGCCTGAGTCAACATTCTCACCTTGACTTGTGGTAGAAATGACCCTAGCAGCAATGCACTGTGGGTAATTGAAGCAGATCCTCCACAACAAAAATTCCTGCACATTCTACTGTTTATAATATTACAAGGAAAAGATTCAAAGCAACCAAAAGAGCTTCTTGTATGCATCATAACACAAATGCAGCAAAAATAAAGACTTTCAATGTGATCTTTTGATAACAAACACTGGGGTTCATATATCAACACTGGGCAAATATGCCTGTGGGCAGTAACCCATAACAACCAATCAATGCTTGGCTTTTTTCAGGCAGCTGCAGGTTGAACAATGAATGCAACAATCTGATTGGTTGCTATGGGTAACTGCCCATGGGCAAATTTGCCCAGTGTCGATAAATGAATCCCAGTGTGTTTTTGCAGGTTGATTGAGGACTAAGAGGTGCACAAGGGATCAAACAACAATTTTACAGTATTGTTGTTCCCATTAGCTTTTATTTATATAGTGCTGACATTTTCTGCAGCATGCATTGTTCCTAATGGGAGGCTGATACATTCACTATGAAATACATCCTACATACTGAAGCCTATTTGGTCCTTACCACCACTACTGTGTCAGACTAAACAAGAGGCTCTGCCGGCACATTAACATAATCTTGAAGATTTTGTTTTCTTCAGGATTTTAAAGGCACACATGATGACTGGTTTCATTTAACAACTGGACGCAGAGGTCCATCTGCATGTAATTAAATGACTTGTTAATTAGGAACCACTTGCGAGCAAAAATAAAGCCCTTAGTTAAAGGCATCCCACTGTGCGCCAGGAGCAAGTTACTAATCTGCCTAGAGGTTTGTAAGTCACACTTGTATGTAGGTGCAGCCGTGCAGCGACATTGCAATTTGTACTCTGTAGTTTGCAATTTGTAATCTGGGTGCTAGTCTCATGCAAGAGAGGAGAACATCAGCGGTGTGGGATAATAAGCTAAAATGGTTTTATGTGTAAGGGCTCTTACACCCGGCCGTTTTTACCTGCGCTCCCCTGCATTGCACTTTGTTCCGTTCAGCCGCAGGGGAGCGCAGGAGTAGACACAGTCAATTATTTTCAAGGGGGCTGTACTCACACAAACGTATGTAAGCGCCAACCATGCGTCTGTGTGAGTACAGCCCCCTTGAAAATAATTGACTGTGTCTACTCCTGCGCTCCCCTGCGGCTGAATGGAAGAAAGCGCAACGCAGGGGAGTGCAGGTAAAAACAACCATAAGAGCCCTTAAGCTAGCCCTACACTTGAAGATCTGCCCTTTTGGTGAGAGTGTAGCCTTCTCCAATGAAGGAGATACAGCTGGTTGAAGCAAGGGCCAATGCATTCCTCTCTCTGACAGGATTTTAAAACCTTTTCATTTGGTCTTTGGATTTTTCACCAAATAACAGTCAGGGAAGCCTGTTGGAGAGCAGCATTGGACTTCAAGTTCGGGGGCCCACAAGGGTTGCCACCTCAGGGGCCTGCACACCCCCCCAGTCGAAACCCCCCTGCACCTTTGGGCCCCCCACCCCAGCCACAATACCCCTACACCGGATTTTTTTCCCAGTGTCCCTTTGGCCCAGTCTGACCCTGTCGGAGGGATTTGCCAGCAGCTTTTATTGGCCCATGTACAAGGCCGGATTGCAATTCCAAAATGCCCCTAGGCCACTCTCAAGCTCTGCCCCCTACACACTACCACTAGGGTTGCCACCTGGCCGGTAAAAATGATGGTTGATCCCAATGTTATTAATAGGGAAAAAAGAATATATAGGAAGGCCGGTATTTTTTTCCAGAAAAGGTGGAAACACTAACTACCACTACTGATTGCACCCCTGCTTCCTTACCTGGTCCCTGCTGCACCATATTGCTGGGACTGGGTGGATGGGAGATTCAAATTATCTAGCCCAGTCCTCAGTTCATAAGCAGCCAGTGGGCAGCATGTTGCCCCCAGATTTTTGCCCGGCCTTTGTGTCCCAAGCTCAACATAAGGACCAGGAGGAGGTATATGAGGACTGTACTGTAAGAGCAAATAATTGCCCATATGCATAAAAGTGCAGCAATTGTGCTGCGAAATTCTCCCTATCTCTGGTCTTTACCAGAAACAATCGTACGATATTATTATAGATACAGCCCAGTGTTTTGGTTTACATAGTAACACAGGCAAACTCTGCTGCGATAATCCATAGCAAGTAATAAGCAGTCTGGTCACTCTAGTGCTGTTGCTTGTTAAAAACATGTTACTGCCGCTCATGTTTATATAAATATAAGCAATACTCTTAGTATATTGAATATTTAATACAATGCTTATGACGTAGCACATCCTTATAGGTAACAATGGAAATAATGCTGGTGATCATGAAGCAGATATAGTACAAACATATTGCTTGTTAATCCATGCCTGGTGTGAGCAGCAGGTGGTATTGCTTTGTACAGAGAGGAGCTTGCTGCTTCCCTAGTGCACCAATTATATGGAAACAGTGCCTGTAGCTATAGGAGAAACATAATACCAGGTAGCTGCCATACAGGCATACAATCACTGCTAGAGCTGTAGTCTATACACAGAGAAGACTTCACATGCAACATTTAATTTCTTGAACAAGCATAATATCCAAGGCTATTGTGATCTTAAGATCTACAATTAGTTTAGGTATTGGTATCTATGTATATATATATATCTATATCTATATACACACACACACACCAGTTCAGATCAAGTACAATGCACTGCTGGCCTGCAGCTGTAACAGTGTAGAATGGAGATTAATAGTTTTCCAAGCAACAGGCTATAGTCAGTGGGGAAAGTACATTCCTATTCTCATACATGTCAAAGTCAGAAGACAAGATGCTCCCATTGGACATAATTTACCAAGTTATTGTTGACATTCACATGACCATTTCAGTAGCCTGGTGGTTAGGTTGCCTATTAGCTGATTGACAAAGTCACTGTCTACTACAGCCTGCACCCTCCCTTGGCCCCCAGACTCCTGATATTGCAGTGACAGTGACAAAGTGCGGATGCTGATGCAACAAAATGTGATTCATTTGTCACATTCAAATATTGTCCAGCTGCTGTGATTAAGAGAAAATTAGGAAAAATAAATCATACATTTTTTAACTACAATCCTTGGGATAATAATGTTCATTATTCTACATACAGCAACAGCATACAAATATGGATCTGACAGATAGAGCAAATCATTTTATCTTGCCCAGTGCCAACAGTGATTTCTAATGCTTTGAGCCTGACCCTAGACATATAGTATTACCTATTGATACATCAATGAATCATTTGCCAGCCTGCAAATCTCTAGCCATTGCTGAACTACAATGCTTGTATCTCGGGAGATTATAAAATTCAGGGTTCAGGATAAATATATCTTAATTACATAGTTTATTTGTTTTAATAGGTGGCTGCAAAATTTATGCTTGCCTTGGACTATTCTTCCATTTTTTTAGGAACCTGCTGAATATTCCAATTAGTAAGCCAGGAGTTACATTTCTGTGCCTTGCACTGGTCTAAAAACTGATACAACAGTGCAGCTCATGCAGGCAAAATGAACTGCAGGGTCCCACTCATGTACAGCTCCAGTGGTATATAGTACCAGCATAAATGCAGAGCTGCATGTATGGGCAGGGGGCGCAATGCTCTGCAAATAGAATCTGTACTGGTAAAAGGTAAATGTTTTTGCAGTAATTCAGCAAATAACTCACTTTGGTTGGCCCCATACATTTAATGTTTTTGATTTTGTAGAGTGGCCACAGTTTTAATGGCCACTATCAAAGCTGTCTGCAGAATTAGGGAGGGTATTGTAAGTAATGTGTCAGTGTTTGCAGATGACACAAAATTATCCAGCCCAATTAAATCCATCCGGGATGTGGCATCCTTGTAACATGATCTTGACAAACTGGCAATCTGGGCAGCTAAGTGGCAAATGAGATTCAATGTTGTTAAATGTAAAGTCATGCACCTGGGATGTAAAAATATCCACTTATACCCTTAATGGGACTGCACTAGGCAAATCCATTATGGAAAAGGACCTTGGAGTCCTTGTAGATGATAAACTTGGTTGTAGCAAGCAATGCCAGTCAGCAGCATCAAGGGCAAATAAGGTCTTGAGCTGTATTAAAAGGGGCATAGAGTCAAGGGAGGAGGGGGTCATTCTTCCACTGTATAGAGCACTTGTAAGGCCCCATCTAGAATATGCCGTACAGTTTTGGTCTCCATCACTCAAACAGGACATTATTGTATTAGAGAGGGTACAGAGAAGGGCAACTAAGCTGGTAAAAGGTATGGAAAATCAATCCCCAAGTGTTAATTACACTATGTTCAAAAATAAGATTGATTGGATATACGTCAATGAACGGCTATCTGGGTTGGCCACAGATAGATTACAGATGATAAACAAAATTTGGCAACCTTGGGTCAGATATAGGCACAATCTCAGGGGGCGTTTGACAGATTACTGAAGCTGGGCATTAATTCACTCCAAATATAAATAAATACAATAAACAGTCTGTAATAAGTTGGTGTCCATCAGTTTGGTTACGATAACCGTTTATTTTGTTTTCTTTTTTTTTTACAAATATTGTACCAAGATGTTATATTGTTAACGCTATTGATGGAAAAATGATATGTATTTATTCTTAAAATGTAGTTCTGAAACATTGACAACACATTGTACTCTGACAACAGATATTGTATTACGTGTAAAAGTAACAACAGAAAGTACATTGCTTTATATTTCTGTAAAAGAATGCATAAATAAAAATATTTAAAAAAAAAAAAAAAGGTATGGGAAATCTTAGCTATGAGGAAAGACTGGTCAAATTGGGGTTGTTCAGCTGGAGAAGAGGCGCTTAAAGGAGAACTAAACCCTAAAGTTAAAAAAACCCTACCCCCTACATAGACCCCCCTCCCTCCTCCCCCCCAGCCTAGCTGCTATCCAGGGCAAATGCCCCTAAGTCTTTACTTACCCCTCCGTGCAGATTCTGTCCAGCAGAGTTCAGAATGAGAACGCCACTTCGGAAATTTTCGTGAGTTTTGGCGCATGCGCAGTTGTCACATAACAGAAGAGTGTTCCAACTGCGCATGAGAGCTGTGAAGATGTAGAATTCTCTCCCTGAATCAGTTGATAAATTAGATAGCTTTAAGAAGGGGTTGGATGGTGTTTAGCAAGTGAGGGAATACAGGGTTATGGGAGATAGCTCATAGTACAAGTTGATCCAGGGACTAGTCCGATTGCCATTTTGGAGCTAGGAAACAAATTGGAGAGGCTTCAAATGAGGTTTTTTTGTCCTCTGGATCAATTAGCAGTTAGGCAGGTTAAAATAGAGTTTAAAGTTTGAACTTGATGGACATGTATTTCTAACTTATTATGTTACTATATATGTAGAATTGTCTGTAGAATGTGGGTATTACCTACACTAACATAGCTATACAATTTATGCCTATGATGGCTATGGATGGGAAAACCTTGGAAAGAAATCGCCAGCGTTCAGTCTAACCCACAATCTGGAGTTGATCAGCTGCTATAAACGATAAAAAGCCTGGTTGGAATATAGATATGGGACTGATAGCCATTTAGCACTGCTCAGTATTTAATACCTAAGGTACTGTAATTATCCCCAAATGGGTTTCATAGCAGATAGGATTATAGGTAGGTCTGTCTTTAAAGTTTTAACAAATGGGAACTGAATACACATTGATGGTCGTCATAATGTTTAATCACGTTATAATAAACAAAGTGATAAAAGATAGGGCTCTGCTTGATGTTATGTAGAAAGGCAAGATGTATAAGTACGTATAATAGATCTGGATGACTATGCTGTAAAAATTGTACTCAATTGTATCTTTTCACTTCCTGGCCTTGGACTGCCATTGTATATTCTGTAAAGACAAATAAAAATATTGAAGTATAAAAAGACAATATTTGTACTCAAAAAGAAGGAGAAAGATTGTCTTTAAAAATTATTATTACAAACAATTTTATTACCACACTTTGGCCAAAATATGTAAGCTCACATGCCAAATCAAGACCCCTCATTGTACGTGAGTCCTACACTATACATTAGCATTCTAAGTCTAGGCATTAAATCCCCCAGCAAACAGTGTGATCGAGTAAGACCATAGTGCACTTACCCTTAAAGGAACAGTAACACCTAAAAATTTAAGTCTTTTAAAGTAATGAAAATATAATGTACTGTAGTGCTGCACTGGTAAATCTGGTGTGCTTGCTTCATAAAGACTACTATAGTTTACACAAAGCTTAAAAGGAGAAAAGGCACAGGTTATATAGCAGATAACAGATAAGCTTTATAGATTCTTCAGAACTTATCTGTTATCTACTGTGTATCCTGTGCTTGAATGGCTGCCCCCGTGGCTACAGCAGCTTGTTTATATAAACTATAGTAGTCTTTTGAAGCAAACATACCAGTTTTACCAAAGCAGAGCAACATCACATTATATTTTTTTCCTTTAAAACACTTTCATTTTTTATTCTTACTATTCCTCTAACTCAGGAGCTCTAGTGAGAAAGCAGGGAGCTTTTAAGCCCCAGCCAATTAACATACACCTATAATATATAATATTTGGCTACAAATTGTACGCATAACATTTTATGGCCAGACATTGAGAAAGTAAGCAACACAAAAACTACAAACTAATTTTCCGACACCTTCATAAAAACTAGAGAAAAAGAGCAAGAGGGAAACCATACATCCTCGTCATACTTCCATTGGACAAATACAAGTGGCCTTAATTACAGTTGTCTACAGGGATTCTCTGCAGGACCAAAGCCAGATGAAGATGCTGGAAGAAGAATGAATACTGGTCTGATTGGCAGTGACAATGCAGCAAGCTAATGTTTTCTATGGAATTCTCCCCATAAGCACTAAGACTCCAATTTAAAACCTTTCATGTCCCTCCCAGTCGATGAGTAACAATGTTCTGTAATGCTTACAAGCATTCTGATTTCTCTGTGAGTGATCAGCCTACCCCGCGCTGTAGCATTGACCAGCTGCTATTTCCTACAGTGTTCGAAGTAACCTACATTCTGGAGTTGACCAGATCCTACAAACCATATACAGCCATTATTTGCACACACAAAAGAGCATAAAACATGAAACCCCCAGCAACAGTGTGCATTATATTGAGCTGCGTCTGCATTTCCTCCCACACTTTCCAAAAACAAACAGACTGATTCCTAAACAATTGGACACAATAATCACCAGCACACCCCGGCCTTTTAGGGCTCTTACAGATGAGCCTGCGTTGAATTCTTTTCAATGGGGCTATACTCACACAGACGCATTTAAGCGCCAAACGCAGAAAAAATGCAACATGCTGCGTCCCAACCTGTGTTCTGCGCTTACATGCATCTGTGTGAGTACAGCCCCATTGAAAAGAATTCAGTGTGTCGACTCCTGCGCTCCCCTGCGGCTGAAAGCATGAAATAGGAATGCAGGGGAGCGCAGCTAAAAACACTCGTCTGTAAGAGCCCTTACAGTTGTGTTTCACTTGGTTCTCGGTGTCTCCTTCTAATTCATAATCAATAAAAAAAAAAAAAACGGCACAACAAGGCTATTACCAGTGGGATGAAGGGAAGTGCCCCAAAAAGTTACATTGCTTGCAACTTATAAACACGCAGGGATCATCCCCTTGTTGTGTTTGTATCCATTTTATTGGGTCCTAAAAAACTGACCACAGGATGTGTGTGTACAATGTCGGACTGGGCTGGCGGGACACCGGGAAAAAACCCAGTGGGTTTCCGGCCCTCATGGGCCCCCACCAGCCCAGACCAGCTCCCACCGGCTGCTGCATAACCCCTATAGTGATTGATGCAGGCAGCTGTATATATCCCTTTTTTCATACAGCTAAATCCAGTTTAAAGCTGGCATTAACTAGATTTCCCCTGCTTACAATCAGCTTAATCACCAACCCAATAAAAGCCAGGTCTGGCCATGGTCCTCCCTTATTGACTTCCATACACTGAGTGATTGCTCAAGGACACATGGGCTTAGGCACCAACTTATTAGCAGCTACACCTCACACAAAGGCTCAGTACATAGCTCTCTGGATAAACCACCCCCTCCCCTAACTATGGGAAACCAATGTGTCAGTGTGGGAATTCTAGCACTGGTCCTCCTTGATGTGTGACTTCAGTTGTTGAACAATCGCAAAGGCTGTTAAACAGGCTTGCTCTGTATTTACAAATGACAAATAACGGTGACACCAAGGCACACACTATATACACGGATGATAGGAATTTTCCATGCTTATTATTTGCAAGGCACAACGTTAAATACCCTCTTTAACCGTTCTCTCTATTGTGACATCACATTGTGATACCCAGCACAAAAAAAATCACATTGGCAGCAAAACTGTCGCATAAGTCCTTATCATGGCTTCCCATAAAACAGAGAATAACTTAAAAACTCCTCTTCATAACCTTCAAAGTCCTTCACTCCTCTGCACCTAACTACATCTCATCTCCTGTCTCTCTATATGCTCCTGGCCGAATCTTCCGCTCCTTTCAGAGCAACCACTTGGTTACACCCCCCACTACTACTACAGTTTTCCACATCAAACCCTTCTGTCTTGCTGCTTCTTATATTTGTAATGCCATTCCTGAATTTCTCCGGAGAGAATCCTCCATCAATGCCTTCAGATGTAAACTCAAAGACTACCTCTTGGAGCACTTGTAGAACAACTAAACTGGAAACTGACAATTATATGTGTCCCACACTGTAACCTGCAGCAATAAATATCCCTCTGTAAGTTACCTTCCAATTTAGACTGTAGGCAGGGACCTCCATCCTTTTGTCTCCTTGACAATAAGCACTTAATCTGTATTGTAGCTATACTTTATATTTATGTGTATTGTATTTTTATACATATTTGTACTTATTATTGTAATGACCCCATTTCTTCTACTAATTTATTGTTCTACTGGACAGTGCTTTGCCCTCAGGCAACTCTATACAAATAAAAATATACATACATATAAACATACATACATATTGCCTTAGCACACTATTCAATCATTTGGTGGTGTCAAATTTGTACTAATTATTATAATATTCCAAAGGGCTCAAGAATAATCCCCATAGAGCTGCTATGTGATTCCAGAGCCATGCAACAATTTGCCCGTGTTAGTACATTAGCCTGCAAGATTAGAGGTGGAGGGAATAGAATCACAAGTATTGGTATGACTTTGAAATGCACAGTTACAATAATTCAGATCTTCCAAGATGATTTGCTCACCTCTGTTTCCAATGCCATAGTGAAGTGTTTCTCTACTCATGTCCGTTTGTTCTATATGTGGAAGTCTAAGGGTAGAAATCCACAAGTGTTTTTCGTTGGATCAACGCCCGTTGACAAAACGCACGGGACAAGTTGGATGGAGACGCATGCGTCAATATTATAATTGGACTGAATGAAATGTCACAGGTAAAAACTACATTACATCCAACATGACACTACTGTCATATGTGGACGCAGAAAGCAGCGACTTTTCATTCAGTCCAATTATATTTTGACGCGTGCGCCTCCATCCGACTGTTGCGTACGTTTTGTCGGTGGGCGTCGATCCGACGCAAAACGATCATGGAGTTCTACCCTAACAGTGCATTTTCCTCCTGCCTCTCTCATTCACTGACATTGTGGAGTCTGCCGCTTGTAGCCACATATGGTTTTAGATTGTCTGTTCTGTTTATCATGTCACACAAAATAGTTTTATGCAGAGATGGATCTCAAGGAATATACTACAGTAGGTGATGCTATGCTCCTCTAATCGTAATACTGAACACTGAATGGTCCATGGGAAATCCAAATATCTGGGACTTCTGTGTATTCTCACTACCTCCACCCAATACTGGCAATCTGTGGGTTCTGGCAAATGCCAGTGGGGCAGCTATAAGGTCCCATTGAAAGTCAGTATTTAGTGGGCTGGTGTGGGCTGTTTGGGCCTCTGTGTACCTGAAATGCCAGGGCCTATTTTAATTCTCAGAATTTGTACCCCCATTCCCATATGATATTTTATTATACAGGTATGGGACTTGTTGCCCACAATGCACGGGACCTGAATTTTTCCATAATTTAGATCTCCATACCTTAAAGCAGTGATCCCCAACCAGTAGCTCGCGAGCAACATGTTGCTCACCAACCACTTGGATGTTGCTCCCAGTGGCATCAAAGCAGGAGCTTATTTTTTAATTCCAGGCTTGGAGGCAAGTTTTGGTAGCATAAAAACCAGGTGTAATGCCAAACAGAGCCTCCTGTAGGCTGTCAGTCCATATAGGAGCTACCAAACAGCCAATCACAGCCCTTATTTAACATCACCAGGACTTTTTCATGCTTTTGTTGCTGTCCAACTCTTTTTACATTTAAATGTGGCTCATGAGTAAAAAAAGGTTGGGGACCCCTGCCTTAAAGGAACAGTAACACCAAAAGATGAAAGTGTTTTAAAGTAATGAAAATATCACATACTTTTGCCCTTGGTAAAACTGATGTGTTTGCTTCAGAAACTCTACTATAGTTCATATAAACAAGCTGCTGTGTAGCCATGGCAAACTGTGCACTAGAGATGCAGCCTCCTCCTGAACCCTTTCCAGTGCAGGGAATCACTGTGAGGCGAGAGGGATCCCATCTGATTTTTGCATTGAACAGCCTGCCCTGCATGTAGTTACTCTGACGTTTCTGCACAGAAGGTGCTTGTCATGGGCCAGACTTTTCCCATGTTTCCTCATGGAAAGTAGTGATGACTTGAGATCCACTGTTCTCCTCTAGTGTTTAATACACTGTGGGTGACATAGATATTATTATCAATATTCTCTGATGCTCAGAACAAATGCAAATAATAGTAAAGGCATGAAATTATATATTATTACTGGTATATTATATACTTTATGTAGTTATAGATAATATAGTATTTTATTAGCTTAATGAGGTTGTGATTAAAATAGCACAAGTAGAAACAAAGCTAAGAGTATGTGATGCCGGTGTCCCTTTAACACGTTTCGAAACAGAACAAAAAATAAATGAAGAAATTAACGCAAGCGAAATTGTTCCTAAAACTCCTGGCTCATTAGTCCCGTAACAACCTCTGAAAAACAAAAGCAAATTGCAGCATGGTGGCAGCTCGGAAAGGAAAAGATTAGCATTTTTAGTGATATGACCCTTGACTACCTGTAATGGGTTACACAAAGACAATTTAGTCAAACCCAGCGGTTAGCCCCTGCTAATATTTTCAGCAATTAGCTGCTTACAGATAGTAATCTTCTGCAGCAAACCATAACCAATCACAATGGCAGCCGGCCCAGATGAAACAAAGACGGAGAGCGGGAGTCATTGTAATTTCTCACATGATCATTCACTTCTACGGAGAAATAAGGAGCGTATCATTAAAGGAAAATCTTCTTCTCTCCGTTCTGTCTTTCAGATTTATTTTTATTCACCGCAGGCTTCATGTGCCATAAATACAGTTTGTTGCAAGAAAAAAAAATGCCACAATGCCAATTGCTGTAGTTATAAATATGCACAAAAACTCCAAAGGCACAATCATAACTGTATGATATGAGTACCATTAATCTATTGGACCTATGCATCCCATTTTGATGAGGAGTTCATCTGTTATTATGTAGACTCAAATTTTCCACATGGGTGGTTGGGAAAGGATAGTTATCATATAGGGTTTTCGCATTTAATATAGGTATGGGACCTGTTATCCAGAATGCTCGGGACCTGGGGTTTTCCAGAAACAGGTCCTTCCGTAGTTTGGATCTCAATATCTTAAAGGGTTTGTTCACCTTTTGAGTTAACTTTAAGTATGATGTAGAGAGTGATATTCTGAGACAGTTTGCAATTGGTTTTCATTTTTTATTATTTCTGTTTGTTTTTTTTTTTTAGTTATTTAGCTTTTAATTCAGCAGCTTTCCAGTTTGTTATCCGGTTGCTGGCGTCCTAATTACCCTAGCGACCATGCATTGATTTGAATAAGAGGATGGCATATAAATAAGAGAGGCCTGAATAGAAAGATAAGTAATAAAAAGTAGCAAAAACAATACATTTTCAGAGCATTTGTTTTTATATGGGGTCAATGACCCCCATTTGAAAGCTGGAAAAAGTCAGAAGAATAATGAACATAATTAAAAACCTATCAATCATAAATAAATGTAAAAGTTGAATTGGCCATTCTATAACATACTAAAGGTTAACTTAAAAGTGAACAACCCCATTAAATCTACTAAAGAAAAACATTAAGACATTACAGGGATTCTGTTATGGAAAAACATGTTTTTTTTTCCAAAATGCATCAGTTAATAGTGCTGCAGCGGCAGATTTCTGCACTGAAAATCATTTTTCAAAAGAGCAAACAGATTTTTTTTATATTTAATTTTGAAATCTGACATGGTGCTAGACATATTGTCAGTTTCCCAGGTGCCCCCAGTCATGTGACTTGTGTTCTGATAAACTTCAGTCACTCTTTACTGCTGTACTGCAAGTTGGAGTCATATCAACCCCCTCCCTTTCCCCCTACGCAGTTGAACAATAGAACAATGGGAAGGTAACCAGATAATAGCTCCCTGTCACACGATAACAGCTCCCTGGTAGATATAAGAACTAGGGATGCACCAAATCCAGTATTCGGTTTGGGATTCTGCCAGGATGCGGCCTTTTTCAGCAGGATTCGAATTCGGCAGAATCCTTCTGCCTGGCCGAACCGAATCCTAATTTGCATATGCAAATTAGGGGCAGGGAGAGAAATTGCATGACTTTTTGTCACAAAACAAGGAAGTAAAAAATGTTTTGCATATGCAAATTAGGATTCAGATTTGGTTCGGTATTCGGCCAAATCTTTCAAGAAGGATTCGGGGGTTCGGCTGAATCCAAAATAGTGGATTCAGTGCATCCCTAATAAGAACAGCACTCAATAGTAAAATCCAGGTCCCACTACGACACCTCCGGTTACATTGAGTAGGAGAAAGAACAGCCTGCCAGAAAGCAGTTCCATCCTGAAGTGCTAGCTTTTTCTGAAAGCACACAACTGCACACCAATATTACAACTAAAAAAAATACGCTTGTTGGGTTAGGAATGAAATTTTACATGGTAGAGTATTTTTTTTTGCAGAATAAACAATGTAATTTGGAAATAAACATGACACCATAAAAATCATGACAGTATCCCTTTAATTAAAACCAATAGGATTATTTTGTCTCCAATAAGGATTAATTACATCTTAGTTGGGATCAATTACAAGGTACTGTTTAATTATTAAATAAAGAAAAAGGAGATACTTGCTTTCCTGTAATTCGGAGCTTTCTAGATAATGCATACCATACCTGTAGTAACAAAATCAGCAGAGATGCATGCTGCATGCTAAGAAGGCGGCACAGTTTGCAGCATGCATGCTTGCTATTTAACTATTACATACAGGGACAGATTTTAAGAACCTGTGCTGAACTCCCCCACAATTCCAGGGCATTTTAGAGACCTAGAGCAAAAGCTCTAACTGCCACCTTTCCCTACACACACACATTAAAACCAGTTCTGCCCATAAAATGAGGACACAGACAACTGACATTATTAGGAGAATGGAGCATTATATTTATGGAGAATGAAAGCTGGGTTTGCTCTCTCCAGTGCCTGAGAGGTGATATGATTACTTTATACAGATGGGTTAAAGGCCACTATAGAGAACTCTCGCTGGGAATCATTTCACTTACAGGAATGTACCAAGAACAAGAGGTCACCCCTGAAGATAAGAGGAAATATGCTTTCTCCTTCAGAGATTGAATGTGTTATTCAGTAGGAGTGCAATGGAGTTCTGGAATGATTTGCCAGGGGACGTGGTATTGGAGAATGCGGCCAAGGTCTTTAGCAAGGATTAGGTACATTTCTGGATAAGAGGCATATTCAAGGTTACGATAATTCAGTTAAACAGGTAAAATGATGAGCGGGGAGAAATCCTATTACTGTTCAGGAGTCAGGAAGGAATTGAGTTCCCGTCTTGGGGAAAAGGAGTGATATGAGGCAAATTTTCCATTATATTTTTATTCTTTTGAGAAGGACATGTTTCTGTGTAAAATCCAATGATAGAAAAGTAGACTATTGAAATCAGTGGTTGCACCTGTTCAGATGAAGAACCTTCCAGACAGGTTTCTGCAAGATCAATTTTCATTTTGTGAGATATGTTCTTATCAGTCATTGCCTTGCCGGTGCTTTAAATCCCAGTGGGTGAGCATTAGTCCATAGGGTATTCCATGATGGATGTAATGGAAAATTTAACACCAAAACTGGGTTGCCTTCCTAGGATTCCCTCTGCTTTGCATGCAAATGATGAGCGGTTCTCCTAACTTGGAAGGTTTTAACTATATTTCTTGTAACGAACCATTCAGGGCTGAGCTGAGAATAAATAGTGACTGTCTATGGCAACTTACAGACCCCACTGCCATTTGTCAGAACCCACAGATTGCCAGTCAGTGCCTGGTGCCATTAGCATAAAGCACAACTGAGTTTCCACTCATCTGGTGAAAGGTATAATCAAGAATTGGGGAGATTCCTATTTATAAATCCTTCAGCATTTGTAATATGAAGTGGGTCCGACTAAACCTATATTGCCCTCTTGTTTAAGTTATTCTAGAAACATGTCAAGCTCTGATCAATCTTCCAAAGTGCTCTGCTCCTGGAGAGTTTAGAATAGGCTCTGCACTGTGAGTTATCACAGAATCCTGAACAGCATCTTCTCCTTTGCTAATTGAGACATGAAGCTGTCATTCAGCAATCTTGCGGCACAGCTTCCCTTTATTCTACTGCTTGTCCCATTGCTCCAATCAATTTCTGGGTAATTAAAAGCTATCATGATTAACATTTGAATTTATTATTCATCATGTCCCATTGGCAATTAGAAATTAGCTTCCTTTAGAATTGTATTACTATTTGTGATTTCTGCTCTGTTTCTTTGCTGTAAATATCTGCCAAGAAGGATTCCAAAATATTGTATAATGTGTATAGGAAGAAGGCTGTTTCTGGGGTTCTGGTTAGGGATGTAGCGAACTGCCGTTAATGTGTTCGCGAACGCCGTTCGCGAACACCGGCAAAAAAGCGAACAGTTCGCGAACAGTTCGCGAACTTCGAACGCTCGATAAAATCGTTCGATCGAACGATCGAAGGATTTTATTCGTACGATCGAAGGATTTTCGTTCGAATCGAACGATCGAAGCTATTCGATCGAATGATTTTAATTCAATCGAATGCTTATAATCGTTCGAACGAATGGAAATCGTTCGATTTTAGCGATCGAATGGTCGAATGGTCGAATGGTCGAACGAAATTTTACTTCGAATCGAACGCGAACACCAATTGGCGAACGTCGCGCGACGTTCGCGAACATTCGGCGGAAGCGAACAGTCGAAGTTCGCGCGAACTAGTTCGCCGGCGAACAGTTCGCTACATCCCTAGTTCTGGTTTCTTTACCTAAGGCTGAAGAGAAAGTAAATCACTAACAATATAGATCCCTGAAAGCAGCTTGGTCCTGTGTCCTGTATTTCCACCAAAGTCATTACATTTTCCAAAACCAGAGCACACTGGATCTGCCCACTATAGACCAGCACTGATCCAAAATGTCTGCTTCCACTATTCCTTCTATAATGTTCTGTAATTGCCTGGGACAGGCACTATTTGAGCTTTGATGGTTTTTTTTTTTTTAAACTCAGGTAGTTTATTGAAAACATAAAAGGACAGGAATCATAGACGTTTTTACATCAGGAGCACAAAAAAACACATAGCATTGTCCAACAAGTCAGTAACGGGATACATGCACAAATCAGACTGGTACAGAATTATCAGGGAACATGCAGCAAGAGAACTTTAGAGTCATAATAGCACCATAGCACCTAAACAGTGATTCACCCAGGAGTCGAGCGGCTATGTGGAAGGGGGAATTCATCCAACCAAGGACCCCAAATCCTACTAAATTTAGCAGGGACCCCCCGTTTCAGATAGACGAGTTGTTCAATGTTGGATACAACTATCATAGTTTGCTTCCAACAAGCAAACGTAGGGGGAGCGACGTTCCTCCAATTCTGAGTAATAAGTTTCTTGGCCAACAATAAAGCCTCCTGTAAGAAAAGCAGCTGATGTTGGTTAAGGTGGAGATCCTGCAAAATAGCCAAAACACACACTTTTGGCGATCTATCTATCTGTATTTGCAAAACCCTATCCAAGGTGTCCAAGATAGACCCCCAGTACGGCACAATCTTGCTACAACTCCACAACATATGCAAAAGAGACCCTTTTTCCAGGGCACATCTAGTACACAGATCAGGAGTATCAGCATTAATAAGATGTAACCTAGCAGGGGTATAATATGCTCTATGGAAAATATATAATTGAATGGTGCAAAATCTATAATTAGGGGAAACCAAAAGGATAGAGTCCTGCTCTTCCTGCCATTCCTCCTCAGAAATAGCACCCACATCAGCCTCCCATTTGTGACAAAGCTCCTGAAGATTACTACCATGAGCACCCTGTAGAAGCCTAGCGTACAGCATGGTGACTAGACCTTTAGTATGGCCCCTGTTGACATAGAGTAGGAACGGGTGAGTAGAGAGAGAAATGGTACTATGCTTGTGAGCTGCTTTAAGGCCACGGTTAAGTCTATAGTAATTTAGCCACTGGTTCTGCGGGAGGTGATGGAGATCCCTCAACTGAGCAAAAGGAATTGGGAGCTTTGATGTTTAATATCCTTTTGCTCACTGATATTTACTCTATGCTGCAAATCTATATTGGTTGTAAGTTTCTTCCCATTACATTTGATGAAAGAGTCAACCTTTCCATTCTATATGGCAGAGAGTCAGGTTTTACAGTGTACATGGCCAGAGAGTTAGCATTTCCAGTCTATATGGCCAGAGAGTCAAGCCTTTCCAGTGTATTTGGACAGAGAGTCAGCATTGCCAGTCTCTGTGGGCAGAGAGTCTGCATTTCCAGTCTATGTGTTCAGAGTCAGGTTTTCCGGTCTATATGGCTAGAGAGTCAAGCCTTTACAGTCTATATGGCCAGAGTCAGCATTATAAGTCTATATGGCCAGAGAGTCAAGTCTTCACAGTCTATATGGCCAGAGAGTCAAGCCTTTCCAGTCTAACTGGACAGAAAGTCAGGTTTCCAGTCTATATGGCCAGAGAGTCAGCCTTTATAGTGTATGTGGCCAGAGAGTAAAGCCTTTCCAGTCTATATGGCCTGAGAGTCAAGTCTTTCCAGTCTATATGGCCTGAGAGTCAAGTCTTTCCAGTCTTTATGGCCAGAGAGTCAAACCTTTCCTGTCTATATGGCCAGAGAGTCAGCATTTCCAGTCTATTTGGACAGAGAGTTAGTATTATCAGTCAATATGACCAGAGAGTCAACCTTTCCATTCTATACAGCTAGATAATCAGCTTTTACAGTATATATGGCCAAAGAGTAAGTATTTCCAGTTTATATAGCCAGAGAGTTAGCCTTTCCAGTCTCTTGCATTTCCCCAGTGCTTTAGAACCAATGTGGATGCAGCTGGGTCGTATGCCGACCCACTAAAATCATGCTGCTCTGGGCTCCAGACCTTTTTGGCCTTCCCACAAAGCCGGACCTGCCAACATATTCTTCAGGACTGTACAATCAATAAATGGGTTTAAATGCTGAACACATAGATTACATACAAAAATATAACTGATAAGAGCTACAAGAGGGTCTGTCCCACTTTACACACAGTATGTAGTATGAAAGTGACACTTTTTTAAAGATATCAGTAGCAGGTTAATGGGTGCAAGGGTGTGGCAAACAAGCCCATGGCTATGAAATGTTTTAGTGGGTGAATAAATGCGTGCGAAGTTGACAAGTGTATGAGCTCAGCACAATGGTGAAATGGTCACTACATTGAGTGAGAAATAGTAGGGGCAACAGAGCATAATAATTTGATAGTAATGGACCTTAGCAAGTGTAAGTGTCATACCAGTGAGAATGAAATGGGAATATGGGTGGGTAAATAAGGAAATAGAGAGTTGACAGTAGAGTAATAGTAAAATATGATGTGGTTACATTGTTATTGGGTAATAATAGGCTGAGAGCAGAACTGTACTAACATAGTTAGGATATGGTCTGATTCCTGGGGTGCCACACAAAAGGCAAGTGTACTAGATTCTGTGAAGCCATTACATATACAGGGCTCCTTTATATCATCTTCTCACAATCAACTATAAATCAAACACAGTGTCCAGCAACATGCTCAGCATTTTACTACCATTTTTGCCCTTATTGGTGGTTAAAATAATATACTGCTTTCTGTATAACTGTTTGGCACTTATGATAGGCCTAGGATATCTCCAATAGAACTGGCATTAAATATTGTGTACAAATGGAAATCGTTGCCAAGGTTAATTGTGAGGGTCCACAAGCACATTCCTGATAACATGAGTTTGGCTGCATTTTCCCTTTCCCTTTGGGCATTTACACCATGGCCCTTTTTCAAGCCAAATATCACTGATAACCTCTGGCTATCAACGGGTGCTGGGAGTTGTGGTTTAACAACCTTTTGAAGGCTGTAGTACTGATTTCCAGACAGCATTGGGGTTACAACTAGTGTTGTGATTTGTTCAATGTCTATTTTATGGCTTTATTTATTTTGAATAAATATATGGTACACAGTTTGGCACTTACTCCAAAAACATGTACAACCGGCCATTTGTTACAAAATAACTCGGTGGTATAACAGAAAATCTCATTATGTCAAATATCTAAATATTAATGTAAGAAAGAGAGTTTTATTCTTCATCTGATTATAATTTCCCTGCTTCTCTCTTGGGCCTCTGGATGCGGCCGAAGTCATTCTGTTTAAACTTAATGCACCCTTGTCCTAGTAGGACTCAAGGAGATATACATATTTATTAAATGTCTTAACAACATAAGCTTGTTTGGAATGTGAATGAAAGGTGCTGCTTAAAGTTCTTCAACTCTGTAAAGACTAAACAGTGTGTTTTTGCCCTTGTAACAACTTAAGAGACGTTCTTTGTAAGTGCCAGTCACATGAGATAAACGAGGACACAGTAGGAAGAAGAGTGTCTCTGTTGGTACTTATTTACTGCAGTAAAGTAAAGCATCTTGGATTAGTCAGCCCTGTTTATGAATGACATTGGTGAAACAGGATAAGGAGTGACTCATGACAATATGTTTCCCCATACCTACTGTATGTGTACATACCTCCCAACATTTCAAAAATGGAAAGAAAGGAAAGGGAGAAAAAGATCTGCCTGAATTTTTTGGCCACACTCCCTAAATACATGTCAATTTTACAAAATTTGGCAGGTTATGGAAAGTTTGAACATATTTCTGGGAGTTTTATGCGTTATAACAGTTTTGCTAATGAAGGTGAAGAGCCAGGTGAATTGCCAGTTAAGCTGCTAGTCTCAGTTTTCCCAAAAGATCTGCTTATCTTGAATGGTTACGACTGTATCTTTGCGTATCTTAAATTGTTACAAATGTATCAAAGTGCAGGTAGTGAGTGTTCTGGGCTACCTGCCAAGAGCATCTTATTTAAAGGGGACACGTCACCCAAAAAAATTATTCCAAATCCTATTTTATCATATTAGTCAAGCAAAATTTAGTTTAATTACACTGTATAAATTATTTCAATCTTGTTTCCATCAGTCTGGGAACTCAGAATTATAGCAAGCTGGCAGGAGACATTTTGTGGACACTGTTATTAAGGCAAAGCTTGTATCATCTCAGAGTCTTGTTTGTGCACTAGAATGGGGGACTTGATGTCCATCCCCATGCCCTGACTACACAATTAAATGGTGAAGAGAACGGGGGAATGTGGGGAGAGCAGTGACATCTAGAAAGTGCTGAATAGAAAGTGAAAGTAATTGCTTGTCCCGCCTCTACGCCATAGAGGAGGGGCAGGCAATATTTGATTGACAGCTGTCATTTTTAAAAGAGTTTACAACAGTTATGAACACTTTAATAAAAAAAAAGAATTTGGATTCCATGTTTAATTTGAAAAGGACTTTTATTTTACATCTTTTAATGTCTGGGTGACAGGTCCACTTTAATTAAATTTCAGAAACATTGTATCTTCTTCTGGCTATTCAGTGCAGGAGATCAAAGAGAAAGTCGGGACATTTCAGTAACAATCTGGGACCGGGGGGGTGAGTTGTCAAAATCTGGACTGTCCCATGAAAAATGGTTTAATCCAACAGGAATAATGTGGTCACAACATGCTCTAGAGAAGTGGTTGGTTTCAGTGGACTTTTTTGGTTCAAGCACTCCTCAAGGGTCTAAGCTTTGGTTATGGCATTCCTTAGTTCATAACACAATTAAAGATACATGAAAACATTGCTGTATAAACCATTCAACCACATTTCAGAAATGTCTAATAAGTGTCTACGCTCCCTATGGCTAACCATAACTGTCCTTCAGCCTATGTTCATACCCACCACCCTCACAGTTTGTGAACCACTGCACTAGAAGAATCTTCATTCTCTTCTAAGGTGGTCAACGTTCTGAACCCAACACACATGAATGTAAAATGAGATTCAGAGAGAAAAAAGGGAGGGTGTAGATAAATTACATATTATGAGACATACTGTTATTTGTTATAGTTCCTAATTTAATTCCAGCGTATCAGAGAGGGCATAATTGTGTATAGAACAAAACAACTTAACTTTCATTGATTAGAAGAAGCAGGAAACCAATGTGACTTCAAACATTCCAACTAATCAGTAAGCTCCTATAAAAAAAGAGCAATGAATGAAGTTCTTCAATGACAGAATTAGAATCTGTCCATCCCTCGGGTTTAGCTTTATAAATATCTCTAGGGAAGAGCTGTCTAAATTTCACACAAAAGGACTCACACTAACAAAATGAAAACCCTTCAGTAGAAATCTGCAGTTGTATAGCGGAGCTAATTCCCAAATATACCCCTCTGTCTTAAGCTACACCTGTACTGGCCATCACATCAGGCATCAATTCTGACACATTTCTTCAATGTCTGCTTAATCACATGATATATATTGAATACAAATTCCTTGAGTGAAATGTAACTGAAGCAGCATTGTCAGCTGGACTGTGCTACTCATTATGGTTAAAAGAAACACGTCACCAAATTAGGGGCATTATAGGACCAAACCAAAATATGGGCCACCATTGCTGTTCACAGTGGAAACCCATGATTACCTTTCCTAATATAGTGACATTTCTCACTAAAGGTATGGGACCTATTATCCAGAATGCTTTGGGTCTTTCCGTAATTTGAGTCTCCATGCCTTAAGTCTACTAAAATATAATTTAAACATTAATTAAACCCAATAGGATTGATTTGCCTTCAGTAATGATTAATTATATCTAAGTTGGGCTGAAGTACAACCGTTTTTTTTATTTATTACAGAAAAAAAAATTGTTTCTAAAAATCAGAATTATTTGATTATTATGGAGCCTATAGCTGGCCATAGATGTTGAGATTTTTAAAAGATCCGATCCTCATCGTGAGGCCACGATTTTCTCGGAAAGATTGCACGATTGTACGAATTGACCATCAACTAAAAAGACCAATTTGCCAGGAAAACAAAGGGGAGCTGCCTGCTTGGCCCTGCAAACATAGATAGATTGCACTGGGGCCGACAAAGATTTTTTAACCTGGCCGATCAATTTCCTGACAGATGTCGGACGAAAAATCGTAAGATGGTAGATCGTTTGAATCCCACTAACCGCACAATAATTTCGAAGGATTGGTCGGACTTCTCTAAAATCGGTTGTTCGGCAAGAAGAATCGTCGCGTCTATGAGGAGCTTATGGGAGATGGTCTTCCCATAATTCTGAGCTTTCTGGATAATGGGTTTCCGGATAATGTCCCATACCTGTATTAACCTATATTGAATTCAAATGTCCATAGTTAAGCAATGTAGTTCACTAGAAAATTATAGTAATTAGGAGGTAAATCTAAAACAAAAATCAGGTTGCTAAGCAGCTTTCCAGTAGTCAATTTTTTGGTCTGAGATCTGCCAAGTTCTTTTCAGCTGTGTATCAATTAGTTACAAATATTCAGAATCTGAGTACTGGCACCATTGGTGTTTTCTTTGGAAAATGATAATGAAAATATAGGGGGTGTGTCTGCTCACACCCTGCCATAGATAATGATGAACAAGTTTGCCTCTGAGCTCTACCAACTGCCCTGAATTTCGGTTTTAACCTTAATAACAATTGTAATTTGTGCCATGTTAATCGACAGTTGCAATCACTGTAAAGAAATCTGGAGAACTGCAAAAAGCTTAGAAATCAGCTGTGCAGCATTTGATATTCAGTTACAGGCTGAGAAACAAATCACTTGTTAAGGATAACTTTATACTGTATTGACTGATGTTCCTAGAGTTTAGTCTGAAATGAAATGTTTTTTATTGAATAATTGTATTTTAGTGCAGTTAGCCTGTGTGTGGAGAACCTTAATAATTCTTCTAAAAAAATAAATGAACAAATATAAAATACCCGTGCTCATCGCTTATTATTCTAAGGCAAACTACAGCCTACACTAGTTTCCGTTCAACAAGCAATAGTTAAATGATATTTTCAGTGTTTGGAAGTGTGGTGTGGTTACAGACAAGTGTTGTTCAGCATGACAGTTGGGTAGGGAGGAAGGGCCCGCTTTATTTTATATGTTTGTGGAAAGTATGAGGGTGAATTCACTTACAAACAGTTGAATGGTGCACAAAGCCAACATATTGGTACTCTCTAAGAGAATTAGAGAAAATAAGTAGAGAAATAAGTAATGTTCACAGGAGGGCATACTCACAGTTCATCCCAGTCCCAGGGTGTGTGTCCACAATAAAAGTGGTTTCAGAAGCATCTCACTTCGAGGAAAAATGCAAGTTACCCACTGCACTCATGGACATAAATAAGCCCTATATTCTTTCACAATTATTACTGACAATTATCGCTAGTCAATATCACCTACATCAATTGAAGTTAGATGTGGGATAAACTCAGACTCTGGCCAGATTACAAGATGTGCAATTTACTCCACACAATAAAACAAATACTCAGGAATATGGTTTTGCTGTAAAAAAAAAAAAACAACTAACCATTTTACCTAAAAATAGTAGTAATACAGTAACGTGACATAGAACCCTGTATAAAAGTGCATAACAGTACTTACTGTTCATACCATCCAGCAGATTGATAGAAAACCACCAGAATGCCGATACCATTGGGCAAATAAGAATCATCTCAGTCAAGGCAAATTTTGAGAATTCTTGATAAACTTAATTGTTGTGTTTTTTTTATAGAATTATCTTTTTGGTGGCAGCAATATACTGTATCTATATTATCAAGCACCCTCCATTGATTGTATTTACAGGCCACATTGTCTTAAACTGGTCACCAATCCACAGTTAGTTACTTGTCTGCTTGCTCTGTCTGTTTACCGAGTGAAGAAACATCAGCTTAGAATGCACATTTCTCTGCTGCTTACAATAGCACCGGGTATCCTTTCGTCAGGCTTTCCTGCCAAAATCACCTTTGTCAACTTATTCTTGTCACCATCAGCAAATATTTGTCACTACATCCTGTCAGATCAATCACTCCTCAAAGTCACTGGTGTCTTTTCTTTTATCCATGGCAGTCACGATACTGACTGAGCTTTTTTATACAAGTCTAATCATGATAATGAATTCAGAAACCATACCTGTTTGTAGGGCAAAGTGCAAAATCAGGACACAAATTGTCATTTCTACCCACAATGCAGCATTTTTTTTAAATCAATAGCATGGGTCTAGAATAATCTAGGATAACTGAAAGTGCCCAGTAATTTACATCCACCACAGTCTGCATGTGATGCACCAATATATATATTGAAGCAAATTAACATCCATTTGTAAAATGAAAGGCAAAATCACAAGCACATGGTTATACCTCTGTACCTATGTTTTAACAGCATCCCCTCTAGTGCATGTTATTAATATTACCAATAGCAGTGGCAATTACTGTGCGTGGGCCACCCCCCTGCAAAAAAAACTCTCTAAAGTCTCGGATGGGCCCGCCGCAGAGTTCCAAACCCTACCCAGCCCGCTTCCTACTTGCGTGTTCCCCCTGCACCAGGTCCGGACTGAGAATTAAAATAGGCCCTGGCATTTCAGGTACACAGAGGCCCAATCAGCCCACACAGAGGCCCAAACAGCCCCACCAGTCCATTAAATAGTGACTTTCTATGGCACCTTATAGCAGCCCTGCCCTGCACACTCCCCACTTGCTCTCACAGGGATTTATATGCATCAATAGAGGAAGCAGACCCAGAGTCTGGGTCCCCATCCCCTGGGCCCTCTGTGAATACGGGGTCTGCTTCCTCTATTGTTACACCACTAGTCAATGATAAAATAGAAAATTTGAGTCAAAACTCACATTTTCGGGTTAAAAAAACCTTGAATTATTACAGTTTAAAAAAAAAAAAAAAAAAAAAAAAAACTTGAATAATTAAGATTTATTATACCCCGACCCTGGCTTTAATCCGAAAATATACCATCAAAAACCTGTCGAATTGATGTAGGAGTCAATGGCAGAGGTCCATTGAACCAACTGAAGATATCTTTGAGTTTTTCTGGAGGGTTTTGCCCGAAAACTCGAATGATTAGAGTGATTTGAGTTACTTTTCACCGAAAACTCAATCAATTCTAGTATTTCCGGTTGCGGGACTCGAACTTGCAGAATTGGGTTTTTGCTATTCAAGTATTTTCTAACTTAAGACACCATTCGAGTTTCTAGGTCATTCAAGATAAACACCCGAGCTTTGATAAATAACCCCCTTGGTGTAAGTCAGTTGTGGCTAACGACACAGCCTTCTGAGGGAACACTTACCTTCAAGTCCAGGTTAATGGTAAATTCCAGGGCTCCCTTGCATCAATATATGTTCTTGCACATAATGAAGGCAGGATGAACAGGTGCATGGGTGCTCACTGAAAGTTGCAAATGGGTCTGAATGGATTCAAGTACCTTTCTAGGGAAGTCGGTCTTAACATTTTGCACTCTTTTGTTGTAAATACGCCTTTCTATCCTGTATACCTATAGTAAATATGTGAAATATGAAATAAAACATATGCTACTGGCACAATTTCTTCCATGTGGGGCAGTCTATTACTTTATATTACTTACAGTTGCTTTTTTTCATTATACAATTTCCCTCCCTGCTACTCGTTATAAATAGTGTGCAAGAAATGTTTAACTGAGGTGTCGAAAGAAATAATCTTTTCTTAAAAAGACGGCAGCATCTAGCAATGAAGCATTCAAGCTCTAAGTTTTATGGCATTTTGACAAGTGAACAGAGGGCCTCCTGGGATGGAGGTTCTGACGGGCAGCCTGTTCTCCGAGCAACTGAGGGATGAATGGTAATAGTGAGCTAGATGGTTAATTCAGTGTGCTAATTTGCACGGAGTTCCCCAGAATTCCTCTCTGCATTTTAATCACGGCCTGACAAGTGACAATGAGTTAACGCATTTTGTGCGGTTCCTGTTAAATCACTGCTGAGTTGCAGATGAATCTCTTAACATTACTGAATTTAGATAATAGGTTTTTTTTTTCTGGGCTCAGCCCCTGTATATTATATTTTTTAAGGGATTTTTCATATATTTTAATCATAGAAACATGTCAAGAGGGTAAAGTGATAGCCACTCTGTGTCTGTGCATGCTGAATGTAGAATGAGTTTGGTTTATGAGCTGATAAGATGCAAAGCTAGGCTGATTAAACTGTCACATGTTACTGGAAGGATGGCTGACAGTATCAGGATAGTGCTATGAGGAAGCTTGTAGCAATTTCAGAAATACAAATTTACCAGCGGATTTGACTTGTACATTTTAGGCTTTTGGCACATTGATTCCGTCTGTAATGAATTGAAAGTACATATCTGTCCTCCAAATAAGCTCTGCAAAACAAATAGGCAATTGCAGAGCTGGTCTAGAGAAACCGTTCAGCGTCTCCCTTTCAATCGTATCAGCATCTCAAAGAAAATGTTATGGAATTGCTGAAAAGGGAAATGTACGTTTTTGTTTCATTTGCATGTCATTCTATTTTTTTTTGGTAACAATTTACATTATTCTTCTCTTCTAGACCTTGGAGGGAGAAATATGGTACACGGGGGGACTAAATCATTTTTATCTGTGAATGCAGCAAAATGGCAAATATTAGGCATACATTACTGGTCGGATGCTCAATAGGCAGCGGGGAATGAGTTGACATAAAATCTCTAAGCAATCTGAGTTATGCTTCACATAGAACCTTCCAACTGCAAGGCCCTATCTGCGATCTGTCATTTGCATAGTGTGCGCAAATGAACAGTTTCTATTCTGCCAGGATAGCTTCATAGAGGTATAATGGCACTGCAGTTATCTCTCTCTCTATACCCAGGGACCGACTGTCTGAGCACTAGCTATGGATTCTAATGTATTGTGCATCTTATAGATATGAATACATGATGCCAGTGATGTTCAACAAGGGGCCCCTCATATCTAGGTGTGTTTCGATTTCACCGATTCCTATACTCTATGTGCTGCATTCCTGAATGACATCACATGAAGTCTCTTCTATTGAGAACATATGGACAGCCAGATGGAATGATTGATTACAAGAGATAGTTCTGGCTCTCCCACAACACGTGTAAAAATAGCGTCATAAGCAACTTTTGATCTAGGTTCTGTAATGTTTTTGGTTTTCATTTTTGCACTCTGGTTTATTTCTTTTTCCCTTTGTAGATTTTATGATTCTACAAAATATTGTAAATGTTTTGTAATATTATTACTACTTCCTTATCCCTTTAACTCACGGCCGGCACCCGATAGAATATTGTAAAGGTTTTGTAATATTATTACTACTTCCTTATCCCTTTAACTCACGGCCGGCACCCGATACCAGAACAAATGCCAAGCACCCTGGTCTCGGCTCGGCTTCACCAGTAGTGTGACCACCGTTGGGCTTCGGGAGGAGCCCTCAGCTTACTTGGGTGCCACCTGGACTTAACAAGAGGTGCAAGGCGAGATGTTCTAGCTGGCGAAGGGGCACGGCTGTTAGCAGAGTCTTTTTGGGCCGAAGGTCACGGTACAAAGGATTAGGCAGAAGGATGGTCAAACAGGCAGGGTCGAGGCAGGCGGATATCAGAATCGTCAGGCAGGCAAGGGTCAAACCGGGTTGTCAATCAAGGGGTTAAGCAGGAAGAGTTGTCGTAGGCAGGCAAGGGTCAGGATAAAGAGTTCAGAAAAGTCAGGATACAGGCAGGGTCAAACACGGATAATCAGAATACAGAATAACAGGAACAGATGCACTAGGCTCAGAAACCACTTAGAAACAAAGTTCTATCACGGGCACTGGCTGGGAGACAGAATGGGCCTTATATACACATTTTGGATTTTATTCTTACTTAATGCAATACATGACACAAAGTGCAAAAAAAGGTGCAATCCACTTTAAGAAAATTATGCAGGTCTCTGCTCTCTATAATGGAGCAAAGAGGCCAACTTTCTCCCATGAATACAAAGTTGCCTGCATTTGGCAGTGCTGTATTCATGAAGAGGCAGATTTATCAAGGGTCGAAGTGAAAAAAACTTCGAAAATCGTACCATCATACGATTTTACAAAAAAATCCTTCGACTTCTCAAAACTTAGCCAAATACTGGCTATAGGTTCTAGGAGGTCCCCATAGGCTAACATAGCAATTCGGCAGGTTTAAGGTGGCGAAGTGTCGAATTCGAATTTTTCTAAAGAGACAGTACTTCGATTTTCGAATGGTCGAATTTGTGAAGTATTTTCAATTCGAATCAAAGTCGAAGTTTTTTAATTCGAAAATTCACTTCGACCCTTAGTAAATGGGCCCCGAAGTGTCATCCAGATAGAAAGGAGAGGGATCCCTTGCACTACCTGGTGCTGTGCTTTGCACCTAGTGCTGGGTTTCCAATCCTGCAATTAGGGTCACCGCCTTTTAGTTCTGGCCCTACCAGCCATTGACGTAGAGGGTGGGTGCGGGCTAGAGAGGGGCGGGTTTGTGATGTTTCAGGGTGGGGTTGTGACATTTCAAGGGTGAAGTCATGAAATTTCGAGTAGGGGAGCTGAGAGGGGCGGATCTGAGGCAGGCCGGGGGCGGAACAATAGGGATTACAAATTTACTGGTACATTGCCAATAAAATTGCTGCTTTTAAAACAAAGGGAACTAAAATGGATCTATAAATTAAGTTATTGCATAGAGCACTTTAAATATATGCTAAAAGATGGGGTTCAGATAGAGGTGGATTAAGATCCTTGTTTTAACTCGTTGGTGTTGTGGTTGCGATGATACGACTTGCTTGCCAGGTTGAATAGTACAGCTTGGGTGACGCCTCCACACACTACTTGTTTTGAGTCTGCGCGATGCGTCTTTCTGAAATCACTATGCGTATAGTAGCCGCGTCATCACGCTGGATGACTCACGGAAATGACACAGGCACCTGTGACGTCACAGACCCAGAAGTTCGGGGGCGGTGCGCGAAATAGAGTGATTGACGCATAATTGAATAGGGTATTTATTTGTTGGTGATCTCGCGGCACATCAGAATCCCCTTGACCAAGGCATTTGTGCCGAAACGTTGGGGTTATTCTCATTTGTGGCAAGTATATCTGCTCCTTGTTGCTTCCTTTTTTTGCTTCACACAACCTCTGGGTGGTATGTATATTATTGCTATGTACTGTATATCATTGCTATGTAAACTGAATTTTTGCTATTGTAAACTGTCAAATTGTTTTTTAAACAGTAAAAGATTTTTTTAATACCACCCGAGTTTATGATTGAATTTTATTTCTGAGAGTGCAGAACCTACTGCATGGTATGTCAAGGTGGCAACCCTTCCTGCAATAAGTGCAGAGGGTAACAGACCTGGATAAACATGACTTTTATTGGGGTTGTTCACCTTTGAATTAACTTTTAGTACAATGTAGAGAGTTATATTCTAATACAATTTGCAATTGGTTTTCATTTTTTATTAATTGTAGTTTTTGAGTTTAATTTAGCTTTTTATTCAGCAGCTCTCCAGTTTGCAATTTCAGCAATCTGGTTGCTAGAGTCCAAATTACCCTAGCAACCATGCACTGATTTGAATAAGAGACTGGACTATGAATAGGAGAGGCCAGAATATAAAGATACGTAAAAAATAAAAAAAAGTAGCAATAACAATTGATTTGCATTTGCTTTTTCGGTGGGGTCAGTGACCCCCGTTTGAAAACTGGAAAGAGTTAGAAAAAGAAGAAGGCAAATCATTTAAAAACTATAAAAAAGAAAATAATAAAGGCCAATTGAAATGTTGCTTAGCGTTATCCTATGACCATTTGGGAGATCAGGAATTGTATCATATCTGGAACATGGAAGCAAATGACATTGTGATGTGGGATTACAGTGATATCCAGCATCCATGCATGCTCTTCATCAAAGTAAGTTGGAGGGGCACATTATTGCACCCTGCAAGTAACCACAATTTACTAGGAGCATGTAGGGCTGCAAGTACCTTTTGAGAATAGCTTCAATCTGCAATCTACAGTAGTTTGCTTCTGAACTAGTGCAACTGTGCTAGCGTTAGTAAATGAACCCATCAGTGATTCCAATGCAACCACATCACTTGATGTGAATGAAATATCTTAGAAAACACTCCCTTGAGTTAACTAAGCAACCATTCTAAATGCCATATGCCCCAGAAATAAGTTATAAGTATTTCTCAGCATGAAATGAAACCATATATAACCGTATAAGACAGAAAACATATTTGCAGTTTAAAGAATAATTAGACGCATGTCCGGTGGCTCGTATCATTACGTATACATGCAGGAATCTTATTACTCTTTCGACCTAAGATCATATATGACAATAATTATCAGTTGTATACAAACAATAGTGCCTATATACATAAATAAATACAGTTTTGTTAATCTTATTATGACTTATGATAGCCTGCTGCTGAATATCAGCTGAAAAAACTCACTGTAGAACATTGCAGGTGACATTCCAGCACTTATAGTCCACTGTCACTCATGAAACTCTCACTTGTCCAAGACAATTACTGTACCTGCCACTGAGATTCTGCATCATTAGTGGCATGGTTATTTATCTGTGATCTACTATGCTCCCTGTCCTTAAGTAAAGTGATACACATGCTATATAGAGAGCTAGTTCCTATTAAGGGGTAACTACAACCTCAGATAATGACGTAAAGGTTTACAAATTGTGAAGGACTTGGGACAGCTAGGACTATATTGGTTTCTTTTAATTCAAATGCCACAAATGTGCAATCAGTGCAGCCCAGCCGTCTGCATTTATTATACATGTCCCTGATTTTCAAGTGAATCATTTACCTCAATTTAGATTAAGGCATATAATATTAAACTAATGTCAAATGCAGTAGAGGCTCAATGGTGAGTAGGTGGAAAACGCTCCCACTTCTGCATGGTTTCCATTGAAGTCAGTGGGATCTGCAGGAACCTGTCACTGGCATTTCTCTAGTGAGGGAATCCTACATGTGGCATTACCTTAAGGCTCTTTCTCTCTTTCTTTCTCTCTCCATACATATATTAATGCTCCCCTGTATATTTGGACCTGTGGTAATTACACTTAGGTTATGATAGAGGCTTTTAAAAGCAGCATTTTGCAGGAAACCTTCCCAATAAAAACAATTAACAAAAGCATCTGAGATTCAGTTAAAGCATTTAGGTCTCTTAATCTGAGCCACAGAGGGAGTGCCATAAGAAAGGTACCGGCTGTATTCTGAAAACTAGTCTATAAGAAAATGCATTCCTTTATGCTTCATGAATTACATGAGACAAAGAAACCGAAATTCCCCGGACTGCTAATCTCCAATTTGTGGCTCCCCTGCTGCTCCTATTAAAACTACAGTTCCCAACTTCTTCCTACAGCCAACACTGTAGGTTCAATAAAACCTATAACTAAATGCCATACCAGGCACAGAATAGGTTAGGCATATGACTCTTCTAATGAACAATATGTTTAGCAATCCATTCTGAGAGGTGTTCAGTTTACTGAGAACTGATGAAACCTCCTTTCAAAAAATATTCTTGTTGTTGCATCCACCCCTGCAAAGGGTAAGAGCCCCAGATTTGATTTTCCACATTATTTTCATCCCAGCAGTGCATATTGTTTACGTTTCCACCTCTAGATCTGCCATTAGGCTAAAAGTAGACCTTCGCATGTAGGAAAACAAAGCAGTCATGTTTAGTTTTCCCTGAACAGATATAGCCATTCATCCACAAAACCAAGGACTACCCTATCACTTCCCACACAACTGATTTCCTCCTATTTGCACAAATACGTAGACTCAGCTGGTTGAATTTGCTGGCAAGTCTAAGGGGCAGATTTACTAAAAAGCGAAGAAGCCATCCCTATCGAAAATTCGCCAAAAATACCATTCGCAGGGACATTGGCAATTTATTAACAGGCGTAGAGAACAATTCGCTAGCGAAAGAGTACATTGCTAATAAAGTTTCACACCCTGTCGCCAGGTGAATTTTCTATCAGGCGAACGATCATTACTCCACGAATGTGAATTTTACAGAACATTACCTCTTTTGCCAGAGTTTCCTTCGCCAGCTGGTGAACTGATAAGCTACATCCTCGTCAATATTATGTCAGTGACATCATATCCTTTATGAGGAAAAGTCATAAAAATTAGAAAAAAACGCTGGTGTTTTTTCATATTTTAAAGTTGCTTTTTTTACCATTTCAGGGGCTCATGTCTAGGGCATTAGAGGATCTCTTTTGTCTTTATTTTGCTTCCTTGGACATTTTTAATAATAATAAGTGGCCACTTCAAGCATTTGCACCAACATCTCTAATAAAGACGTCTATAATGATCTATATGTAGCCCCCAATTCAAACTGACCTAAGAGGAAATGTACTAATGAAGTTTCGCTAGGCAGAAATGAACATTAGTGAAAGTTCGCCGTGAAATGCTCGAGCTGACGAATTAACACTAGTAAAACTTCACCAGCGTTCAGCTGCAGAGACTTAATATTTTGGTGAATAAGCATAGTGGTAGCGAATTTTCACCTTAAGAAGTGGCCTGAAGTGTGGCGGAGCCTTTGCAGGTCAAAATTCGCCTTTTAGTGATTTTGCCCCTATGTCTACTCAATGGATTTCCACCCAGAGCAACCAATTGCCCTACCATATTGTTCTGACTTTGAAAGAGTTGTAGCCATGATGCCAAGAGAGCTCGGGCACAAGACCATGTTTTGTACAGTGGTATGGTATCTAATACAATCTGAATAGTAGCAAAGATACATTTTTATTATAGAATACTTATAAATAAACTGTCACTGCACAATAATATGACAAATGAGGAATTGTTCTACAAAACCATTCAGTTTATATACTTGTACCTTCTTTTCCTAGATCTAGATTTGATTTAACAATATTTTTCTATAGAGTTACATATTTACTTGGCTACCCAGAGCATCTAATAAATAATTCTCGTGTAATGCTATATTGTAACCATTCTGTGCCACATCATACAGTCAGAATTGGGTTTGCAGGTCATCATACTCATTGTGACAATCACGACAGTAACTCATCCCAGAAAGAGGGAAAACGCAGGCTTTCCAGATGGATAGGTTATCTCGAGTCTGGGTAAATTAAACTTTATTAAAACATTTCTCTTTAAAATGAGTTTTTCTGATGACGAAAAAAAGAGTTGAATTTCACTGACATTAGCCATCTGCTCAAGATATGTATTTATTTTATCATTTGCAACCAAGAGCCTCTAATTATGAATTCCAATGGATTCATAAAACTGAAATGGTTTATTTTTACAGCCCATAAAAATCTAATCTAAAATTCCATCCAGATTATTGATACCTGATTTTGGACCCAAATATAAAATTACCATAAAAACCAAGAATGGAAAGCCGTTTTCATATTAATGAGTTGCGGTGGAAGCGCGCCATAAACAGAGGGCTCCTAGATTCATAAACAGCCATAACAATAAAAACAACAGTATTTTCAGATACTGCAGTACACGTACGCTGTATGCTTACTTGGATCATTTACCAAATCCGATTATTGCACTGCCTCGTGAAGTTACAGTTTTCTAACTTCACAGTCCCAAAGAGCTTACAATATCCTAATAATAATTGCAATCTTTATATTAACTGTGAGGACTCATCAAAAGCAGAACTGAATCTGTTGATCATCATGGAGTTGATAACTATTATTTCCCAAAATTCTTCATGAAATTACCTGTCCATCACAAGAAGCCACCCCATCAGCACTGTAATATATTTGGTGAACTGCCAGCCAAGGGTGGGTATCATCAATTGCACCATTTGTGCATTAATCAAGTTTTAGGCCAATAAGGAACAAAGCTTCTAGTTATATAGAAAGGTAATGGTAATGTCACAAAGGTTTTCTCAAGGTCACATAACTTATAGAAACTAATCAGATGTTTAGTAAATGTTGTGTGTTGATTGGGTGGTCTGGGTTACTGAATTGGGTTGCTGGCCCCGCTGACCCAGACCCATAACAACACCTCAGCATGACCCCTAGCTGCTCTAGCACCACCACCCCGACTGTAGCCGCAAAAAGGAGCAGGGCGGAGGCTGGTGGTCATTTTGAAAGAGATTGTGACCCTGTGAGCCCTAAGGCGGCAGACCCGATGGGTTCAAACACCCTAGTCTGACATTGCATTTAACTCTTGTACTAGTGTGCATGTGTATGTATTGGTTAGTGAATGACTTAAAGGGGTTGTTCACCTCTGAGATAACTTTTAGTATGATGTAGAGAGTGATATTCTGAGACAATTTGCAATTGTTTTTCATTTTTAATTATTGAAGGTTTTTGAGTTATTTAGCTTTTTATTCAGCAGCTCTTCAATTTGCATCTTAAGCAAACTGGTAACTAGGGTCCAAATTACCCTAGCAACCATGCATTGACTGGAATATGAATAAGAATGGGCCTGAATAGAAAGATGAGTAATAAAAAGTAACAATACATTTGTAGCCTTACAGAGCATTTCTTTTTTAGAAGGGAGTCGGCGATGACCATTTGAAAGTTGCAAAGAGCCAGAAGAAAAAGGCAAATAACTATAAAAAATAAATAATGAACACCAATTGAAAAGTTGCTTACAATTGGCCATTCTATAACATAATACAAGTTACCTTTAAGGTGAACCACCCCTTTAAAGTTAGTTAGGAAAAAAACAACTTTTTTAAAGGGAGTGTATCAGAAGAAGAAGTTAAGTTGCCCCTTAAGACCCAGTCAGAAAGTTATTGGCTTTCAGGCCCGGACTGTGAATCTGTGGGTTCTGGCAAATGCCAGAGGGGCTGCTATAAGGAGCCGTTGAAAGTCAGTATTTAGTGGGCTGGTGGGGTCTGTTTGGGCCTCTGTGTGGGCTGATTGGGCTTCTGTGTACCTTAAACACCAGGGCCTATTTTGACTCTCAGTCCAGACCTGTTGGCTTGTGTATGGGAGGCTCCCAAAGGACTACCTGACTAAAATCCCATTGGACATGGGTGGCATTTGTTGGCGGCGTCTTCTCTCAATAGGTCTGTGTAGGATTGTATAAAACTCGCCATACACTATAAGATCTGCTAGTTTGGCAAAGTTGCCAAAGAGCAGACTTTTCCCCTGATATGACCACCAAAACGTGGGCGATAACGGGCTAATCAGATTCCATGGCCAAACAATCGGATTACAATGACAGGCATAACAGCTGGCAGGATGAGAGCCATATCAACTAGCTGATGCAGTCAATCAAACCTGCCTAATAGAGATCTGACCTATTTTTGGTCAGATATTGGTCTGGGAGGCCAGTTGGAGGGCCCCATACACTAGCAGATAAGCTGCTGAATCAAGGAATCGAATCAGCATCTTAAATCTGCCGTGTATGGCAAACTTTAGGATTCTGGGGTCTGTACAAGCAGATCAGCTGATTTGGCCTTGGCCATAACATGAGTGTCCAAATCTGGCAAAGATCTGCTTGTTTGGTGACAATACCAAAACACCAGCTAAGGTTGCCCAACATCACAAATGACATTTAATTCCAGAATAGAATATTAACAGCTGCACTGATTGTGGTTGTTGATTCTACACCATGGCAAATGCACTTGTATATGCTCTTCTGCTAACACCCGAAACAAAGAGAAAGAGACAGTCATCAGGAAGAGAGCCAGCAAATATGTAAAGTTGTAGTAAGGGCCAGGCAGGAAATTCTGCTTCAAGCTACATAATAATTGGTACAGCCACTTACAGCCTAAAAACACTCACACCTTCATGGGAATGGGAGCTGCAGGAGGTGTTCATGAGCACTCAGATACGCTTGGCTGGAAAGTGCCAGTTTGACATTAGCATAACTATTTCAGATATCCTAGATATCCTTAAAAATGTTCAATCCTGCTTACAACCTGTGTTTTTATGAAACTCTATCCCATGACTGTCATGAATTCTGCTTTCCATATATACAGTACATGGAGCATTTTCAGACATACATCACCTGACGGATACAACTGTGTGATCCTAACAGCAGAGAGAACCTATTCATGTAATTATGACTTGTCAAGGTCATTTTCTGCTTCTTTATAAAGCTACAGTAGTTATGCCAGTGCAAAATAATTGAATACTAATGCAATCAAGTCATTCCTGTTTTTCCCTTTTCTATTAACTAGAAGAATATGTTCCATTAAAGGTATACGGTCATAGCATAATTACCCCCTTTTATTGTAATATTCAATATATTAATATTCATATTTTACATACACTTTAATAGGCTTCTGTTATTTTTTCACATTAGAGTTTCAGATTTTTATAGTGTCTATGTACAATGCATCAGCTTACTTTGGCTCAGTTAAGTCTCCTTATTTTTTCATTCATTTTGATACAATGGGGCAGATTTACTGAAGGGTGAAGTGGCTGTCCCTAGCGAAAATTTGCCAGAAATCTCATCCACAGGAACATCGCCAATTTACAAACCGACATAGATGGGTTTAGGGTGGGCTCACATCTAGGGCATTAGAGGATCTCTTTTGCCTTTATTTTGCTCCCTTGGACATTTGTAATAAGTGGCTAATTCAAGCATTTGCACCAATCTGTAATAAAGATGTCTATATGACCTATATGAGCATAAGAGCAATAACAAAGTTTCTCTAGGCAGAAATGAATGCTAGCAAAGATCGATATTTAATGCTGGCGCTGACGAATTAACGCTAGTGAAACTTCGCCAGCGTTCAGCTGCCCAGATGCAACTTCGCATTTTAGTGAATTAGCGTAGTGGTAGCGAATTTTAGTCTGGCGATGTGGTGCGAAGTATGGAGGATCGTTCGCTGGCGAAAATTGTCCCTTTAGTGAATTTGCCCTAATGATTCCAGGTAGCTACATATAGTAAATGCCTTTAAGATAAGAGCTATGGAAAATGGGGTGAGCTTGATAAGCTGGAAAACACTTAGCAAAAAAACACTTACGGGCACATTTAATAAAGAGCAATTTGCTGAGTTTCGCCATGCCAATTTTTGCTCAGGTGAATGATCATAAATCCTCTCATTTATTAAAGTATGAAAATTTCAATTCGTAACTTTTTTCACCAAAATCTTTTTCCCCAGGTTCTGATAATACAATGAAGCTACATCCTCAACATTATTATGTTAATGACATCATAGCCTGTATTCCTCAAACGCTGGCGTTTTGCCATATATAAAGTGGGATTATGTTGTAACTGAAAGTTTGCTAACGTTCTTCTGCTGAGACATAATTTCGTATTTTGATGAACACTAAATAAAGCCTGACTTAGTTGGGTATGGCGGAGACTTCCAAAGTGAAAATTCCCAGGTAAGTGAATGTGGCCCTCAGAATTCCGCTACTGTCATTACTATGGGAATAGTCTGTACCCATATGTGCACTTGTTGGTCCAGAAATTAAAGGGGTGGTTCACTTTAATTTTCAGTATGTTATAGAGGGCCTATCCATGTCAACTTTTCACTTGGTCTTCATTTTTTATTACTTACAGTTTTTAATTATTTGCCTACCTAGATTTCAAATTGGGGTCACTGATGTTAGCAGCAAAGAACTATTGCTCTATGAGGCTAGAATGTTATTGACATTCTTACTTTGTTTTACTTCTCTTTCTATTTAGGCCCTCCTCTATATTTCTTTTTCAAACCACTGCCTGGTTGCTCAATTATATTGGACCCTAGCAACAAGATTGCTGCCGGAATTACAAAGTGGAAAGAACAAAAAACTGAATAATTCAAAAACCCCAAATAAAAAAATGAAGGCCAGTTCATAATCTCAGATTATCACTCTCTACATCATACTAAAAATGAATTCAAAGGTGAACAACCTCTTTAATGCTTAAAAATGCTGGTCTAGTGCATGTTTGTGTGATAATCATCACAAGCAGAACTGTGGATGCAGGTGATGCCCTTAGTGGTGGAATAACAAAGAAGTAATTTATGACCTTCTAGGGCTCTAGGCAGTGTGCAAAAAACAGGCACAAATCACCTGTGTTTTGCACTTTGCCTGCCTTCCTTGCAGAATTATGTTTTGGAGGATAACAACCTGCGGCTGCCCCAAAGGATATAGCACAAACTGCGTTTGTCAGCACTATATATTCATGAGGAGTGGGAGGGGAAGGCAGATTGATATCCCCGATCCGTGCTCCTGCACCCCTTAGTGCTCTGCACTTATTTCCCCAGTCTTTTGTAAATGTTCTCTCAAGTTTTTGTCACCGAGCAGTACCTCTTAATAAAACATAATTAAATGTAACCAAAAGGTGTGACTAATGATATGAAACTTTGGGGCGCCCACAACCCAGGGGAGCTGTGTTCCTCTGCATGAAAAAATGTCACGCCTCCCTCCCACCATGTGTTACAGAGCACTTTATTTTTACATTGTCTGCCTGCTAGCAAACTCATCTTTTTTTTCCACTGGGGAAAGAGAGTGGTAGGGAGCTCTGTAAGTAGCTGTTATTGCTTTGTACAATAATAATTTGTCTTGCTTTCCCTTGCAAACCATTTACACTGCATATGCACAATACTGCTCCATTGGTACAAATGCTGCCACATTATAAGCCCCTCTAGGAAAGGCTTTTGGCCTCCATGTGACAAATGTGTTGTATACACTGCATTAAAACTGTAACTGAAAAAAAAAATGTCGCTCCGTAATGGAAACAGCATGAGTGGTTGAGTAAATGGGGAAATGTATTTTCCTGCAGAAAATTACTGTGGAGGAAAACTTGTAACCTTCCTTTGACCCAGACAGTGAATTAAAACCGTATCACAGAACAACATTCAATCTCTCTAGAGCTCAAGGAATAGTAAAATAAAATAATAATAAAACGGTCTCACAAGCAGGAAAACAAGCCCATAAAGGTTGCAGATCTGATACAAATGCATGCTACTTTGTTATTTATCTTCTATCAAATTCTTACCAGCTATTTGCTGTAATTTTCATTTTAGAAAAATATACACAGACACTATAGAGTCTGCCTAGGGATGGACAAATATTTTTTTGCAGAAATTGCTCAGTTCTTCTGTTATTTAAACAACCTTGCATTGTACCACTAAAATTGGGGTCACTCCCAAATTAATAGCAGTTTGGAATTCCTACTAGTTTTGTGCTGCAGTTTTCTACCCACAGTGTGTGCAGAGGTGTGACAATAGTGCCCTGGGCCTCCCCACAAAACAAAAATCTTCAGCGAGGCCTGGGCACAATGCAGCCCCTACCCAGTCCTCCCACCGCCTGCTGTGACTGGTGTTTCCTATATAGCAGGGGTTCCTAAACTTTTTTTTACCTGTGAGCAACATTCAGATTTAAACAAAGTTGAGGAGCAATGTAAGCATGAATAATGTTCATGCATGGTGCAAATTCAGTGCTGTGATTGGCTTATTGTTGCAACTTGCCTGGTTTTGACCTGAACAGCCTGGTTTTTGAATGGCTGCCCGGGTCAAAACTGCCTGCCCGGATTTCCAAATTAGGAAAACCGGCAGGATTTACTATAATTGACGCCGCAACCGGTGCACCATAGTCCTGCCCCTGATGTCATGGCCCTACCCCCTCCAAGTCACCTTCCCATCCCATGCCCAGGTTCCACGGGATTAAAAAGTGGCAACCCTAGATTGGCTATTAGTAGCCCCTATGTGGACTGGCAGCCTACAGGATGCTCTGTTTGGCAGTACACCTGGTTTTTATGTAACCAAAACTTGCCTCCAAGCCTGGAATTCAAAAATAAGCACCTGCTTTGAGGCCAGTGGGAGCAACATCCAAGGGGTTGGTGAGCAAAATGTTGCTCACGAGCCACTAGTTGGGGATCACTGCTCTATAGTTAGACCACTGAGTGTGTGCTTTCTGTTTTGTAGTGTATCAGGGGGTGGGGCTCCCTCTGTTGCAGAGGCTGAGTGGTGTGTGTTGGGGGTGACCAGAGTAAAAAACAATAGGGTCTGATCTATGATGAAAACGTATTTGCAGTCCTGCAGATTCCATCAAGTTCAGTTTTGTGGGTCAATGAGGATGAAATATGGGGTGAACTCTAATGGGCACACCTAGATATTACAGGAACAAAAGCACAATGACTTATTAAACAATAGAGTTCTTTACTACTGCAAGTACATTCTACACTGTTGGAGGCACATATTCGTTTACACATAACTTGACCTGAAGAACACCACTGTGCAAGCTAACACTGGCAAATCAGATGCAAGTTGCTGCTAACGTTAGCCAGGATTCCATCACTTCCGGTGCTCATTGTTAAAATTACGTATGCAGACTATGCAAAGTCTACTTCGTCTACTGATGCCATCTCCTGTAGGAACCCCAGAATTAGCATCGCGTTCAGGGAGGATGTAGCCCCAGGGTTTCACAGCATCAATAGGTGCACTTGCTTACAAGCCAGCAGAAGAGGAAGGATGGCCACACAACTGGAAGTGGAAGGAACATGTTTAGATGCAAGTACCTTTAAATGAATGGTGTCAATATAAGCAACATTTGCATCCATTGTAGCACGACCTAACTGGTTGCTGTATTTGGAAATAAGCCCCAAAGTGTCAACTCAAAAAGCCTATAAACCACTGCACAAGAGTATATTTTCCATACTGCAGTGTAGCTTGAACAGCGCTCTAGGCTTTCAAAACACTTTATATCCACCAACAACAAACCGAGACCTCTATGCACTTGTAACATGCAGTGGGAGATGCATGTTCCTACTGTGCAATATGGGAACTTACAGAGCCTTATTCACATACCGGTATTGAATCAATTAACCGGAAACTCGTTATCCAGAAAGTTCAGAATTACAGCAAGGCATGAGTGTCCACAGAAGGGGCAACAGGGGGGCCTTAATTAGGTTATCTTCTGCATTGTCATGAATAGGTTCATCTTCAAAGGGATGTTACCCTATGTGATATAAACTTACTTGCCCCCCCCCCCCTGAAAATTTTTCTTTGGACACCCATGCGGGATGGCCCTTTCCCATAGACTCTATTTTAATAAATTAATTAAAATTATTAAAAATGATTTCCTATTTCTCTGTAATAATAAAACCGTACCTTGTACTTTTTCCAGATATAATTAATCCTTATTGGAGGCAAAGCAATCCTATTGGGTTTATTTAATGTTTAAATTATTTTCTAGTAGACACGGTATGGAGAGCTAAATTACGGAAAGATCCTTTATCTGGACCCCCAGGTCCAGAGCATTCTGGATAACAGGTCTTATATTCTTATTAGGATCTTATATTCTTATATTAACCCATCCCAAAACTACTATCCCCTGGGATGGAAGTTAAACACGTGCTGTAACTCTACTGGGTCCCTTCATAGTTAGTTAGTTACATAGTTAAATTGGGTTGAAAAAAGACAAAGTCCATCAAGTTCAACCCCTCCAAATGAAAACCCAGCATCCATACATACACCCTCCCTACTTTTAATTAAACTCTATATACCCATACCTATACTAACTATACTATACTAACTATAGAGCTTAGTATCACAATAGCCTTTGATATTATGTCTGTCCAAAAAATCATCCAAGCCATTCTTAAAGGCATTAACTGAATCAGCATCACAACATCACCCGGCAGTGCATTCCACAACATACTGTCCTGACTGTGAAGAACCCCCTACGTTGCTTCAAATGAAAGTTCTTTTCTTCTAATCTAAAGGGGTGGCCTCTGGTACGGTGATCCACTTTATGGGTAAAAAAGTCCCCTACTATTTGTCTATAATGTCCTCTAATGTACTTGTAAAGTGTAATCATGTCCCCTCGCAAGCGCCTTTTTTCCAGAGAAAACAACCCCAACCTTGACAGTCTACCCTCATAATTTAAGTCTTCCATCCCTCTAACCAATTTAGTTGCACGTCTCTGCACTCTCTCCAGCTCATTTATATCCCTCTTAGGGACTGGAGTCCAAAACTGCACTGCATACTCCAGATGAGGCCTCACCAGGGACCTATAAAGAGGCATAAGAAGAACTTTATTTGCTTTAGTAGCCACAGAATGACACTGCCCAGAATTAGGCAACTTGTTATCTACAAAGACCCCTAGATCCTTCTCATTTAAGGAAACTCCCAACACACTGCCATTTAGTGTATAACTTGCATTTATATTATTTTTGCCAACGTGCATAACCTGCATTTATCAACATTGAACCTAATTTTCCAGTTTACTGCCCAGTTTTCTAATCTAGACAAATCACTCTGCAAAGTGGCAGCATCCTGCATGGAACCTATAGTTCTGCACAATTTAGTATCATCTGCAAAAATAGAAACAGTACTTTCAATACCCATCTCCAGGTCATTAATAAACAGGTTGAAATGCAAGGGACCTAGTTCCATTTACCACCACTCTTTGTAGTCTATCTTTTAGCCAGTTCTCTATCCAGGTACAAATACTATGTTCCAGGCCAACATTCCTTAATTTAACCAGTAACCTTTTGTGTGGCACTGTATCAAATGCTTTAGCAAAGTCTATGTAAATATCATCCACTGCCATCCCAGAATCGAGGTCTCTGCTTACCTTCTCATGAAAAGAAATGAAGTTAGTCTGGCAAGATCTATTACTCATAAAACCATGCTGGCACAAACTCATAGTATTATGATTTGCTATGAAGTCCAGTATCTTATCCTTCCTCAAATAAAAGAATACAACTAGCCAAGCCTACTCAATATTACAGAAATGAGTCCACTAAAAGGAACAAGCTGATCCTAGAAGAAACAATGGGAAAAATAGTCAAGGTTTTGGTTTTCCATACAGCATAAACATCTTAGGACCGGAGTCTCAGCTAGATGGATGTTGTTTTCAGACCCTGTGCAGAAAAAAACAGAAGAAAATAGAAATTCCCTTGGTTTCTAGGGTTTTAACAGTGTCAAAACATTACATTCTGTGCTATGACAGACATTATGGTTTATGCATCTGCCAAGTAAGGCAATGGTTCAGCTCCTACTCTCATTATATATATATATATATATATATATATATATATATATATATATATATATATATATTTGTAAGTAGGCTGCCAGTGTTTGCTCCTACTGGGTGGAAACTCAATAAAGCGATGGCTGGAATTCTGCTATCAGTATCTTATAAAATGAGTCATGCTGCCTTTCCCCAACCTGCCTGAACATACAACGTAAACCCTCACCATAAACACAGAGATATTGTTCTACTGTATTATGAGACAACACCTCCCTCAGTTTGTGTTTCGTAATCCACTGCTTATTAATCATTATATAGTTATCGGAAAAATCAGGCCTTACCCATATGAATGTGCAATAAAGAGAATAATAAACCCGTCTGTGTAGATTTTTATTGTAATTGGTATGTGAATTCCATGTGATAGGTCCATTCCTAAGGCTCGTGCATCTTCCTCGTACATCTCACATCCTCCTCATCAACCCACATTATGCTATTTTATCATTAATCAGAAATTACTTAATGTGAAACCACTGTGTGCAAACATCCTGGCTTGATCACAGTTCTAGATGACTGCAGATACAGTGAAGGTGTCTATGGAAAGATACTATAACTGACAAGTTCCAGAATTAATGCTTGAAGAGAAAGTAGAAGCCAAATTTTACATTTATCAAATACAGTGTGTGTTTACGGTACTCGCATTGGCCTGAAGAAATTCGTTTTCTTGTTCTTTAACTGAAGATGTACCATCATCACTTAAATATTTATTTTTTAATGACACATTTCTTGTTGGAATCACAGTTGAATGGAAGAGAGCAGCACAACACCAATTCGTTGCAGGTGGGGAGCTTCCCCATTTATTTTTCACCACCAAAAAATCATTCAATGATTTTTTGGTGGTGAAAAATAAATGGGGAAGCTCGCCACCTGCAACGAATTGGTGTTGTGCTGCTCTCTTCCATTCAACTGTGATTACTATAATTGACGTGTGCCGACCGTCTAGAGAGTTTTTGCACCATCTAGCAGGAATTGTCATAGGAAAGGCGAGGGTGGTGCGGAAATTTATACATTTACATGTCTTGTTGGACCCCTTATCCTGAGAATATATCTATAGTCCCTGGAATAAAGCAAGACAGGTTATCCATAGTCCCTGCCATAAAGCAAGACAGGTTGCTGCTGTTTATTTATGCAAAAAAAAAAAAAAAAAAAAGCATCAGGCACATAAGCACCTGGGAATGCAGCAAATAGTTCATAACAAAATCATGTATTAACAGCCTTCATATTGTATTTGTTTGTATGAATCTTTCTTAATACCCTGCCACAACAACAGAGCGGGACTTCCATGTTGCCCTCAAAGAAAAATGAGGAAGGATCTCTACATAAACAAACCCAATTAAAGTAAAGTCTGACTTCCAGCATTTAGCACACGGAGATCACATGAGTCCTTTCCCTTTTTAGACAAAGAGTTCATCTTGTTTAATATGGAATTGGGCAGTACATATCTCTTGCTGGAACTGTAATCCATATATGCCCATATGGACCATCCCATCCTGCAATCTTACCCAATCAATCAATCAATTCAGATACCTTGAAGGTCCCTTAGGGGGACATTGATCAAAATCTGAATTTATCAAGTTTTTTTCTGAAATACAATCCGACTAAATCCACATGGGTTATTTCCCCTTATTTATCAATACATTTTCCTGAAAAATTTGAGTGTGTGGAAATTTTTTGCCGAAAACCACGAAATCTTTGGATTTTTGCACGAAACCCAGCATAGATCAGGATATCTTTGGAATTTCTCCCATTGACTTTTATACAACGGTGGCAGGTCTGAGGGATTTTCAAATTCGGACTTTATCCATCCTCAGGGTATAATAGATAAAAAAATTTAGTTTTTTTCACTAAAAATTAAGATTTTATAGTAAAAAAAAATCTCAAAGTTTTCGAGTTTTGGGCATTCGACTTTAATAAATAATCTCTAATGAGTATGGAGCCAAAGTCAGATGTAAAGAATCTCATCCACAACCTAAATCTCCCTGCATTTTCACTTAAAAAAAGTTTGCCCTGCAGTGGATTGAAGTCACAAAGTCTTGCTCTGTCACATAACTAGACAATGAGAGAGAGAGAGAGAGACATTTACTGTAGGGATGCTCTTAATCATGCCATATTCTCCCCATGAGAGTGAATCACTTAAATGTAACTGTATTGTGTTTTTCAGTTAGTTCCAAATTTGTAGGTCTTTAGTATGATGCTACTAAAAATCTAGTATTATCTTCTCCCATGCATTTCCTTCCATAGTTCAGCAAACACATACACACACAAAACCAGACTAGAAAAGAGAACAAAGCCAAAAAAGCTACATTTACATTTGTGGGTAGAATAGGCAAAATATAGACAAAAAAACAGACAAATGAGCTTTGCACAGGCAAATCAAAAATTGTTAACAAGCCTCTAAGTATGAAGGAAATCGGCAAGCACTCCAGGGAGCCTCTTGTAGTAGGTACAATTCAACTTTTATTTCAAACACATTAAAACCATAGTATCCTGACGCGTTTTATATCTAGACGATACATAATCATAGGTATAAATTCACGGCACGGCTTTTTAAAAGGATTATTGAGGAAATTACATCACTCATTAAATCATAAGTTATTTGAACTGAAGACAGTTGTTTACAATGTCTTGCTACTGCCACTTTAACTATTTCAATGCTGCAGCTCAATCTAAAACCGTGCCGTTCAAAAAACAAATTCTGTTAAAAGCTTTAAATGTTATTGAAAACAAATTCGTGGAGAACAGCCTTAGGAAAATTATATGTGTAGATGATAAGCTTAAAAAGAGACCACTTAATTACATTCCATAAATTTTTCATTTTCATATAAATTTTTCGTTTTCATACCATTAAAATGTTATATAAATAAATAAGATTTCTGAAATTACTCAATTAATTAAAAATTGTTAACAAGCCTCTACACTGGTCTGTAATACAGCTTCCAATTCAAGGAAATGGAAGCTGCTCTCTTTGAAGGTACAGTTTTTGAAATCCTCCTTTGGTTATGTTTCCCTAGACTGCATGCAGTAGCAATAGAAAAGCAGGTTTTCCAGAATGATTGTGTAAGGGGATGTTTAGTATGGTGCCTTGATGGCTACTCCCCTTAACCCTTCCGAATCACTTATCACTTGCACACAAACCTCATTGTTGAACAATCCCGAGTTTATTTTGCAAGCACGTTCCTGTGTCAGTTGATTTGGGGATCTATAGCTCTAGGCAGAATTACACAACATAACAAAAATACACCTGAACCCTGCAGATTTCATAATATGTTTTTAACTACAGAAAAAAAAGTCCCATTATTGAAAAGGGTATTCCGATAGACCCTTTAGAGATAGGTGAATGGGTCCAGAAGTATTCATATTTTACACAACTGACTTATGATGTAAATCCCAGTCAAATTTAATGGTTGATATTTAAGCTGAATAGCATATACGTAGTATGTGGCTCACACAAAGAAGGCCAAATGTTACGTTACTGCTGTTGTTTTGATTCTACTCTAACTTTATCATATACCAGTTCCAAAGTGGAGAAGATGCAATGAAACATATTATATATATATATATATATATATATATATATATATATATATATATATATATATATATATATATATATATATATATATATATATATATATATATATATCTATCTACCGTATATACTCGAGTATAAGCTGAGTTTTTCAGCCCCCAAAATATGCTGAAAAACTCTACCTCGGCTTATACTCGGGTGAAGCGCAAAAACGGTCGCCGGCACCTAAGAATAGTCGCCGGTGCCCAAGAATAGTCGCCGGCATCCAAGAATAGTCTCCAAGAATATTCACCGGCGTCCAAAAACGAGACGCCGGCACCTCCAATGGGAGCAGAAACCCTCAATTTTTTGATTGAAACTTACCAGAAGCTGCTGCATTTCTCACCCTCGGCTTATACTCGAGTCAATAAGCTTTCCCAGTTTTTGGAGGTAAAATTAGGTACCTCGGCTTATACTCGGGACGGCTTATACTCGAGTATATACGGTATATATATATATATATAGAAGACCTTGGAGTGCGGCTTTTTTGTATTGATAATATTTCTCTTTTTGACCTGCACCCAGGCAGTTGGCCATTGGGTTAAGAGTGCACTGGTTTGGGGATGCTTATATATATATATATATATATATATATATATATATATATATATATATATATATATATATATATATATATACATATACACAGTGGTGTGCAAAACTATTTGCCCCCTTCCTGATTTCTTATTCTTTTGCATGTTTGTCACACAAAATGTTTCTGATCAACAAACACATTTAACTATTAGTCAAAGATAACACAAGTAAACACAAAATGCAGTTTTTAAATGAGGGTTTTTATTATTTAGGGAGAAAAGAAATCCAAATCTACATTTTCATGTGTGAAAAAGTAATTGCCCCCTGAACCTAATAACTGGTTGGGCCACCCTTAGCAGCAATAACTGCAATCAAGCATTTGCGATAACTTGCAACAAGTCTTTTACAGCGCTCTGGAGGAATTTTGGCCCACTCATCTTTGCAGAATTGTTGTAATTCAGCTTTATTTGAGGGTTTTCCAGCATGAACCGCCTTTTTAAGGTCATGCCACAACATCTCAATAGGATTCAGGTCAGGACTTTGACTAGGCCACTCCAAAGTCTTCATTTTGTTTTTCTTCAGCCATTAAGAGGTAGATTTGCTGGTGTGTTTTGGGTCATTGTCCTGCTGCAGCACCCAAGATCGCTTCAGCTTGAGTTGACGAACAGATGGCCGGACATTCTCCTTCAGGATTTTTTGGTAGACAGTAGAATTCATGGTTCCATCTATCACAGCAAGTCTTCCAGGTCCTGAAGCAGCAAAACAACCCCAGACCATCACACTACCACCACCATATTTTACTGTTGGTATGATGTTCTTTTTCTGAAATGCTGTGTTACTTTTACGCCAGATGTAACGGGACGCGCACCTTCCAAAAAGTTCAACTTTTGTCTCGTCGGTCCACAAGGTATTTTCCCAAAAGTCTTGGCAATCATTGAGATGTTTTTTAGCAAAATTGAGACGAGCCTTAATGTTCTTTTTGCTTAAAAGTGGTTTGCGCCTTGGAAATCTGCCATGCAAGCCGTTTTTGCCCAGTCTCTTTCTTATGGTGGAGTCGTGAACACTGACCTTAATTGAGGCAAGTGAGGCCTGCAGTTCTTTAGATGTTGTCCTGGGGTCTTTTGTGGCCTCTCGGATGAGTTGTCTCTGCGCTCTTGGGGTCATTTTGGTCGGCCGGCCACTCCTGGGAAGGTTCACCACTGTTCCATGTTTTTACCATTTGTGGATAATGGCTCTCACTGTGGTTGGCTGGAGTCCCAAAGCTTTAGAAATGGCTTTATAACCTTTGAAATTGAACTCAGGTGTGATAAACCACAGTTGAGTTATTTTTAACAAGGGGGGAAATCACTTTTTCACACAGGCCCATGTAGATTTGGAGTTTTTTTCTCCCTTAATAACGTAAACCTTCATTTAAAAACTGCATTTTGTGTTCAATTATGTTATCTTTGACTAATAGTTAACGGTTTTTGATGAGCAGAAACATTTAAGTGCGACAAACATGCAAAAGAATAAGAAATCAGGAAGGGGGCAAATATTATATATATATATATATATAATGTGTTTTCTTCAAGTGAAAAACTGGGCAAGCATTCTACTATTATTCATGAGATGAGTTTAGACTACTGGGTATGTCTGTATGTGTCCCAAATAAGATGTTACTGTTGCATAAATACTACCAGACCAGTAAGGTGATCTATGATTTCTTATGGAGGAAGCAGTGTGCAGCAAATTATAGCAATTAAATATTGCACATTGTGACACACAGCATTCTTTTCTGGCTGAGAATCCTTTCTGGGGGCAATATATTTAGGCATGCAAGCCATCGCCTAAATAGTGATTCCCTATCATAGCAACTGCTTGTGCCCTTCTCAGTAGGGTAACTACTTATTGAAAGTAACAGCAAAATCATTTTCGGGCCCCCCTTGAATTTTGGGAATAAGACATATTTCAAAAGACATATTGAACACTATATAGAATCCTTGTTAAAGACTCAAACAAACCAAGTCCTATCCTACTTTGAGCAGCTATGCCATAATAATTCATACCCGACCCATCTGATCTCATTACTATACATGCGACTTGCCTCAGACCACACAGACATACAGCAGCCTTACATGACTAAGTGGGAAGTGGACCTAGACTTCACAATTTCCAAAAAAACTTGGACAGCGATTTGGGATACTGCTAAAAAAACATCCATATGTGCAGTCTCTAGTGAAAGAGCTTATAAAATCATATTCCGCTGGTACTATACCCCGACACGTATTAGTAAGTTAAGTGGCAACCCGGATCACTCCAACTGCTTTAGAGGGTGTGGTGAAAGAGGATCTTTTTTGCACATCTGGTGGACTTGCTCGATAGCTCAGGCATTCTGGAAAGTGGTAGCGACTCTGCTCTCTGAGGTTCTGCATTGCACTATACAAGCAACGCCACACACATTCTTGTTAGGGATGAAGATCAGAGCGATACACTTCCCACAGTCTCGTAAGTTAGCCACTCACATTCTTACAGCAGCAAGATCTCTATTAGCGGCGAATTGGAAAAAACCAAATATCACAGGTCGTCCAGCGTTAATATCAAAGATAAACTGGATCAGAGCAATGGAATCCATACGACATCGACTTCATGATAGAAGCTATGAAGGGGAGTTGGAGTGGCATCCGTGGGCCCGGTACTTAGATGATCTGCAGACCAGAGGTACCATTTGCTGAGTGCACGCTGTTCTAACGTTTACTATAACTAGAACCTGATAGTTTTCCACCTCCCCCCCAGCTTTTCTTTCCTTTTCTCTCTCTCTCTCTCTCCGAGTGTCCCCCCCTATACCTTACCTCCCCCCCTTAAGGAAACACTGCAACACAGAGTGCTTAACCTGAAACACTGGGACGAGAGATGTATCATTCTAGCAATCGCAGATAGAATTGTTAGGATACTAGGTTACGCTCCCGACTAATATGATCATATTACTGTTCTGTATATTCTATCTGGCAAGCTATTCCATTGTTCCATGTGTTGCTGTATTCTCTTTTCTGACAATTGAAATTCAATAAAAACTTTCAAAAAAAAAAAAAAAAAAAGACATATTGAAACTGCTTATCATCAGTTAGTATACCACTAGACTCCCTATATCTCTTTGGAAAAGCTGCATGGTCTGCTTCCTCTACAGTTAACCCTGCACATGATTTTGATTTTTTTTACAAGGGTTGCAATTATGGCTGAACACACTTCCTGAGATTTGAATTGTTCATGGAATTCATGGCCATGTTGAAACAGATACATGAATGTAAACCATTTAAAGAAAGGATGTATTTGATATGTTTTCTGAAACATATAGAGGGGCATAGTACATTTTTGATACCGTCAGATTTAGTGAGCTTTAATGAGTTCATTTACTGATGGAGCTGAATGTAAAGTCAATACACAGCCAGCTCTGTCAAAAAACTATATCTGATCTACTCAGGTAACGTACCTGCATGTAGTACTGAAATGCAGAACTGCTTGGAAAACTGTGCTTTATTCTGGATATGAAAAAATCTTAGATTCGATGGAAATACAGTAAGTGGTGCATCAGCCTCACCACACTTAATTGACTTGTTTCCATTGGTTAATGCATGGAGGGAATTTTACCCAGTGGACCCCATTTTCTTTTAGTTCTGTGTTCTTTTTTAATGGACATGTAAACCCCCCCCCCCCACAACAATAATGTAATCAGTGAACAGCCTCTTTGAAACCTATAGATTCCTGCCACTCTGGTTGTTAAAAGGTTAACAGTAAGGCTGCAGCATCCCTGTAATCACTTAGAATTCCTTCTACTACTCTAACCCACTCTGCCCCTTCCTCAGTAATTTACTTTGGCTGTTGGCTCGTGAGCATGCTCAGTTTTTCTCAGCTCAGAATACACTTTCCAGCCTAACAGCCAGTGAAGAGATAGCATTGCTGATTCCTTTTGAAACTCTAACTATCTGATCCTATTTTTTTTTCCTAAGCACCTCTCCTGAACTCAGCTTAACCATTACAGTGCTCAACCCCAGCAGAACTTTTTATCAAAGTACGTTGTGCCTATGTATACCTGCATTCTGCATTGCATGAACTTTACAGTATACATGTCCTGTTTGCAGATGTCAATGTTACTGATGTGTCGGAGGGAAAATGACCGCCGGTTGAAAGCTGCTATTTGTTTTAGGAAAATGTGATGGGGCTGGCAATTGGAGGGGGTATATGTAGTACAATTTATGTGGCTTAGGTGGGGATATGCCCAACTTATATACATGGTAGGAAAATGTAAGATTTACATGTCCTTTAAAATGTTTGTTGTTCTATCTAAATATGGTTGGAGTAAGGAACTTTACCTTGATCTCAAGTCTGCCTGGAGATGAGTGAGAACCATGGCAAAGCATGAAAACAAAGGCATTGTGAGACTCAAATGATCACAAGTCAGGCAGGAGAGCAATACCTAGAACAAGGCCAATTCTGTGGAAGGAAACAACAAAAAGCAAAGGTTAAGCTGGTAGCAAACGTAAGAGATCATAAGCACAGTCAAACTTGGCAAAATAACAATATAAAATGTACTGCCCACTATCACCAAAGGGAAAAAAACTTAACATTCAATGCAAATACCCTAAAACTTCTATTTGCAGATTTCTTTAAAAGAACAAAGAGAGAGCTGGGAATCCATAACAATTTTGCCCTTCATGTATCTTTTCCTCTTTGGGAAACCTGGGTAATAGTGATCTGACATAAAAGGCTGAACAAGAACATGTAACGCCCAACATGAATACAAGAAAAAATACAGCTGCAGCACCATGTTGCAAAAAGTTACCATGACCATATAAAAGCACAAGGCCAAAGGTCAAGTGTTTTTATACAAGTCATGGAACTCCAAGGTGACTTCTAATATCCTTATATTTTGCAACACTGGGTACTTTATTATAATAAGCAAGTTTCAGTGAGTCATGTGACAGAAATTACATCACTAAGCTCCAATTATATTCAATGACATCACTAAGCACCGTTTATAAGAGTATAATTCACAGGATATTCATGTCTCTTGATTCTCCCTAATTCTCCCTCCCAAATCTACCACTGACTTGACTTTGGGCAGCCACACAAATTGGTTTGCCTTACTCTGAAAGTTACAGATATTCAGACAATAATCTACATTCTTGTGCTTTACTAAACATATACTAGGAGATTAGAGTACAGGCATTAGATCAGTTATCCGAAAACCCGTTATCCAGAAATCTTTGAATTACAGAAAGGTCCTCTCCCATAGACTCCATTTTATCCTAATAATCCAAAATATAAAAATTGATTTCCTTTTTCTCTATAATTATAAAACAGCGCATTGTACCTGATCCCAACCAAGATTTAATTAATCCTTATTGGAAGGAAAACCAACCTATTCGGTTATAGAATGTTTCCATAATTTTCTAGTAGACGTAAGATATGAAGATTCAAATTACGAAAAGATCTGTTATCCAGGAAACCCCAGGTCCTTAGCATTCTGGATAACAGGTCCCATATCTGTAAAGGTTTTTTTTTTTAATTAGCTTCTAGCTGGGACCACAGTGGATTCGGATTATTGTTCGCTCAGTGCTGTATTTATGTTCAGTTCATTTGTACTCTGATTTCTCATTAGCTGGGTGGTTTTTATATTGTTCTCTAAATGGTCTAATTGATTTTATTCATTAATCATGTCTTGTGTATTGAACCAATGGGTTAGGGCTGACCAGATACTCCCTTTAACCAGTGACATCTGTAAAAATGTAGCTGTAACGTAAAATACATCCCTGCAGCCTTTGAATGGGTTCTTATGGATAATGAAAGAAAATGCAGTATAAAGCACCTTAACAATATACATGTATTAAACATTTTCAATTCTTTTAAATGTATTTGTAAAGAATTGCCATCTAACGCAGTATATGGCTGGCTGTTTGTGTTTTCTGCACTCCTGGGACAATGTAGCAGAAACCAGATGATTAACAGACCTGGAAGAGAGCTGACTTATTGTTTGAAGAGTCAGAACCAAAGAACAGAAAATAATACATTAATGCTGTTTTCAGCTGGAATTACATTTATATAACAACGTTAAAGCCACTGAAATATTTTAATGGAGGAATACTGGAAACTTGCTTAGAATTACATTTTCAGTTTTTAGATCTGATCAGTATACACAATCATTGATGGGTGGCTATCAGAATTTTGTTCAATTCCAGACCTAGTTCGGGGTCCTAGTTCAGGGACCCCCTCTCTTCATTACAACCTAAAGCAAGTATGAAAATATTGTCATATGAATCACCCTGGAATAATTCCATTAATATGTTGTCCTTTATATCTAAGACAACAAATACTAGTTCACTTCAAATATCATGTAATTTGTTCTCCAGTCTCAGCTTCTCAGCTTTCCTTCATCTAAGTCTAAGTTCCTTTAGACCAATAATTCTAAATGATCCAATGGGATGAGTCGTCTCCCATCAACAATGGTCCCCTTGAAGGGCAGCTCCACAATCTGGGAACCTCTGAATGCTTGCAATGTCATCAACTTTGAATGCTGCCTACTTACACCAAGGGGCCTATTTGTCATGCCGTATAAAAAGTGAAACATTACCGATGATGTTGCCCATAGCAACCAATGAGATATTTGCTTTTGTTTTCTATCTGTTTAAATTCACGTGCTGATTGATTGCTCTGGGCAACATCACCAGTAATGCTTCACTCCACTTTTTACACAGCATGATAAATAGGCCCCCAAGTATTTCTTTTCAGTTGAATCAATATTCTACTAGAAATCTAAAGCAATCCAAGGTGTAAGGCTAGGGCCACACAGAGGCCAAAATCAGCTAGGTGAATATACTGTTTGATTTTAGCCCTACCGCAGGAAGTAGCCTCCTCTGTTTTCCGTATTGAATCAGCTCGGGTGTTTTGACAAAGAACCGTGGACCTCTGCATTTTGAGCCAAAATCTGCCGAAGTCTGTTCGTGCCACTTTAGATTCAACACTTCTGAATTGGAAGTCAAAGGAGGCCTGTCACTAGGGTGCAAATACCGAAATTCAGTATTTCAAAATAGGGCCATATTCTGATATCCCAGGGTCACATCCTGAGCAGATTACTTTGCAAAGATTCTCTTTAAATCTCTTTAAAAGTCTCTTTAAATCAGTTTAGAAGAAGGCCTTTAATGTTAGGGTGTCATTCAACTTCAAAGAGGCTGTTTACAGAAAACAGTATAGAGGCTGTTTACAGCATTCACACATATGAATCACACCTGATGTGTATCTATACTTGTAAAGCCTACTGTATGGGTGATCATTCTAGATAAACTGGACTATTTCCTTTCAACCATACTTTTGCTTGTGGTTCTCTCAAATTGAAGTTTCCTCTTGAAAAAAAAAACTCGGCTTCTTATCGTCCTCTATTCATGAAGGACATGTTTTGTTTCTTTCAGAGGCAAAGAAAGATCCCACATCCTGCTGCAATAAGCTCCACATCTTGCTCTGTATCTGCCTTTCTAAAAACATTACAACTGAAAGTGGGCTTACATCAAATCATAATGTATTCAAAACCTTCTACTTAGAAATCACTGGGTGGCCAATTTGTACAGGAAAACCAACTATACTTGCAGAGAAACATCACTGGAACACTGTGTTTTTAATTTTCTCAATATGTGAAAGCTATTCTGATGGTGGGGGAGATCAGGTTGGTACTAAAATGCATGGATGCCAGCAAGCGCCTGCTAAGGATAATGGCCATCTGCAGAGGTTATTGGGGTATATTAATCATTTTAATGATATTCTCTGTTTCTGTATTACTACTTACAATGATTTAGCCTAGCAACCAGGCACTGGTTTGAACGTGAGATTAGAACATCAATAGGAACATGAATAGGAGACTGACCATGAAGTTATGTAAAATAAAGTAAGAACAACAATAACATTGTAGCCACACAGAGAACCAGTTTTTGGCTATAAGAGTCAGTGACCCCCATTTTAAAGCTGGAAAGATTTTGAAGAAGTAGACAAATCATTCAAAAACTATAAATAATAAATAATGAAGACAAATTGAAAAAAAGAATTCTATAACATTCTATAACATACTTTAAAGATGAACCAACCCTAGATTTAAAAAAAAGAACCTAACCCCCTACCCAACATCGATCCCCCTCCCTCCTCACTTCCAGCCTAGCTGCTACCCCGAGGGCAAATGCCCCTAACACATTACTTACTCCTCGGTGCAGATTCTGTCCAGCTGAGTTCATAGCAGCCATCTTCCAGCTCTTGGATAATCTTCAGAATGAGAACGGCGCTTTGGCAATTTCCGTGACTTTTGGCACATGCACAGTTGTCGCGAAACAGAAGACTGCTCCAACTGCGCATGCACTGATATGGAACTTACTTCCCAGAGATAACCGAAGAGAAGAAGATTGCTGCTGTGAACCTTGCTGTATAGAATCTGCACTGAGTGGTAAGTAAAGCGTTAGGGGCATTTGCCTGGGGTAGAAGCTAGACTGAGGGGGAGCAGGGAGGTGGGTCTATGTAGGGTAAGGTTTTTTATTACTTTATGGTTGATTTCTCCTTTAAGGGCATACCTTTGTAATATGACAGAGGATAAAGAGGCAGGTAAATATAACTACAGAAGGATAGATTATTGTCATAGATAACACTCAGACATCAAGCCAATGGTCATGCCATCTGTAGAAAGATTTGGGTGGAAAGACCATGGGGCAAATTCCCTAACTGGCAAAAATTCGCCAGTGATGGCTTAGCAGCCATTGCAACACTTCGCCAGGCATAAATTCCTTAGGAAAATTAGTGCAAAGTTGTGTCCAGGGCACCGAACACAGGTGAATTTACGCTAGCGTTACTTCGGGAATCAAATCGAAGATGCGCTAGCGTTGCCTAATTTGCATATGGGGGAAAAGTTACATGGACGTTGCAACATATACGTCTGTTCGCCAGAGTGAAAATTCGCCTGGCGTTAAAGTCTGAAGCAACGCTAGTGTCTATCTCTTTCACTAGCGACGGGACACCTGCGCCCGTTAGGGAATCAACAAAGTTCCATTAGAAAATCTGCCCCATGAGCTCTGTTTTAGGTAGGTTCAGTTCGAGGCAGCACTAACCAATGAACAAAACATCCCTTACACACTGACGAACAAATCATCCCTTACACACTGGCGTACCCTGGTTTATCAGCCAAAAAGTTATATTAGTAAACATCGGCCTATTGCGATCATTCATCCTTGATTTTGGCCTAGTTTCGTCTGACTTGTGTATGTGTCTACTATAGTCTCAAATGAATATTCCTGTTTGAATGAACGCAAAAATAAATATATAACAAAATCAAGGAAATAAAAATGTTAAGCTAGAACTTTGCTTCATAAATTAGCAAACAATGTTACAGAGGTATATTTAGCAAAACAGAGCTCACATTTCAAAGTAGGGGAACTCCGTGCCTCTCTATTCATGTACAGGAATTCAAGAGTGATATTTAGCAAAAGATAGAAATGGAGCAAACACATGGTATGAATAAGTTAAAAGAATACTGTCATGGGAAAGAATGTTTTTTTTTAAACAAATCAGTTAAAAGTGCTGCTCCAGCAAACTTCTGCACTGAAATCTGTTTTTCAAAAGAGCAAACTGATTTTTGTATATTTAATTTTGAAATCTGACAAGGGTCTAGAAATATTGTCAGTTTCCCAGGTGCCCACAGTCATGTGACTTGTGCTCTGATAAACTTCAGTCACTTTACTGCTAACAACAGAACAATGGAAAGGTAATCAGATAACACCTCCCCGGTACATATAACAACAACGCTCAATAGTAAACACCCATGTCCTACTGCAACCCCAATAGTCAGATTTTAGCAAAATTTCAATTAGTCTTCATTTTTTGTAGTTTTTGAATGATAGGCCTTTTTCTTCTTTTGATTCTTTCCAGCTTTAAGATCTAAGGCTACAAATGTATTGTTTTTGCTGCTTTTTATTACTCATCTTTCTATTCAGGCCCTCTCCTATTCATATTCCAGTCTCTTATTCAAATCAATGCATGGTTGCTAGGGTAATTTGGACCCTAGAAATAAGATTGCTGAAAATGCAAACTGGAGAGCTGCTGAATAAAAATGCTAGATAACTCAAAAACCACAAGACCAATTGCAAATTGTCTCAGGATATTACTCTCTACTAGAGAGAACTACACAAGTGATTTTACCTGCAATAGCATCCATTCCGATGCACTGAGGCATCAAGTTGGATGCGCCAATCTTAGGTAATAGGAATGACGGACGTTGTCGATGCGTGCATCTTTTTCCATAGTAGTTTTCCAGAATAAAGCAAGGAGTTCGGAGCAGAAAACCAGAACAGAAACTTACACAAATATACACAATACATTTTGATCAGAATTACATTCAGTGGTAAAATATTCGGACATCTAGTTTTTGTTTGTCCTACCAGTTTTTCAATGCACATAACCTCCTACTTAAACCACACTTACCCTACACTTTAACAGCAGTTAGAAGCAGACTAGATATGAAGATTTTTGAAGCAAAAAACATGTATGACCCCAACACCTGCTGTTATCTTAGAATCAATGTAATAGAAGTGTGGTGAGCATGAATACAGTTTCCTCGGCCTCCTACAAAACAGCTGACACTAGTGGGAATTACCCGAGCTCCAGCTATCAGAGAAGGAGCTAAAGGGACACAATAAGAGCCTTGATTCTCAGACTCTAGTAAATACTGCTTTGTGAAATTACCTGCATTGGAAGAATGTAATTTTGCCGACATGTTCTGCAAAGGTCTATCAATGTCCAGGATGCAGCTTTCATCTTGACACAATGAACTATAAGGCTGGCAGATTGAAACTTTTGTGTACTTCCCTCTGATATGTCAAGCCCAATTTCTTCTCTTAGAAAATGGTAAAAAACCCTTATAGGTTGTATCTATAGTTGTATCTATAAAATAATATCACATCTCAGTGAAGGTTATTCAATTGGGTTTAAAGATATTTTAAGGGCAAGTCCCCCAAATTATAAAATTGCCTAATAAAAGAAACCATAATTCTCTCCAATATACGTTTACTAAAAATTTTCAGTGCTTTTAAAGGAGATTTCAACCGATTTAAAAATAAAAAAACCTACCCCCCATCCCACATAGTCCTCCCGCCTAACATAGCTGCCCCCGGGGAAATACCCCTAACTTTTTACATATCCCTTGGCGCAGATTCAGGCATCGGAGTTCCACACAGCCATCTTCAAGGTCTTCGGTAAGCTGAGTGGGAGACTGGCGAAGTGGCGCATGGGCAGTTGGAGCAATTTGCAGGTTTGCAACAACTCATCATCATCATTTATTTATACAGCACCGACAAGATATGCACTGCTTTATGTTAGTTATAACAAACGGAATAAATGGAAGATAACAAACAAGAGTTACAGAGTACAATAGGATTAGAGGGCCCTACAAATTAGAGTTTACAAAAGTAAAGGTTAGGATACAATTGAGACATTAGGATTTTAGAAACAATTTGTGATTTTTGATACAGCAATGATTGATTAATTAAGGTACATTGAATAAGCTTCTTTAAACACGTGGGTCTTTAAGGAGTGCTTGAAAGTTTGGAAAGGAGAAAGTCTGACAGCTCGATGCAGAGAGTTCCAGAGAAAAGTAGATGCCCGAGAGAAGTCTTGTAGACGAGAATGGGCAGAAGTGATGAGAGGAGAAGCTAGGCGAAGGTTGAGCGAAGGAGAGTATTTGGAGATCAGAGATTAAATATAGGGAGGGGCTTCATTATTAAGGGCCTTAAAAGTGAGTGTTAGTAATTTGAATTTGATTTTAGAGGAAATTGGGAGCCAGTGAAGAGACATGCATATGGGAGCAGCTAATGTTGAGCAGCGAGATAGATGAATGAGTCTAGCGGCTGCATTTAGAACAGATTGGAGTTGTGAAAGGTGACTTGTTGGAATACCTGTGAGGAGTTGGTTGCAGTGATCAAGGCAGGAGATGATGAGAGACTGAATCTGTGTTTTAGTTGATTCTGAACTGAGATATGGTCATTTAGGGGTCTGGGAGACCTGTTAGTAAGTGGGTGCTGTTTAAAATGACGTAGGCCTTAATACTTCTCCCCCAGTCTCATTGATTGGCCATTCTGTCTTTTTCTTATCTTTGTTTCACCCATCTACATGGGTTTCTCTTTGTTCTAGTCTCATATGTTCTATTGCCAAATCCAAAACAAGTTGGAAGTCCTTGTCAGTGTTGGACTGGGGTGTCAGAGTCGCCTCTGAGACCCCCCAACAGAAACCCCTACCCCCAAACCCCTCTCACCCTTGAGCTGCGTCACATTCCTCTTTTTTGCCACCATAATCAGGGTGGGAGAGGAGAACCCAAAGTTCCTGGTGGAACTTTGGGTTCCACCAGGGCCTACTGGGTTTTTTTCCAGTGTCCTGCCGCAAAGTCCGACCCAAGTCCTTGTAAAGCTCTCTGATGTTCTCTTAAACAGCACTGAAAAAAACTCTTTCAGGTAGAGGAACCCTACAATAAATCGGGATAACAATACAAAATGATGCCCCAGCCAACCAAAGCTTTGCACTGTAAAATAATCACATACTTCACGTTCATGTAAATTAAATTAAGCCACTTGGAAGTTATAAAATGTCTCTTTGTGCCTACTTTTCAGGTGTTGTTGGGCGGTTTTATCTGTATAATTTCTATTCCACTTCTCTTCAAAGCCAAAATTTCAAATGTCATCCAGTTTCTAGGGTCAGTGACCATAACAACAGGATAGCTAAGACATGATTTTATTATTTTGTTTTTTTTTCCACTCAGCCCAGAGCCTGACCATCTCTCGCTGAAGCCGCATCACTTCACAGTAGACAGGTTGTGGCTGATAAGTGTTCAGATGAATCCACAAGGCAGATATTAAACCAGTCTGACTGCTTGCACCTCAGCCAACTGCCAAGTATTCAGGATGTGGATTTAAAGGGGAAATGTAGCCAAAGAGCTGATCTTTTGCATGACTAAAGAAAATTGAATTCTAGACAAAGTTCCAAAAAACAGTCATCATACACGTTCAATGGTTGTATAATTAATTGCAAAACCTATTGAAAACAGTGATCTGTGTGGCTGTTGGACGTTTAAGAACATCTGCCACTATGCAAAATCCAGGGTATAGTTGGCCTTTAATGTAATGGCAGCCTTTAGACACAGTTCCGCGCTTACTGTGGCGATATAAAAGCGCTGAGAGGAGAAGCTTATGTAGAGGCGCGGTATTCCCCGAGGCGCGGGCGCTGCAGCTGTGCTACTCCTCTCCCGGTGTCAGCGCGCACTGAAATCTCCTCACACATTTCTTTTGTTTTGAAAGAGCCCATGACGTCAGCAGCAACTTCCACTCAGTCGAGGTCACGGTTAGTCAGCAAGGCCACGCCTACATTCCGCGCGAGGTACTCCTGCGCGCTCCCGCACCCACCCACCGCCGTCTCCTTCCCCTACTTTCCAGTCAGCAGGCGCGCGACCCTGGTCACGTCTGACTTCAAAGGCCGACTGAAACTTCAAAGCTCATTCCCTCCACCCCACCGTCCCCTCAAGACTAACCACACCCTCTGCTTCCCGTGACCAGCGATAGAATGCCACGCCCACATCCTCTGCTCGCACTCCTTTATTTATATTTCCACCCCGGTGTTAGATTTGCTTAGCCGCGCCCACTTTTGTCGTGACGTCACTGAGTTATCTCGGCTTAACCACACCATGTTTTCAGTTTAGTGACTCGGAGGGAGGCGGTGTTCTTGTCAAAAATGTGAGTGTGGTAAAAGAAGAAAGGGGCGTGATTGTATGACAGTTGTGGGCGTGTCTTCTATCTTCCTCCCCCTAGTTTATAACGTGCGAGCACTTCCGCTGTCTGGTCAGAAGCGGTGCGATCATGGCGGAGCGCGGTCAGCAGCCTCCGGCTAAACGGCTCTGCTGTAGACCAGGCTTTAGCTCGTCGTGTAGGCCCGGGCAACGGGCGGGCGGAGCCTCATGTGGGGCCGGCGGCTCTGCCCACGGTTTGTCCGGCAGGACTCAGGACCCGGAGTCTTTGCTGGATATCGCGGCCCGGAAGGTGGCGGAGAAGTGGCCCTTCCAGCGGGTAGAGGAACGTTTCGAGAGGATCCCGGAGCCGGTGCAGCGGCGTATAGTCTACTGGTCGTTCCCCCGGAGTGAGAGGGAGATATGCATGTACTCTTCGTTTAACACGGGCGGGGAAGATGGAGCCGGGGCCGCCTCCGGAGGGGTGTCCAATGCAGGAGCCTCGGGGACTGCCGTGGGACCGGGTGCGGCAGTAGTGGGGGCGGCCTCGGTAGCGTCTACAGCGGGAGTGTCGGCAAGCGGGGAGACTAACGATGAGACCCGGCTGCCCTTCCGCCGCGGAATTGCTCTATTGGAGGGCGGCTGCGTGGACAATGTCCTGCAAGTGGGTGAGTCTGCGGGGAGGGGGCGCAACCATGAGGAATGGGGGCCGGCGGTCCGACTGCCAAGCACCTGAAAAGTATCCCTTTCCTGCCCCCGAAACCAAAAATGCTCTCTCCCATTCTGGAGCATGGAGGCCCCCCATCACGGGCATTGTGCCTATCAGCTTGACAGACAAGGGGTTCTTATGCCTTTAATAACCCCATGAATGAGGCAAGTCTGCTTGTCCAACACATTGTCTGCCAGGCAAACACAGGAGGAGAGGCTGCGTGTTGCCCTTTAATCAGACCCTCACTGCCATGGTTATTGTTTGGCAGTCTCAGAAATGAAAGTGGAACCCCCCTACTTCTATCTCATTTCAGTGTTTTACCCTTAGAGGATGGGCAGCTGGCCCCAGCACCCTTTCCCTCCACCCATCTCCTGGTGTTTAAACTAACACCCAACTCATTTATGGGATTGTTCAGCTTGGGCATCACAGGCACAGTCAGGTGATTTCAGGAGTTTTAGACAGTTCAAGAGCAACTGGAAACCCGTATCCATTTCATTAGTGGTCTGTCCATTCCTTTACTCTGCCCCTCTGTTGTGGAACCTCCCCCCCCCCCCATGGATATTGATTGATCAGGTCTTCAGCACTTGCACATTATTCCTGACTTTTAGTTAAACAGTTTTAGTCCAACAGGGAGTTTATTTCTTTGGCTCTCATAGGATTCTGGGACTTGTAGTTCAGCGGCCTGAGAACCCTTCTCTTGCTCCCCCCACCAGCATTTCCCTGTCACCCCCTTATTCCCCTGGGATAAAATTGTGAGGCACGAAGGAGGAAATGTGTAATGAGATTTCAGTGTCTGAACAAAGAGAGGAATTTAAAGGGCAGCACATGAGGAGGGGGTTTAAATCTGCAGGCGCACAATGCAGCGCAGTCTGTGTGTTTCCTGTTTTGTTGTTGAGCTGGAGAGCAGCTTTTTTCCCCTTTATGTTTTAATTGTATTTTTTTGGGGGGGTTATGTGGCCCTTTAATCTTTTCTAGGGATGTCGCTGTGTTTGTCTCAGGGATGTGCAGTCGTTTCATGCCCTCTGTTTTGTGCTCACGTCTTTGTATTGTGTAGCTGGGGAACATATTCTCACCATAATGCTGCCACAGTCTTTTTTTTTTTTTTTTTTTTCATGCTTCTATAATGCTCCTTTTACTGGAATGGGGAGGAATGGGAAATCACCCCTCCTGGTGGGTTGTGCTGCTTGATTGCTTGGTGGATCTTGTCAGGATTGTGCATGTGTGAAAGGCATGGAGAGAGGGGCTGATCACACACCCCTGGGCTGTGCTGCTGCATTGTGCCAGGCAGCTCGGAATGGAGCTGTTTCTTGTCAGGACAAGGGAGCAGAGTGAAAACAATACTCACCTTTCATGTATCCCCCCCCCTTCTCTTGGTCCATTTAAACGCACTGCCTCTTTCCAATACCCTCTGATTACCCCTCACTCTTGACACCCTATTCCTAAGAACTTTTGACACAAGCTCTCCAGCAATTGACTCCTTAAACCTGTCATGTGCATCGCTGTTGTTTCAGCTTTTGATGCCATAAAAAATGCAGATTGGGATCTCTCCCATTAGGCAAAGCATTGAATTGCTATGATATATCACCTAGTCATTCTGCTCAACGTACATTTTTAGACAAAGACTTGTTTTTTTTGTCCATTTTTAATTGTACTGATGATAATAAATGATGGCAATGGCTGTGAGCAGACATTGAACTCCAGTCTTCGGCTCATATTTGCCAGTTGTGCATATCAAATAGCCGTCAGCGATTCCCATTGAGAACCTGGTACTTTGTTCTCATTTTCATGTTTATTTGTGTCTTTTCAGTTTTCGGTCACCCCTCGAAAGGAAGCTAAACAAAGAGGGCCCTTTATTTCTTTTCAGTGCTCGTTAAATAGAACAGTCTTGACAAAGGCACCAAGGCTGATGCCTTAAAGCAGCAGTGCACTATTATGCTAACCCTTTCTTTGCCAGCTCAGGGCCGGCAGGACATTGTATGGCAGACCATTTGCGCAACAAGCTGCGTTGTGTTCATTTTTTGGCTTTTGTGATACGATACTGATGCTCCGTTGAAATTCTAGTCACATTTTTTGTGCGTGTGTGTTAAATTATATCCCTCTTTTGCTTCTGGAATGGGTTCAGATTTCTTTTTAATCCAGTCTGTCTGCACATCATTTGAATTCTAATGCAATCTGCAAACGTGATTTTCTGCATGATCATTCATTTCCCGGACACAGATTGGCTTGCTTTATCTGGGCTTCTTGCCTTCTTCATCAGCCTATAGGGCTTTAAGCATTGACAGCCCAATCTCCCCTCCCACTCCGTTTCACCCAGTTTTATGTATATGCCCCCCCACCATTGGCAAGTTTGGATAATCTTAGATGTGTTTGTGGTGGCTGTCAAGTAGCCACCTCCTTAATTGGCATCGGTGAGGGTTTTTTTTTTGTGTCTGTGCCTGACTCTGCATGCAAGCAATGAGGAATGACAGGAGTGCTCATAGGGAGGGTTTTGTGGCTGATTGCATTTAAGCCAGGACTTCATTGTGAAAATAAAGCCAAGGGGCAATAAATAAAAGATGCAATCTCTTCTTGGAGACAGACACCAAGGCTTCATTTGCTTTAAAGGGGAACTATCGCAAAAATAAATAAATATAAGCTTCAGCATACTGAAACAAGAAACTTTCTAAATACAATCAATTAAAAAGTCTGTACTGTTTCTGAAATAATCAAGTTTATGTTTACTATCCCTCCCTTAGCATCTGTTTCTCTTCATTCTGTCTTCATGCAGCAGTTGGGTGTCAGATATTCACTTACAATTAGATCCAATATAATCTTATCCTAACAGATGAATTGAAGCTCACTCAAATAACTTGATTCCAGTACAAACAAAATACCTGCTTTTTGCTCAAATTCTGCATGTAGAGAGACATGGTGTCTGGTGATTTTAATCACTTCAGAAACAGTATAGATCGTTTAATAAATTGTATTTAGAAAGTTTTCTTCTTTCAGTATGCTGATGCTTATATTACATTTTTGCGATAGTTTCCCTTTAAGCAGGAAAAGGGCTTTCTGGCTGCTCCAAACCTAGGGTAGAATGGTTCCAGTAGACCCGTGGCAAGCCTGTGATTTATTTGAACATAATTCAGAAATTCAGCCACGAGGGCCATCCACCCGTGTGGTTTACATATATATATATTGTATGTGGAATAATCAGCCTGAGTACAACAGGCCTGGGTTTCGCTCTATCTAAAGTAAACTGGTAGATTTAAATTTCACATCTGTTTGAGTAAAGTAGAATGAACTTTCAGATCTTACAGACAACATGCAGAAACTACATAACCCACAATGCACTGCTCTGTGATGTTCCTTTCCTTATTGAAATCACATGTGCATGGAATTGTGGGGTTTGGAGGATGCAGGCCGAAGACAGTTGGCTGTTGATACAAAGTAACAGTAGTCAGCCAGCTCAGCAAAGTAGTCAGACAGATCAGCAGGAGGGGATAGGCTTAGGGAACTGTTCCAAACCATTAAAAATCTTGAAAAGTCTACATATTTTTTAATTGATGTATATTGCAATGTTGCTTGAGATTATGTTTACTTTTCAAAAAGCAAGTTGTTTGTGTGGTGTTCCCCTTTAAAAACAATGTTGCAGAAGCTAAATATTTAACAGACCTGGAAGAGAACTGATGTCTACATTCCAGCTTTCAGTGGAAATGTAATTTATAATGAAAGCTAGAAATCTTACTAGGCCCCTGTATACTGGCAAGACATTCGATTTGTATGTGGCCTAGTCCAGCTTAAGCAGTCCGTGGGTGTCAGTCTTTTATTTTGTTGTTCGTTCTGTATCATCCACTTATTACTGGTTATGGCTAATGGAAGGGCATAGTGCAGAATGTTTGGTCTTGGTCACTTTTCAGGCTAAATCTGGTTTAGTGATATTAGTTAATGTTGCTAGTCAGTGTTAATTTTGAACCCCTGTTTAACACTTGCTTTTAAATGCTCTTAAGTATTTTGGGTGTTGAAGACTGTATTCTTGTAATTCCAGGTGCATAAGAACATAATTTGTTACGCTTGTCATGCTATTGCTTAGCAATATATCCTTATTTTACCTTGTTTTTAAGTTTCCCTTTGCCACATAGATAAACTTGTTTAGGTTTTATATGCTTTAACAGGGGGTGTTTACTGTACATTTAAGTTTAATGCAACATAGAATGGAAGAAATAAGTTATTTTTGTAATTTCTTTTAAATATGTATTTAAATATATTTTTATGTGGCTCTCCTCGTATGAGTTGCTAATGCTAACCACCATGCGTGGGTTTTAAAAACTGTAAGATCAGTAGGAGAAGGTCTTGATTAAGGTTCATGAGGATGTATCTCCCAGTGTTCATCTGACAGAAGCACCCCAATCTTCTGTGGAGCCTGCCATTTATTTTAATGGAAACAGTCTGTTGCTAGCATTGACTGGCAGATTTCTTCCCAAATACATTTGTTTTTAAATATTCCAACGTGCTTTGTCTGGGGCTGGTCTTCATTAAACCCCAGGTTCCAGGCACTTCTTCGTTGCAGAGAATGTGTGTGTGTGTGTACTCCAAAAACTCTCTTGATGCCTGGGTGCTGGTTAAACAAAATTACTTATCCAACACAGCAAAAACCACACTCACAGGACTTCCATAGAGAAAAAAAAATTATATTTTATTCCGGGTTACATTTCTGAGGACCGCTTAAATTGTAAGTCGAAACGTTGAAATAAAATATAATCTTTTTTTTCACTATGGAAGTCCTGTGAGTGCAGTTTTTGCGGTGTTGTAGTATTATTATTATTATTTTTCCCAACCAATATTAATAGAGCCAATTTAGCACTTTTTGCAGTATTTGTATTCCCCCCCCCCCCACATAAAACCATGGAGCTCAAGGTTAAATTGGTTAAGGATTTGGTTCTGTTGAGCGGTATCTAGAATGGTTATCTTTATGATAGTTGAACTCCCACTGTAGGGTTTATGTGTGCTTGCTGGTGGTTGCAAATAAAGCACACTGTCGCAGCTTGAATACACAATTCGCCTTATCTCTGTTGCACAAACATGGGCATTTATCTCTCTTGACACGGGCTGATTCCACAAATCTAAAGCTGACACTGTTGCTGTGCAGGATTGAAATGAGAATATATCCCATTACTCTTGATAATATTTAAGGCACATTATTTATGGATGAATCAATTAATCTTCTTGCACTCGGCTACCAGATGACCATATGCTAAATGGTGCAGGATACGAATATACCGAAACAATGATTTTTATTTATTTATTTATTTTTTCATGCATAAATCTTAGATCCGCAGAAGGGTTCCTTTGTTTTTTTTTTTTTTTTAACTTTTTGCAGCTTTGTTACAATTTAAATGAAATATTTACATTCTTGTCACTTAATTTATTTGCTAAGTATCTAGCTTGTCAAGTAGTACTACCCAGTCTCCTGCTGATAACGCCTGCTTGTCATTGGCTATGGTTTCTTAACATGGATTCCTTTTATTCTGAAATGAGGGGGTCGTTAGTCACATGTGACTGTGCAATAATGAAATCTATATTTAGTATGCATTCTGTTTAATATTTACCATTTCAAAGTTTTTGCTCTATGACCTTATCTTCTCCCATAACTGACATACATCCCTTAAAGGGGTTGTTCACCTTTGAGTTAACTTTTAGTATGATGTAGAGAGTAATATTCTGAGACAATTTGCATTTGGCTTTCATTTTTTATTATTTGTGGTTTTTGAGTTATTTAGCTTTTATTCAGCAGCTCTCCAGTTTGCAATTTCAGCAATTTCATTCTGGTTGCTTGGATCCAAATTATCCTAGCAACCATGCACTGACTTGAATAAGAAACTGAGTATGAATAGGAGAGGTCCTGAATATTAAGATGAGTAATAAAAAGTAGCAATAACTACATTTGGAGCTTTACTGAGCATTTGATTTTGAGATGGGGTCAATGGCCCCCATTTGAAAGCTGGAAAGAGCCAAAAGAAGAAGGCAGATAATTCATAAACTATTAAAAAGAAAAAATTAAGGGTTATTGTTAAGTTGCTAAGAATTGGTCATCGTATAACATACTAAAAGTTAGCTTAAAGGTGAACCACCCCATTAAAAACAATTTGTTTCTACCATGGCAAAATCTGGTCAATTAGAGCAGTACTTTGGGTGAACCCTTGCTCCGTTCCCTATATATATTAATGAAAGAATGGCTGATAAAACAATGTTACATAAGATGTTGGGTCTTATCTGGTATACATGGAACAAGGTATATTTTGGGATATGGGGTGCATAATTTGGAGCACAGTGTCTTAAGTCTACTAAGAAACATTTAAGCATTAAATCAACTAATTGATTGTTTTGCAACAAACAGCAATTAATGCAGCGTTGTTACCATAAAGTAAAATTTATTATTGCAGAAAATAAACCATTAAAAAGGAGCTCTAAAAAGAGCTCTAGAATTTGTTTTCCGCTTTACTTCCAGATTCATGGAAAGTGGGTTTTCATATAATAGGTCTTATACCTGTGTTTGGAAACTTGATCTGACTTTCCAATTGTTTTTTTTTGCCTCAAGGGGGGGGGGGTGGCTTGAACCTAATAAGTCTGAAAGCCGCTGCTCTAGGGTATGGCTGATGATACAGTTTCTATACACAAATAAGAATATATCTTTGCACTGCTTATTTTTGTAAGACTGAACAAAAACCCTTCTGTCATGTTCCAGTAAAGCTAAAGGCTGGAGTCCAGATGGGCTGTTGTATTAGGAGACTGATTTGTTGGTAGGTGTACTGTCTAAGGCTGGCGTGTTTGGCTGATGAATAAGTAAAGCACGTGTACGCTAATTTTGTTTACAGAATACAGATAACAAATAAACTTAAAATGTCTGACCTTATTTTCTTTGGCAAGAAAATACTCCGTTCTGCACTATATAAAGCAAAATGTAGCTGTTAGAATATGTCCGATATCCATCCGTGCTTTTTTCAGTGGGTTTCTGTAGTTATTTGATTTCAATTGGATTAGCCCGTTGGCCGAATGATTGGTTTTATACGGGTGGCTCACCTTTATTTTAACCATGATTATGTTATAGAATGTATCCTAGCAGCATTTGGTATTTTTTTTTGAACATTTGTTGCTGTCTTCTGACTATTTCTAGCTTTCATGTGGAGGTCACAAAAAGTATTGCTCTGGAGGCTTCAGGTTTATTATTATTATTAGTTTCTACTCTGGCCCACTCCTAATCACAATGTAGACTTTCCTTCAACCCCAGCTGTCTGGTTGTTAGGAATACTAAATTGATGCTGATAGAACTTCTGAAACATAGTACTTTTTTTATAATAAGCCTTTAAAGTGGACCCGTCACCCAGACATAAAAATCTGTATAATACAAGTCCTTTTCAAATTAAATATGAAATCCAATTTCTTTTTTTTTTCATTAAAGCATTCATAGCTGTTGTAAACTCATTTAAAAATATTAGCTGTCAATCAAATATTGCCTGCCCCTCCTCTATGCCTAGGCATAGAGGTGGGGCAAGCAATTACTTTCACTTTCCATTCAGCACTGACTAGGTGTCACTGCTCTCCCTACATTCCCCCAGTTCTCTTTACCATTTAATTGTGTAGCCAGGGCATGGGGATGGACATCAGGTCCCCCATTCTGGTGCACAAACAAGATTCTGAGTTGATGCAAGACTTGTCTTTATAACAGTGTCCACAAAATGGCTCCTTCCTGCTTGCTATAATTATGAGTCCCAGACTGATGGGAACAAGATTCAGATAATTTATACTGTGTAATTAAAGTTCATTTTGCTTGACTAACATGATAAAATATGATTTGAAATAATTTTTTTTTGGGTGATGGGTCCCCTTTAAGGTCTAGTGAAAGCATTGGACCTCTACATTCTTTTTAATGTTTGCTGGCTTGTGTATGGGACCTGTTATACAGAATGCTCAGGACCTGGGCTTTTCCAGATAACTGATCTTTGCATAATTTGGATCTTCACGTCTTCACACCTTCTAGTCGTCTACTATAAAAGCATGTAAAGATTAAATAAACCCAATAGGCTGGTTTTGCTTCCAATAAGGACTAGTTTTATCTTAAAGGAGAAGGAAACCTAGTCGGCGCAAACCCCCCCCCCCCCCCCCCCCGTGTGTTGCCCACCCTCCCTCCTCCAACCCTGGCCTACCTGTCCCGCTGGGCGAATGCCCCTAACTTGTTACTTACCCTTCTGCACAAGTCCAGTCCACGGAGTTCACAGGCACAAGTTGTCGGGTTCCTAGAGCCCCAGATACTAGTTCAGTATGTTTGTATATTATTAGAAATGGACGCTATGCCTTTAATTGTTCTTTGTTCCGATGTTAGTGAGTTTCCTTTATGGTTCTAGTATTGTTGCTCTTGCAAGTTTCCTGTAAGAAGCTTTAAATCTACACGTTACATGATTGGTCAGTTATTTATCCTAATGCACAGGATATGAAGAAACTGTATGTAATCTCTATACAGCACCATCTGTACAGACTAGTACTGTGCTATCTCTCCATGTGCCTCACATCCCATGACCTTGGGAAATCAGAATGCCATGTGACTCTATACTTCCTCTTTCCCTTAAGAGCCACATCCTGTTAGATTGCAGGCTTTGGTGTTGAAAGTGCAGCTTTGCTTACAGGAACAGTGGTGTAAATGTTACCCTAACTCCTTGCAAAATGATATCAGCAATGGTAATCGAGGCTGCGTCTGGTGTTGTTTATTGCTTTGCCTGCCCCCTTTAAAAAAAAAAAAAATTGTGCTTTTTATGTACCAGGTATAGCATAACAAAATGTAACTAGTTTACACAAAGCAATTTTCAATAATTGCCTGACCTGCAAACTATCATTCATGGCATTTGGGTCTTAATTTTGTGTATTTTACCACCCATTAGCTAAAAAAAGCTAGAAAAGCATGGCCTGCAAACATCCTGTGTGCTTTTGGGGGGGTATATTTGTCAAAAAAGTGAAGTTAGAGGTCGCCACAGTCCTCTAGAGTGAAAGTCTAGAGTGAAAGTCCTCCACTCTCCATTCATTTCTATGGTATGTTTAAAAGCGTATTTATCAATGGGTGAAAGTTCCTCCTTTGATAAAAACGCCTTTCAAAATCCCATAGAAATGAATGGAGAGTGGCGACCTAACTTTTTGAAAATATACCCCATTGTCTTTGTTTCGGAACAGACTTTTCTCTCATTCTGAATTCAGTTGTCCACAATGAATGGGAATTGTTTGGAGGCAATTTCTTACAGTTATGGAATTGGTCACCTGAAAACCCATTTTCCAGAAAGCTCCAAAACAAAAAAAGCAATGCCATGTCCCATAAGCAAACAATGTCCTTATCTTTTAATTGATTTCCTGTTTCTCTGTAATAATAAAACAATACCTTGTACTTGATGCTAGTTAAGCTGCATACATCAATATTGGTGGCAAAACAACATTGCTGTTTCTTTGTTATTTTTGGTCAATCTAAGTAGGAAGTTCATCTTTAACTCCAACTTAATTTGATGTAGTCATTGATATTACAAGACTGTTGCAGTCTCTTTTTTTTTTTTTTTCTCCATATAATTTATTTTTGTCTGATTGTTTGGGCCCAGTTTATACTAGTAACCCGACAGTGGTTTAGATGAGAGACCAGGAGGTAAATGTGACATGAATAGAAAAGTATAATTGTAGCTTCGCAGTGCAATAGATTTTTTTTTTTTGACTGCCAGGGTCATTGACCCTCTTTTGAAAAAGAGTCAAATAATTAAACTAAAAAAATGTATACGTTGCTAAAAATAGGACTTTCCATAACTTACTAAAAGTTAAAGGTTAACTACCTCTTTATGGTATGGTGGACCATATTAAACAAAAGGGATCCCCCCCCCCTATCCTGAAAGCCTCACGTCCCAGGATTTCCAGATAATCTATTCCATACCTGTATTTATTTTTCAGAGGAAAGCTGTTGTTGCGCAGTGCTGACATATCTTCTGCAACATTAGACTTTCATTTCTATATTTAGTATGCCCCTATTATAGCACCTTTAATTTAGCAAGAGGACACTTTAAGCTCCCCAGTTTGGCACATCAGATGTGTATGATCCAGGAAACATTCATGAGCTGCTGGTATGTGAACGATTTATCTGATGAATGGTGGCTTTTAGTGTGCAGAGCTTTTTAATCCTTAAAGTAGCAGTGCTCGGTGCCTGGAAACTCCACGGCTGTGTCATTTAGCCATTCTGTCCTGGCTGAACACTAAGCTTTTTGTCAGCTGCCAACGCAAAAGGGCCACATAATGTATTTTTTAATAATTCACAAAGTCGCTAGAGTAAACGAAATAACAGTGCCCTTTTTTTCCATTCCAGCATCTAATTTCTATTATAAAATGGGGGGGGGGGGGGTTCAATTCCAGTAATGACAGACTCTTACTATTCTCCATAGTCGCAATGTAAATAAAAAAGAATGACCTTAATGTGCAATCATGCAAGAGAGAACTTGCTTTCATTTTAAATATTTAATTCAAAACTCGTGCATTCTACTTCTTGCTTCTGATTGCGTCTGGTGCCCAGCAGTTGGCAAATGTATAAAGATATAGATTTATGTGTCCATAATTGCAAAGAAAAAAATGTCCATGCCTAATAAATAGTGGGACAAGTCTTTTGTATCAAATCCATCTGATCTTTACTATTGTTTCCCATGCATTAAATGTTAATAGCATCTCTCCTAATAAGCCCTATGCCTGCTATGCTCCGCCAGGCTTCCCACCTGTTCTGCGACTGCTAGTTGGGAATCGGGTGAAATTCCAGTGCTCTACTAGTGAGCCTGTTGTTTGTGAGTAAGGGCTTTTAAAGACAAGCGTTTTTAGCTGCGCTCCCCCTGTGTTCCGGTTTCATGCTTTCAGCCGCAGGAGAGCGCAGGAGTAGACACCGTGAATTCTTTTCAATGGGGCTGTGCTCGCACAGACACATGTAAGCGACGAACGCAGAAAAAATGCAACATACTGCGTCCCAACCTGCGTTTGGCACTTACATGCGGCTGTGTGAGCACAGCCATATTGAAAAGAATTCAGTGCAGCGACTCCTGCGCTCCCCTGTGGCTAAACGAATGAAACCGGAACGCAGGGGAGCGCAGCTAAAATGCTCGTCTGTAAGAGCCCTAAGAGAGACAAAATTATGTAAAATTACTGATTTATGTATTCTATGCCATACTTGTAAATGTATGTAAAACATTTTTCACCAAAAGAAGGTAAAAAGTGTTGTTAAATGTATTAAGTGTGTATTTCTTCTTGCTGCAGGCTTAAAGTGGATCTAAGCACCCAAATATTGATTGTGCAATTGTTTTTGTTTGTGGTTTTTTTTTTTTTTTTTTACCAAAATGTTACTCAGCTGCACATTCATTGCACAGCTAGCTAAATACATGTGGTTGTATACCATTTTATACACCTTGATAAATATTACCCCAGTTTCTATTTACTTTTTCAGGTAAATGGTTGAAGTCAAAGTTTTAAACAGACAGTACATCATACATTTCGATATTCAAATAGAATTTGGACTATTCCCTAGTGGAAGTACACAAATACCAAATTCGTAATTCTAAATTTTTTTTTTTTTTTTTTTACTTCGAATTTTCACTTCAACCCTTTAATAATAAATAAATCTTTAATAAATCTTGCTGATTTCTCTGTTTTGTTTTTTCTCAGGAAACCTCTTGTTGGTGAAACACACCACTTTTATATATTCCCTCTAATAATAATCACGTATTCCATTAATGTTTGTCTTACCCTTATCACGCCTAAATGCTCTCTTCCCATATGGTGGCATGTAATGATGTAATAATTGCACCCAGTACCCATCTTGCTGGAGATTTCCCCTTGTAATTCTGGGATGTATGTTTGCTATCGGTTGCGAGTCCGTATTGTACAGCCGTTGGTTGAGCAAACATAAAGTGTGCCATATTGTAAGGCTCTTGGTAAAGAAAATTCTAATGATATTCCACCTAACTTCATGCTAAACTGTTCATGTTCATAAGTTTGTGGTTGCATAATTGTAGGCAAACCTGTCAATGATGTGAACATCCCTTATTATCCTTCAGATAGTGTTACATAGTTATTCATGGGTGGAGAAGGCGGATGTGACTGAGACTGTGACAGCTGAATGTGGTGCAAATCACTGCACAAAGTGATGTTTGTGTGCTAGCCCGGGGTGCACACTAGGACTGGTTTGAGTTCTCCTGATTGGAAGGAAAACCCTTCCATTGCCAGCTTTATTTATTCTCTTATTGTGAACTTGCTCAGGCAAGTTTTTCAAGTTCATTTATGGAGCAAGGAGGGTGTATATAATTCCTATTTATTCACTGCCACAATCTTCTCTTGTTTTGCGAAGCTTTCGAAAGGGACAAAAGCCCGCAGGGATTTTTTTTTTCCCCAGCAAAATCTAACCCAAAATTAGCATCTGAAACTCAATATATCAAGGTGGTTTCAGGTAATTAGTTCAGTGACTAGTGTAATCCTTAAATAGCAGATGTTCCACTACATTGAGTAGTCTGAGCACTTATCACCTGATATTCCTTTTAATCAACTGTTCAGAAAAACCTGTTTTTATTTTCCTGCTTAAGCTGGCCATAGACGCACAGATCCTATAGTGCGAATCGAGGATTCGTACGATTTTCGGATCGTGTGTGGAGAGTGCGACATTTTTTGTCTGGCGGATATCGGTCGTTTGGTAGATCGGACAGGTTTGATTTTGACCCGACCGATCCCGTCTGAGCCCATTGTGCATCGTAATCGGATCGTTCAGCCATATGGCCGATTGTTCAGATTACCCCCGATATAGCCATGATCGTTAATGGCATATCAGGAAAAGATCCACTCCTTTGGTGATGTCGCTAAACGAGCGAATCTTTGCATCTATGGCCACCTTTAGTAATCGTTATGACCAATCCAAATTTGTGCATGGTGTCACTGGGGGCACGATACTGATTCTTCTTGTGAGTCTCAAGGCAAACACTAAAGGGATACCTAACTTGCATGAGAGCTATAACACACTCTGTAATTATTAGACACAAGACTTAAGCTGGCCATACATCCGAGATCTCTCCCTGATATGCCCATCTTGAGGTGGGCAATATTGGGCTGATCCGATTGTGGGCTCTAGGGCCAACAATCTGATAAAAACAAGGTGAATACAGGCAGTTTGATCAGGGACTGCATCGGTTTGTTGATACGGTCCTCAATCCAACAAGTTTTTTAAACCTGCCAGATATCGATAGGGGAAGCCGTCGGAGGACCCCATAAACTGCCCAATAAACTGCTGACTTAATCTGCCTGTGTGTGGGGACCTTAAAGGAAAATTCAACTCATAACCTAAACCCCTACCCCCCTACCATACGTAGACCATCCTCCCTCCCAGCCTACCTAGTACCCAGGGCAAATGCCCCTAAAGTTTTACTTACCCCTCTGTGCAGATTCTGTCCTCGGGAGTTCACAGCAGCTATCTTCTTTTCTTCGTTAAACTTCAGGAAGCAGACTGTTTTTGGTGCATGCACAGTTGAGTAATATTCCTGTCCCGAACATGCGCTGAAAGTCATGAAAATGTCACACAAAAAAATTCGGAAATCTTCGTGACTTTCGGCACATGTGCAGTTGTTCGGGACAACATGGGAAATTTTGTACTTCTATAAATGTCATATTGCAAAGGACCACAAACATTTGCCATGTTCATTAGATTAATACTAGAAGTTAAAGGGCAATTAAATCCCTACCACAATAAGGGACTATACATGGAACATATTGCCACTGACCTCTGCTCACATTTAGACCCAAAATTATCTGGTAGGCCTTGATTACATGTTAGCATGCAACTCACTGAAGGAATCCGTTTTGGTCACAGAGAGTTCAGTCTTGATCCAAAAATGGTCCATTTCCCACCTATAGCAGTCGTATGCAGTAGGATCCCCCACACTCCTGTATGAATGTATTCATGAGGCTCTTTATCACTGTGCCCAGACATCTTAATCTCAGGCATAAGGCCCTCCACATAAAAACTGCAACTGCCAGTATCACTCCAACTGTGTCTAATTTGTGTGTAGAAACAGCCTGGAAGAGAGTATGAGCTTATTGTGCAAAAAGGGTGAAGAATTTACACAGTTCCATCGTATCAAATTCTTATGCCACCCTCTTACAGTAAATTTTCAGGCTGGCTCATGACATAACAGGCCTGAAATCCCATTTGCCCACTGATTTGGCAGAACATCTGTTTGTTGCATTTATTAATTTATTTTACTCCGAGTCCTGGCACTGAGAGCTTTGCGTGCTCATCAGTGTTTTGTTTTGGCTGTTATGTAGGCCCTGTATTCCTTTTCCTTGGTGAGAACTGAACCACAGATCCAGAATATGAATGCTAGAGACACTCATACGTTGTGGATACTAATTATGGCTACATAGGATTACAAAGCTGAATATATTAAGAGCCGTTGCATTGTTAGCCGGCAGATTTGTTTGTGCATTTTGAGGCGGAATCTATTGTATAGCCGGCTTATTGAAACAGGATTTCTGCGCTATTGATTGTAGGTGGCCCACTGTAAAATGGCCTTCATTCAAAACAGAGCGGCTGAATAGAGCAGGCTGTGCAGAATAAGAGGCTGTTGTTGCTTGTCGGAATGCAGATAACCCTGTTACTTATTACTTTAACAGATGTAGTATAGAGTGACGAGCAAATGTTCCCATAAGTCGTTGCCCACCTGCTCTCATTCACACATGGTTATTGATACTGAATGGCATTGTTTATAGAGGTGCACATGGTTAACGACATTACAATAAAGGGTGATTTGTTCATTGGCCTCTGAGGCAATGGCCGTGGAATTTGTGCTGTCCCTTTTTCCGTGGTGGTGGGTATTGTTTCTGCGTGTTAACAATTCCAATGATCTGTATTTGTTTTTAAAAGAGTGCTTTTTCAGCAGGGATTTTATATTGTGTTCTATAGGGGCGTAAGAAAATGTGACACATCTTGCTCTAACCAGAAATGTTACATTCATCGCAAATTTAGAACGTCATCGTAAATGTTGCTGCTACTGCCTGTTCTGTAAATGATGGTGGGTTTTTGTTTTTTTTTTGTTTTTTTTTGCCTTGTGTTGCCTTGTGTTGCAGAATAAATGTTGCCTAGAGTCATAGTACCCACAATCCCTTTAATTCACCAGAACTCTATACGGAAAACAGTTGGAGACTGTCGTGGCTGCTTATGTTCTGTCTGTGTAGTGGCCCCTATGGAACCTCTAATGCTTTTACATGTATTTTGTTCCATTCTTCTTACAGCTGTGATTTCAAAGGGGCCTGCAATTTCTGCACTGTTGTAAAGAACTGAAAGGAAATTATACCCTTTTCAGATGACCAGGATTATTCATACAGGGGCCTTTTATTTATGTAAATCTGATGATGTTTCCCATGTGTGCAGATCAGGATACTACTAGTGTAATCCTTATGTTTTTTACATGTTTCGTTTTTAGTATTTGTTTTATAATAAATAGTCTAATAATGCTCTCTACTTGATTCTGAACTACATATCTCTGCATACTGCTTGCTGACCTGTCATTTCTCAGCTGATTGCTCAACTGCAACCCCTAATATAGGATTCTGCTTTTTAATTTTGCAGCATTATGTGTTGTGCATATTCTTGTAATGATAATAATGGAACGTACAGCTATGGGACCTGTTATCCAGAATGTTCAGGATCTGGGGCTTTCCAGATAAAGGAACTTTCTACCTTAAGTCTACTAGAAAATCATGTAAACATTAAACCCAATAGGCTGGTTTTGCTTCCAGTAAAGACTAATTATATCTTAGTTGGCATCAAGTGCAAGGTACGATTTTATTATAGAAAAAAAGAAAATGATTTAAAAAATTTCCAGAATTTGAAGCTTTCTGGATAATCGGTTTCTGAATAATGGACCCCATATCTGCACTGCCAATGTCTGGTGTGTGTATCTTTGCTTTTCCTGCCTTTGCTTCTTGTAATCGGATTTGCATCCTCACATTGCAAATGCAATTCTCCGATCATGTACTGACATATGTATCCCAGGTGTAGTAAGTAGGTGTTGGAAGGCTTTGAAGTCGGTTTATTAATCAAGCAGCCGCCAGAATATAACTAGGAAGCAAATATCCTGAAATCTATTTGCTACTTCCCTCCATGTGTGGGGTTAATATTATGCCTGCTAAAGGCAAGATTTGCTATGGATCAAATTTATGGGAATGGTGTGGCTCACAGCTGTTAGTCTGCTTTCAGATCCCCAGAAGGTAAATACAATATAAAATTGATCTTTGAAGTAAGGTTATTAATTTATAGGGGGTGATGTGTTTTGACAGGCTGTGTTGGACTTTTCTTGAATCTGCACTCTTTTATTTTCCTCTTCTCTTTGGAAGTCTGCCTTTAACATTCTATTGGAGAGAAGGTCATGGTATTTAATTTCATTCTTTAAAATAAACAGTGAATGAATAACTGCCTCCTGGCTCTTTAAAGGGATTATATAACAAATAGTGGGTGCAGTCTATTAAGAATTAAATGGAAGAGATTCCTTGGAGACCTTTCTTTTTCTGTTTCTTTTTGCAGCTCTTTATTTAGTAGCTGCCAGATGTTGAAATAATACTCCTATAACCCCAGCAGCGGGATGCTGGGAGTTGTAGTTCAAAAACATCTGGTGGGTGTCACGTTGTGCACTTCTGAGTTACAGTATGTTTCATGGCTATGTGACCCCTAACTGCAAATTTGCAAAGTTTTTCTAGTTGTAAAGGCTTGAAATATTGTAAAGCCACATTGACATAGGGATTGTTTAATCTCCCTTTATTCACAATGTAAGCCATTTCCAAAGACCGCTCCAACCCACAAACGGACTAATTGTTACACATTGCCTACTGGAGGGATGCCCACCCTATGTGTGCCTCTGATTTTTTTTTTTTGCGGTGGAACATCTCTTGGCATGGGATAGACTAAAAAATAATCTACACATTAATTTAATAGGATTATTCTGCATATATTAATGCTTATTTATATTGTAGCTAAGATCAAGTACACTGTATTGTTTTATTACCGAGATAAAGCAAATCATTTGAATTATTTGATCAAAAAGAAGTCTATGAGAGATGGCCTTCCCCTAATTAGGACCTTTCTGGGTAATGGTTTTGGTTTTTTAGAAAATGGATCCCATACCTTTGCTAACAGCTGAAGGTTTTTATGTGTATATGCCTGTGTATGTATGTATGTATAAAAACAATATTGAGCTACCTAATTTCCATGGTTTTGTTTTTATGCCCACGGGCCCTTTCTGTGTTGCTCTAGCCCTGCTGTTACCGAGTGACAATTTTAGACAAATGGCCAGAATACAGTTGGGGGTTGGGACACTGCTGGGAGATTTGCTCGTAATCCACTTTATCTTTTTTTTGCTTTTCTTCAGCTATCCCTTTATTGTTTCACATGTTCTTAGTTCCTGAAGATTGTAAGACCTCAGAGTCTCCATGCATATTAGGGCATTTGTATACCTATAACCAGAATTGAAAGCAGTTGTTTAGTATGTATTATGCTAATTTGCATGGTTCTCTGGAGCAATTTTGAGTATCTGGAGTTGGAGTCGCCATAAATACTCTGACTCCTAATAACTTTAAAGTAGTAAACGATTGAACAGCACCACCAACTCTTCAAGTAGTTAAAATATTTGTGCTCTTGTGGGCATCACCGCAATGTTTCAGGCCATGCGGCCTTTTATCAAGTTGAGGTCAGTAAGCTTAATAAATGGCCGCATGGCCTGAAACGTTGCGGTGTTGCCCACAAGAGCACAAATAAAGGCTTTTTAACTTCATGAAGAGTTGATGTTGCTGTTCAACCGTTTACTACACAGTAACTACACAGTTTGCCAATGGGAAGTGGCCATTGTAGAACGTGTACCATCTCCAAAGAATTGTGAGAATTTATGTGCTGACTACTCTTTCCCTCCTAATAACTTTTAAATACAAGCACTGAAAATAATCGAATTAGATTTAAGAGCTTCTGTGAAGGAGGATATGGCCGAAGCAATTCTGTTTCTAAGAACTATACTTTAATTAATTTTGTATTGTATTTAACAGCTATTCTACAGCTATATGCCAGTTTCAAATAATATATGTTTTAGGTTTGTTGGTTTATGTAGTTATACTTCGATTTTGGTTTAGAATTGCCAAAGAATACGGTTTATATTTTTGAGCTGTGGCAGTGATAAAATGCCTTGTATGTTGGAAAATACATTGGTATATTAAAGGATCAGTAATACCAAAAAAATTAAAGTATTTATTATATAATATACTGTTGCCCTGCACTGGTAAAACGGATGTTTGCCTCAGAAACACAACTATAGTTTATATAAATAAGCTGCTGTGTAGCCATGGGGGCAGCCATTCATGCTGGAGAAAAGGCAAAGGTTACATAGCAGATAACAGATAAAACACCATTGTATTGGACAGGGGTTATCAGTTATGTGCTATGTAACCTGTTTGTGCTCTGTAATCTGTACCTTTTCTCCTTTTTTCCATCTTGAATGGCTGCCCCCATGGCTACACAGCCGCTTGTTTATATAAACTATAGTAGTCTTCTGTTGCAAACACGCCATTTTATTTTCTTTAAATTTTAGGATTTTTTTAAACATAATATTTTTCTCCTCCTCCTGAACAAGTTATTTATAGAATAGTAGACAGTCCGAGGAATCCCTGCCTGTGGCTTCAGGAAGTAAGACTACATTTATTTTTTGGGTAAAAAATGCACAGTCATTCTTTGCTACTTTTAAAGTAAAAAGTGCTTCTAGATCTTTCACATTCAGCCCTTTTTCTGACATTTGCTTGACTGGGCATTCAGGCCCTTTACCTTCACTGTTGTTGCATTGTGAGAAAGAGACTGCCTTTTCTGTATACCCTTATTTTGTTTTGATTTTTTTTGTTTTTTTAAATCTAACTACCGGTAACTTAAGCAAGGAGAATGTTAACATGAGACATGTATTGGAGTGTATCAATGTATCACTGTTGCAAAGTAATCTGGGAAATAAGGAAATGATCTGTGTTTGAGTGTTTATAGTGTGAACAATGATGATTTTGAAATGGTGCTGGTGCAGCTGGAGGACAGCAGGTTGAACTCCTTCCTCTCTTTACAGCTCTGCAGTTTTCCTGCTTGCAATTTCAAGTCTGGTTGCTAGGGTCCAAATTACCCTAGCAACCATGCATTGATTTGAATGGGACTTGAATAGGAGAGGCTTGAATAGAAAGATAAATAATATAACGTAGCAATAACCATACATTTGTAGTCTCACAGATCATTTGTTTTTTTTTTTTTTTAGATGGGTTCAGTGACCCCTATTATAAATAAGTCAAAAATTAAAAAAAAAAAAAAAACATTTAAAAATGTGCTTAGAATTAGCCATTCTATAACATACAAAAATGTACTTAAAAGTGAATCACCCCATTAACCTTGGCAGTTTGTGTGGTTATTTAAATGTGACCACATAGACAGCGTGCCTATTTAAAAAAAAAAATCTATTATTATAGTGAAGTGCAACTCTGTAGTTTCCCAGCATCCTACATTGAAGGGGAACACTACAAATCCGTAATCAATTCATGTAAAATAAAACCCACAGGGATGGGCATCTGGTAGCTCGGCCAAGTCCAATCCATACAAAGATAATTTGTTTGTTAATGTAGAATTTTTTTTTTTCAAGCCCATATTTATTTCAATGCATATAAATTACTAGACTGTGCAGCGTTAATAGTGCACTTTGTCACAATATCTAAGAAGCCTTAATTGTATTATGAATGTGTTTGGCCATGTGCCCAGCACTTTTAGTAGAGAAATATCCCACACCCCTGCTCTTGAGCCTTCTTTTTAACAGTGACAGCCTGCTAGCTTTGTCAGGGCATAAACCCCAGGTCTTGGGCCCCAAAGGAGCCAAAAGAGTGTCTGGTGCGTTCTATCCATAACTAATGGATGTTGTATCTGCTTTGGATCACATCCGTACACCAGCTCCCTCTATTCATACAGTGAGTAATTCAGTGGTAACTAGCAAGTGCTCCCGAAAAAAAGGGTGTGATGGGTGGCAAAAAAAAAATCTGTCCTTTGCCTCAAAGGGGTTAATTTAGTGTGTAAGTGGAAAAGTATTTAAGGATCATATGATATGTGCCAGTTACGCCAGGAGGCTTGCCGAATATGCAGGCTGCTGGCCTCTGGAAACCTGAGCAGTGCTATATATGGGTGGAGTATGGCTTTAAAGGAACAGAAACACCAAAAAATGTTTGTAAAGTAACGAAAATATCATGCTGTGTTACTTTGCGCTCATAAAACAGATGTGTGGTGACATTTTTGACCACACCCGTTTTTGTGGCTACACCCCCTAATTACTACGTTCATTTTACAAAATTTGGCAGGTTATGAAAGTTTGAACATATTTGTTTTTTTTTCAGTTATCACGGTTTTGCTAATGAAGGTGAATTGCCCTTTAAAGGAACAGTAACACCAAAAGCTGAAAGTGTTTTAAAGTAATGAAAATATGTACTGTAGTGTTGCCCTGCACTGGTAAAATTGATGTGTTTGCTTCAGAAACACTGCTATAGTTCATATAAACAAGCTGCTGAGTATCAATGGTGGAAATTGAAAAAATATATATGGTACAGGATGAATAATGGATAACAGATAACACCATTATGAGCATATCTGATATCTGCTGTGTAACCTGAGCCTTTTCTCCTTTGAATAGCTTCCCCCATGGCTACACAGCAGCTTATTTGTATAAATAATAGTAATGTTTCTGAAGCAAACACATCAGTTTTACTAGTGCAGGGCAACACTGCATTATATTTTTATTACTTTAAAACAATTTCATTTTTTGAGGTTACTGGTCCTTTAAGCTGTGAGTCTAACTTATCCCAAGGGACCTGTTATCTTATATTGTTACAATTACTTATTTGCTTCTCTCCAAATTCTTACAAAGTGTCTTATCTGCAGCTGTGGCTGTTCTGGGCTCTCTGCCAAAAGCCAATTAAGTCAGAAACATTGTTTCTTTTTCTGGCTGTTCAGTGCAGAGAAAAACAGGACTTTCCAGTGCAAAAGAGGGCCTGCGGGTTGAGCTGTAAAAAAAGGGACTGTCCCTCTGAAAACGGGACAGTTGGGAGGTATGCCCATGGCTACACAGCAGTTTATTTATATAAAGCACTGCGTATCTTGACAGCGCTATATAAATAAATGATGATGAAATGATGATGATAAACAATAATAGTGTTTCTGAAGCAAACACAGCAGTTTTACCAGTGCAGGGCAACACTGCATTATATTTTTATTACTTTAAAACAGTTTCATTTTGTGATGTTACTGTTTCTTTAAATGCAAGATCGAATGCGCCTTTTGGGCCCATCATTTCATGTGTGTGTTGTGTGTGGTGCTATAAAGAGTCTGCTGAGCTTCATATTTGTGTATTGTAAAGATCAGACAGCACACGCTGTAGCAATTGTGTTAAATCCTATCCTGATTTAATTGAGATCTCCACATAACGTACAACCTCATTTCTCAATAGCCTAATATTTAAAACTACAGTTCCCATCCTGCCCCGACAGCCAGAAAGCAGAGCGAGCGCTGAATGTTTGACGTTGCCATTCCCCCCTTTATTTTTATTTATTTTTAGTTGCTGTTACGGGTGACTTGTTCTTTTGTTTTTCTGGTTTTTTTTTTAAATCTATTTTTCTAATGTACTGGAACTTCTGGTCTTGCTCCGTACCAGGACAGCGTTTGTTTTGTTGTGGCCGTGAGCGGGGGGGGGTTGGGAAAGGGTTAAAGGTGGATTGGCTGAGGCATTATGCAAGGCCGTGAAGTAAAAAGGAAGTGCATTACAAAATGCTGAGCTCAGTAGTCTGGCTCGCAGCCAAGCCTTTGCTTTCTTCACTACAGCTGAGGGCTTTCTAAGCTTCCCACAAGTGGGTTTGTCTGAACTGTTTAGGAATGCTGCCTCAGTCGCCAGCTGACGTCAGTGCTCGCAGTTCAGCCGAGGGCCAGGCAGCCTGACAGCGCGGAGGGGAGGGCCCTGAGTTCTGTGGGTGGCTTACGTCTTGCTAGGAGGCTGGAAGAGGGAGTGCACTCTCTTGTACCCCTTCCTTCTGCTTTACGCTGCCTTTATTTACCATCTATTTGCTATGTTTGCAGCATAACGGCCTGCTGTTTGTCTGTTCTTTACACCTTATCGTTGCTGCACTTTCACACAAGCCCTGAAGAAAATACACATTTCTATATGTCTCATACCTACTGTGTTTATTTTGTCTCTGCTTAGCCAGGGGATTTACTTTCCTCTAGTTTATATTTGAAAATAACGGGTACCAAACCTTAAGGGTAAGGTCACACTGAGTGCTTCGGGGAGATTGACACCTGGCGACTTATCACCTCGTCTCCCTGAATGCCGTCCCTCACTCTGCGCTGGTTAACTTCGGAAAACGAATCACTGCATGCGATTAGTGCAGGTGATTTTTTCATTTTAGCCAGCGCAGAGTGAGGGAAGGCGTTCGGGGAGATTGGTCGCCGCAAAGATGAGGCGATTAGTTGCCAGGCAACTAACTCTCCCCAATACACGAAAGGTGTCGTTTACCTTAGTTAACTTTTAGTATGATGTAGAGAGTGATATTCTGAAACACTTTGCAATTGATTTTCATTTTGTTACTTGTGGTTTTTGAGTTATTTCACCTTTTATTCAGCAGCTTTCCAGTTTGCAGTTTCAGCAATCTGGTTACTAGGGTCCAGATTACCATAGCAACCATGCACTGGTTTAAATAAGAGACTGGAATACGAATAGGAGAGGCCTGAATAGAAAGATGCGTAGTAAAAAGCAATAGATAGCAATAATGTGTGCAGCCTTACAGATCAATTGTTGTTTAGATGGGGTAATTCACCCCCATTTGAAAGCTGGAAAGAGTCAAAAGAAAAAGACAAATAATTCAAAAACTATATATAAAAAAAAAAGTAAAACACGAAGGCCAATTGAAAAATTGCTTAGAATAGGCCTTTCTATAACATAATAAAAGCGAACTTAGAGGTGAAACACTTCTTTTAAGTCTGGTCTGCTTTGTAACTCCCAGCAGCCCCTCTACTAGCAGAGCAGATTGCGTAAGAGGGTTGGCTTGCTTTTCAGTTAAAGTTTAGTATGTTTTAGTATTTTATTTTTTTATAGATTTTTTTTAATTATTTGACTTCTTCTGGCTCTTTCTATATTTCAAATTGGGACTACTGATCCCATCTAAAGAACAAAATGCTCTGTAAGGCTATAAATGTATTATTGCTACTTTTTATTACTTGTCTTTCAATTCATATCCCAGTCTCTTATTCAAATAAATGCATGGTTGCTAGGATAATTTGGACCCTGGCAACCAGATTGCCGAAATTGCAAAATGGAGAGCTGCTCTGCTGAATAAAAAGCTAAATAACTTAAAATCCACAAATAATCAAAAATGAAAACCCAAAGTGTCTCAGAATATCCCTCTCTACATCATACTAAAAGTTAACTCAAAGGTGAACAACCCCTCTAATACCTATATGTCTATGCAGCCCCTCTCCTATTCATATTACCATCTCTTGTCTAAACCACTGCCTGTTTGCTAGGGTTTATAAGACCCTAGCAACCTGATAGCTGCTGAAATACCAAACTGGAGAGGTGCTAAACGAAAAGCCAAATAACTGGAAAAAAAACTTGAGACCTATAGAAAGTTAATTTAAAGGTGAAGGTGTTTATTTGCCACTTACTTATGGGAGACCATTCTGATTTGCTTGTGTGTATATATAGCTGGTGTATTTCTGCTATTGACATTATGTGTTTTTCTTTTTCTCTCTTAAATCAGCCCCCTATTGATTTCCCATCAGGGTACATTGGCATTTAATCAGCAGCCACATTGTTTCAGTAACTGTGTGTGCATGGATTTGACTTGAGATGATATTTATTTACTATCTGGCTCCTAGCAGCTTTCATGTGACTTTCGCAATTCGCCCTGCTTCACCACAGTAAAGCTCTCTGTTTCCTTTGCAGGGCCTCCAATTTATGTTGCTCAGAGCAGATTTATGGAATCTCTTTTGACTCCAGTGGTTTCGCTGGAGGAGGCAACAAAGGCGGCTGTTCTGCGCAGGAATTTTTATTTTTACTTTGGTCTTGTTTTCAATGCTTCTGGGGGCAGTTTTCATCCTTTTAATCAAGAGGATACTGGCTCTTTCACTTTCAGGCCTGTTGCCAGAGCGAGAGAGCGCGCAGGAAGGAAGTCTGCACCCCAGATGTTCCCGGAGATATCTGTCCTTAGGAACAACCACTGCGTTTTGTGCCGAGACTCTTAAGCTGGCCATAGATGTTGAGATTTTTAAAAGATCCGATCGTCATCGTGAGACCACGATTATCTCGGAACGATCGTACGAATTGTCCATCAACTAAAAAGACCAATTTGCCAGGAAAACAAAGAGTAGCTGCCTGCTTGGCCCTGCAAACATAGACTGCACTGGAACCGATAAAGATTTTTTAACCTGGTCGATCAATTTTCTGACAGATGTCGCCGAAAAATCGTAAGATGTAAGATTACTCGAATCCCACACACTTCACGATAATTTCAAAGGATTGGACGGACGGTAAAATCGGTCGTTCGGCAAGAAAAATCTTTGCGTCTATGGGGAGCTTTAAGGACCAATGGCAGCAAGTCGCCTCTATTTAATTACCGACTTCTAGTGGTAGGAACCTATAGGCAGCCACTTGTTTGCTTCATTTCTACATATATGTCTGTGAAGCCACTGAGATGGGCTCCTATGATGTAGTGTGAAAAATTGCAATTGGTTTTCATTTTTTATTTGTAGTTTTTAAGTTATTTAGCTTTTTATTCAGCAGCTCTCTAGTTTGCAGTTTCAGCCATCTGGTTGCTAGGGTCCAAATTACCCTAGCATCCATGTATTGATTTGACTAAGAGGCTGGAATATGAATAGGAGAAGGTCTCAGTAGAAATAAGTAATTTATAAAAAGTAACAATGTGTTTCCTTACAGAGCATTTGTTTTAGATGGTGTCAGTGACTCCCATTCGGAAGTTGGAAAGAGTATATATTGAAGACCAAATTAAAGTTGCTTAGAATTGGCCATTTTATTACACAATTAGTTAAATTATAGGTGAACCACCCCTTTAAGGAAGAGATTATTTAATAGGATATATACTTTCTGTAAAATTATATCTCTATCTATCTTATTTTTAATGTGAGCACGAATTGTGTCTTACTAAGCAGGGCAACCAGTGCAAAATCATTTATAATTTCAGGTTATACTGATCTCCAGAGGGCAGGGAATGGAAGACTTGGGTGGCCTATATGTGGTGAACTGTGGGTTTTCCCATTCCTAAAGTGTGTGTTTGCATAGACCATTAAATGCCTGGTGACAAAACACATTTTATAGCCATTGGTACTTTGTAGTTAGAGTTTGTAATATTTTGCGCCCCTCCCTATGCTTTCAGCTGCTGAGCAGTTTGTTTAGTCTTGGTTTCACTCCTCTTGTTAAAATGCTGCGTCCGGCCAGCGGCTGCTGATGCACGGACTCCTGTTCATGTCAATATGTTAGTGTCAGATGGTAAGATTTGAAAAGCAGGTGTTTTGCCCTTTGCAACAGAGAAAGCATCTTGTGTCAATAAGCTGTGATTAATTCCTCCTGGTTCCACATACCAGTTTATTAAATAAATTAGTAGGAATCGGGTCTGCTTCCTGTGGGCTTCTCAGCGGAACATCTTTATTGTAAGAATAGGAGTAGAGTGCTGCTGCACGTCCTACAGGCCCTTGTGTAAGAAAAGGATGGCTTCTTCTCTCTAGTGGCAGGTCTTCTCTGTATTTTGCTTGAGGGAAGTAGTCTGGGATCTTTCCAACAGACCACACACGTCACGTCTACAAGGTCATGTTATTTCACATGGCAGAAGAATATATACCGTTCACCCCAGAAAATCTCTCCCATGCCCTGCCGATAGCACAGGCTGCCTCTTCCATTGCTCTATTTGTTTTTTCAAGCTCTGGATCCGTGTTCCCTTTTGTAAGATGCCATCCTGAGTAATCCAGTCTATCACTTCTCTATGTGATACATGACTGTGAGCAAACAGACTAGGATGGCATGGCGAGCAGTACATGTCTTTCTGAGAGAAAAAAAAGGGACTTGTTTTTTGTGTGTCTTTTATGTGTTAAACTACTTAGACTACTTACATGTGCCTACATGTATTTTTATTTATTTTTTTAAGCATGTTTAATATATATTCAGTAACTTGTATCTTTGTAGTCATTGTACAGCAACTGAAGGGAATGACTTCATACCTGGCTTTAAAATAAAAGGAGAAGGAAAGTGACTTTAACTTGGGGTGCCAAAAGTTAGGTACCCCCAAGTGGTTATATTTACTTACCTGACACCCCGGGCTGGTGCTCTTACCGGCAGAAAACTGCACCTTCTTCGCTCTTCAAATACCCGAGGCGGACGTATGCGCACTAGAATGAAATAGCCGCCTTTTTTTTTTTTTTTTTTTTTTTTTTAAAGTCCGGCATTTTGCTTTACTGTGTATGCAGATGTGAGAAGAAAGTGGAACCGGGAAGAGGATGGCTTTGTGGTGCTTGTTGGGAGCACCTGATGGGAGCACTGGCCCAGGGTGTCTGGTAAGCAAATATAATTTCTTGGGGCTGCCTAACTTTTGGTACCCACAAGCAAAAAAAAAAAAGACTTTCCTTTTCCTTTAAATGGGTCTTTGCTTTTTGTTTTTTTTAACAATAGGAAATATTTTATTAAAAGCTGAATTTTGGTGCAGGTATGGGACCTGTCATCCAGAATGCTAGGGACCAGGGGTAATCCGGATAAGGGGGTCTTTCCATAATTTGGATCTCCATACCTTGTCGGCTAAAAAATAACTTAAACATTTAATAAACCCAATAGGATTCTTCTGACTTCAATAAGGATTTATTACATTTTAGTTTGGATCAAGTACAAGTTATGGTTTTATTATTACAGGGAAAAGGGGAATGTTAATTATTTCAATTATTTGCTTAAAATGGACTCTGGGTAATGGCCTTCCTGTAATTTGGAGCTTTCAGGATAACTGGTTTCCAGTTAAAACATCGCATACCTTTATTACTAAACACCATAAGAAAATGCATACAACTGAACTTTGCATAAATTAACAATTCATATTGTGTTTTACAACACAAAAGATTTACATAAATCTTTCAACACCCATATACAAAGGCCCTATAAGTCTGACTATTGCGTGTTGTGTTTTGGGGATACTTTAAAGAATTGCTTTTGTTTGTAGGTACAACTTCCTGAGTTTTGTATATTAAATATTTTCTATTTCTAACTTGCAAACTGTGTGTTGCTATGGTAAGTGAGCCCCAGCAGTAAGACTTGACATTCCAAGCCTGACCGTTGCAGAAAAACACATTTCAGGAACCGTAAAAAAGAAGCAATTCATTTTAGAATACTCACGCTAAAATGCCATTTTAAAGGCTATATAGGCACCCAAAATATTTTGCCTAGTGAAAAAATTTAGCTGTAAACAACTTGGCAATATGTATTAATAAATAAAATATATATTTTTAAAGGTTTTTTTGTATATGTAACTGCAGTTAACAGTAGTATTCCTTTGCCCCTTTCTGCACTGCTGGTTCTGTCTTGAAAAAATGTAGCAGAAGTCTGCTTCTCGGGTCAGACCCACCAAGCAAGAGAACAGAGTGCACAGACAGATGCTGGAAAACTTCCAAATAGATCTGTAGGTTTTTGTGTGAATATAAGAACATGTCTGCTCTCTAAAAATACTTAATAATAAGAACTAGGCTTTTTTTTATATATATTTTATTATATTGCAACTGCAAGATGAGTCTATATCCCTCCCCCATTGTCTGGAACTATCTCCAAATTTCCTTCCACATTTCTATTGAGACACACTGCAGATGTATGTGATGCAAGGTAAACAGCCCTGTACAGGTATAGGATCCGTTATCCTGAAACCCGTTATCCAGAAAGCTCAGAATTACGGAAAGGCAGTCTCCCATAGACACCATTATAATCAAAAAATGGAAATTTTTAAAAATAATTTATTTTTTCTCTGTAATAATAAAACAATAGCTTGTACTTGATCCCAACTAAGATATAATTAATCCTTATTGGGGAAAAAAACAGTCTATTTGGTTTTTTTTAATGTTAACATGATTTTCTAGTAGACTTAAGGTATGAAGATCCAAATTATGGAAAGATCCGTTATCCGGAAAGCACCAGATCCCAAGCATTCTGGATAATAGATCCCATACCTCTATTAGAATACTCATAGTCTGGACTTGATATTGCTGATTGTTATGATGCCTCAATGTGTTGGAAAGGTTTCTAGTTTTTCTTTTAATTTCAGTAAACAATGTAATCCCTTTATAACAGCCGTAATTGTATTGATTATAATGGTAGGTGCCATAAATAGGGATTATGTGCTATTTAACAGATGATGATGATGATGATACTATGAGCGCTAGGATACCAAATTACACCTGTTTTTGGACTAATGACCCTTTCAGGTTAAGAATTCTGCATTCTACTCTCTCTTTTCATTCTTCATTATGTAATTAAGGCTTCTTACTGGTGAGCACCAACTTGGCAGAATAGACTTTTGTTCTGAGGAGCATTTGAATGTGACCTGAAACTACTACCACAGCAGGTTACTTGCTCTAAGTTTCACATTGTGAAAGATAAAGTCCAGTTTTACTGAAAATACAGCTGGGCTTATTTATCAAAGCTAGTGGCTGCCTGTGTAACTCGTTAGTGTTGCTGAAATTGATCTGGACCCTCAACTTGCTATATGTCCTGTTTTTCATACACTGGATGCATTCCACCTGCATTTCTCAACCATTTAACACACTCAGTCAAAAGCCAAACCTCTGGACTATACAAAGCACATCTAATGTTGCATTTAGGTTTCCATGTGTTTGGAAACATAAGCGTACATTGTTACATTTCCATCACAGGAAACCGTAGTAGCAAATAGAATTGCATTTTTATTACGCTACTTCTGTATGCAGCTCTGTATGCATTTTAGAATTCTGTAATAGTAGAAATAGCGGGAACAAACTTTAGCCTAAATATACACAACTGGGCTCAGTTTTTAAACACTGCTTTGGGAGGCCCATTTATCAAAGTTTGAATTTCAAATTCACGTGTTTTTTTTTTTTTTTTTTTTTTTTTTTACTATAATAAATTCGAAGATACTCGAAATTTGGTAGGTTATTTAAGAAAAAAATCCAATAGCTAAAACTCAAACCAATATTGCAGACCCAAAACTCGAATCTAATATGAATCCATAGACCAAAAAGAGGTTTTTTTTTTTTTTTTTTTTTTTTTTTTTTTTATCCGTCTGGAAAGATAAAAACTTGTGTCAAAAAGGCTAGTAACATCTTTAAATTGATCACTGGACCTCTCCTATTCAGCAGGTTTAAGGTGTCAAATTGTTGAATTCGAATTATAGGGTAAAGGTTTGCTAAAACTCGAAATTCAAATCAAAATTTGAATCGCGTTTGGATAATTCACTATTCGAATTTGAGAGTTTTGACCAAAAAATAAAATCGTAAATTTTCAATTCGACCCTTAAATGAACAGTAACACCAAAAAATGAAAGTGTTTTAAAGTAATGAAAATATCTTATACTGTTGCCCTGCACTAGTAAAACCGATCTGTTTGCTTCATATAAACAAGCTGCTGAGTAGCAATGGCGGAAATTGAAAACGGCTATATGGCACAGGTTAACTAATGGATAACAGATATCCCCATTAGACAGACCGCTTATTTGCTATCTGCTGTGTAACCTGAACCTTTTCTCCTTTGATTGTCTGTCCCCATTGCTACACAGCAGCTTAATTTATATAAACAATAGTAGTGTTTCTTAAGCAAATACAGCAGTTTTACCAGTGCAGGGCAACACTGCATTTTATTTTCATTACTTTAAAACTTGTTTTTTGACGTTACTGTTCCTTTAATAAATCTTTCCCTAGGTGTTGTTAAATCACCAAGTGTGTTGCTTCTTGCCTTATTTACAAACTGAATACGTGGAATTGCTCTGGGAACTATGTCAGTGTGATTGTGTTGTGGGTTTTCTTTTTAACTTTTGAAATATTTGAAAGTTCAGTTCAAGAACCTTGTGTGAACGCACATGACTTTGGTATAACAGTCGGAGAGCCAAAGGTTTGACATCCTAGAATAGTTGCATATTTAATGGATTTGGAGGTGTACTGTTCCTCAAACCTCATGATCTGTGCTATACAAAGGGATTCCAGTGGTGGAGAAAGAATTCATGCACAGAGTTAAGGTATTTGCACTCTTCCCTTTTGTATGCAAATCTGCTCGAATAAAAGCCTCTTAATAAAGATTTTTGTTCTGCACCGTAACCTTTTACAAGTAAACTGTTGATTAAATTACATTAATTTGCATCTTAAAAGATCTTTATTCTTCCAAGTGTAATGCAACCAGCAGGCTTATTGTAAAACCATTTGGAGTTTAATGCAAATACATGAACACCTTTTTTTTTTTTTAAATGGCTTCCTCTGCTTTGTGCCAAGTTAATGGTATTTATACCGCCCTCCTGGGTTTTGATTTATACCTGACTGTCTTGTTGCCAGTTTGCGTGTATTGATCAGGGAGGTTTCAACTATGTTCTCAATGTAAAATGATGAATTGCCTTTGTTCAAGGTGTATTATAAAAGAAGTACTGGCAAAGCTGTATGGTGTTTAATTTAGTACTAAAATGCCTGCACTCTAGTCACATTTTGCTTATCATCTAGCTATAACTTCAAGGTGTTTTGTTTCATTCTTTAGGGCTAGTCCACAAGAGGAGATTCAGGGAGATTTAGTCGCCTGGCGACTAATCGCCTCGTCTTTTGAGCAACTATCTCCCTGAACTGCCTCAGCGTTTTTCCCCATAGGCTACAATGAAAAGTCGCCTGCGCTAATGCACACGCAGCGATGCGTTTTCAATAGTTGAAAAAGTTGCCTCAGTGAGGCAATTTCAGGCGACTATAGAAAACGCATCGGCGCGTGTGCATTAGCGCAGGCGACTTTTCATTGTAGCCTATAGGGAAAAACGCTGAGGCAGTTCAGGGAGAGTTGCTCAAAAGACGTGGCGATTAGTCGCCAGGCGACAAAATCTCCCCGAGTCTCCTCGTGTGGCCTTACCCTTAAACTTCTCTTTATCTAGCCCTGCTAGATATGAGCGATCCTTTTAAAAGTGCGATTTTAATATTTTTCCTACAAATACTACAAATGTTAATTTTCAAAAGATCCTTGTTGATTGGCAGATAATTCTGTAATCGCTGCTATGGTGCTTGGTCTTCAGATGTAAAATAAATATCGGTCTTTCAGAATGAAACATTGGCCCAGTGGAAGAAGTACCAAGCTGGTAGCATCTCTGCAAACAAATCCATGCAGGTCTGGACTCCTGGTTCTTACCCTATAAAATGTGATTGGGCTGCACCAAATGTAGAAGTCTGAACTTTTTTTTTTTTTTTGCAATGAACAGTTAAATAAAAAGTGAAATTACAGGTGGTAGTGTGCATTTCACTCTTACAATAGATTTTTCACTTGCACATTGTTTTTTTCCGTTGACCTATTTGTATCAGTCAGTTTTTCCTTTGACCGACTGAGGTAAAAACCTCTGTCTCGTAGTAAAGATTAGCCTAAATACATACTTTGGAATTTAATGCAGTACGTTTAAGCAGAGTTAATCATTTTAGCTGGTAGACGTAATTTTTTTTTTTTTAATTTATCGTTAAGGCATAGCAGTCAACTTTGTTAAAGTTCTATTATCTGTGAAAAGCCCCAATCTCAAGCATTCTGAGTAAAAAAAAAATAAAAAAAAAACACAAGTGTGTCTATTTATATTCTACATTTTTGTACTTCCAGTTCTGCATATGACAACTTTTCAGTTCAGAATTCAGTGACAAAGAACTGAATATGAAAGCATATAGGGAAAATTGATTTTTCTATGTTAGTTTATTTATGGTTTAAAGATACACTTGGTAAAAACATATCTGTCTATCTTTGGGCTGGAGAAAGCCCCTTCATATCATGCTGTAGCCTTGGCTTATCTGTGTTGTTGGCAGCATGGATGATTGAGGAGTCACCTTTTAAAGTTGTCATCCAATGGCAGCTCCTCCATTAAGGAGCTTTTGCTCTTACTCATGCCACTGAGGGCTTGATACAGAATGGCTACTGCACTTATATAGACCTTGCCAGCATGTTTACTAGTAGCTGGAAAATTAAATATAAGGCAAAAGTACACAAAACCATGGCTCTACGCCAGTGATCCCCAACCAGTGGCTGACGAGTAACCTGTTGCTCACCAACCCCATGGTTTTTATAAAATGTATAAATAAGAATTCTTAGACCAGTAAAAACTAACTGATGATTAGTTGATGTTGGTTACTGGACCAGTGCAAATATGAACTGTTAATGTGTGTTTTAAAGGAACCGTAACACCAAAAAAATTAAAACATTTTAAAGTAATTAACATATAATGTACTGTTATCATGCACTGGTAAAAGTTTTGACTTTGCTTCAGAAAGACTAGTATAGTTTATATAAATAAACTGCGATGTAGCCATTCAAGCTGGAAAAAAGGAGAAACGGCACATGTTACTTAGCAGATAACGGATAAGCCCTTTCCAATACAATGGTGTTTTATCTGTGATATAACCTGTGCCCTTTTTCCAGCTTGGATGGCTGCCCCATGGCTAAACAGCTTGTTTATATAAACTATACTAGTCTTTCTGAAGCAAACAACATAATTTTTTTCAGGTGCAGAGAAACAGTACATTATATTTTAATTACTTGTATACACTTTCAGATTTTGATGTTACTGCGCCTTTAAGCCTGACCTCTGCCCTTTTCAGACCATTCTAATTAACAGATCCATTTAGTATGATATTTGCCTTTTTGGGCCGATACACTACCATCTCCCAATACAGTTGCATCCCAAGCCAACACCCGTCTGTGTGTGAACATTTCTTATTTGAATTTAGACCCACAGAAGAGCAGCTTTGTAAACGTTGCACCCCCGAGTGTGTGGATATGCTTCCCCATTAGGAATCTCATCACTGCGCATCCTGCTGCTTTTTGTATTTGCTGGATTGCTCCCTTCATGAGCTTCCGCAGCCTCTCGCTCAGTCTCTCATGGACCGTCTGAATTAAATTAGCTATTCATTACATGCGAAGGCGTAGCAGACTGAACAGAGCCCTGCTGAGAGAGGCTGCTTCTCTACATGTCAATTCCCAACAAAAGCATCTGCTACCTTCCCACTATGTATATTTAATGTCGCTGCATAATGGCCAACATTATGCACTGCTCTTTGCTTGTTCAGCTGTAATGTAATCGGGGCTAGAATGGCTCTGGAAGAATCCCTTTGAAATCTGGGCCGTTTCATAGTCTGTGGTGCCCTGCAGCACATGGGCAGTATGGATCCTCTATCCGTGCTCAGCTGATCTTTATTGTGCAGTCTTTAGGCCTCTACTAAATGTCAGCAGCCTTACTGAAACCATCTAATATTCAAAAAAACGCGTGTGTTTTCAATAGGTTTGGAACACCTCTTAAAGGAACAGCTCAGTGTGAAAATAAAAACTGAATATATATACTGTGCAAAATAAATGTTTCTAATGTAGTTAGTTAGCCAAAAATGTTATGTATAAAGGCTGGAGTAACTGGGTGTCTAACATAACAGAACACTACTTATTGCTTTTCAGCTCTCTAACGCTCAGTGAGTTTGCAATTGATCCTCAGCATTCAGCTCAGATTCAAAAGCAACAGTTATGACCCATGTGCCCCCTCTTCAAGTCACTGATTGGTTACTGTCAGGTAACCAACCAGTGGAAACAGAGCTGCAAAGCAGGAAGTAGCGTTCTTGCTATTATGTTGGACATCCAGTCACTCCAGCTTTTATACCTTACATTTTTTGCTAACTAACTATATTAGGAACATTTTTTATTTTACACAGACCCACTTTTATTTTTATACTGAAATATTCCTTTAAAATGCTTAACCCCATTGGCACATTCAGTCTCTGTGGTTTAGGATGAATTTGGGGAGACTCCTGTATTTAGCCAGCCGTACGAAAGCATATAAAGCTGTTGACGTTCTCCCTCCACCCAAAATGGCCTGTGTTGTTGATTTTACATTAAAAGTCTGTTTATATTCTAAGTATAATGATCTGTGTTGTGTGCATTAACCTGCAGGGCTGAAAATGCTCTAGTGAACTCCTCCAGTTCCATCATACATCTGCAATACCCCAGAGTGTGGCTAATGTATGCAATGTCGGGCTGTTATGTCATAACGCCTGTATCTGGATGAGTGATGACGGACGTGATTTCTTTGTACATGGACTGGAGAGTAAAGGTTTAAAATCTGTGGATGCGGCTGGGAGTATATCATTTTCATGGCCTGTTCCTTACTCTCCCTGGAAGGTCTCTTGTGTGTCTTTTCCCTTCCAGTTGCTCCTGAATGTTACGTTTTGTTATTTCAAGCATGCTTGTGATTTACACTTTGGGACGTGGGGCTGGCCAGAGTCGCTCATAAAGAAACACTCAGTACCTCTTTTCCATCTTGCATTAAAAAAAGTGTTTTATTCCCTCACACCCCCCAAGTAATGTAAACCAGTGTACAGCTGCGCTGCTTTCCCTTACTGCTGAATCATACCAAGAGTATGCCCTGGCGCTCAGCATCCAATGCCTGCAATTAATAACACTTTAATATTCAGCAGGCACATGATATTGACTGTGTTCCTCGGTTTTATGGGCGGTATACTGAAAGTCTTTCAACTGTTTTATTAAAAACAAAAAACACACACAATTGCTCATATTTGGTGGTCCTGCCCTCAAGCTCTTTGGTTTTGAACAAGGGTCTATAATTTATTTCTTTTATCCTTAAAGTTCATTTGCAGAAGGACCCATATCTTCCAAAGGGAACAGCCTATACTCTGATATTTGGCTGCTATGAAAACTTTAGAGAGATCCAAAAGTCTTCTGCCATAAACTAAAGCTTATAAGTGACTATTTTTTGTAGTATTGCAGTGGAGAGATATAACTTGAGTCAAAATTGCAGTTTCCTTATTTAATTTTCTTTTGTTTTTCATTTTTGTTTTGCCTTTGGAACTAATATCATTGCAGGTATTGGATCAGTTCTCTCCCTAATGACCAATTTAGTGCAATCTTTATTGGAAGCAAATCTAGTCTATTGGGTTTATTTCATGTTTAAATTATTTTGTAGTAAACTTAAGGTATGTAGATCCAAATTATCATTTATCTGAAAATCCCAGGTCCCAAGAATTCTGTATAATGGGTCAAATACCAGTATTATTCTAATGGGTTAATTATGGGAACTATTCAATATATAGACTCACTGATGTGACAAATACTGGAATACCTAATATTTTGCTTTATATGACCCAATTTTCAGTGTCTTATGGTGAACAACTCTTTTTCTTGTAATATTTAAAATCAATAAAACGTAGATTTATAAAAAAATGTTTAAAAAATCTTAGTGTTATATTGCATCAATTAATTACTATATGACTCCCCTACCGGAGCCTGAAGGTGATTTATGGTTAGGTAGGGAGACTGCATATTTATTTTACTAGGTACACCTGAGAGCCCAGATTGAAGGTCAGTTAGGGTGGGATTTGGGGTAAATATGTAATGGCTGTGTTTGTAGCTCTGGGGGCTTGAACTAACAGGACTTAATTCAGAAATGCACCTTATGTTACCAAGGGCAGAAAGAGAAGGGCTTGAAGGGTAATGAGACATGATGATTGGATGGTTATTTAGGCCCTCTGAACATTTTATATGACTGCAAAACCTTTATTTGTGTTTAAAAGATTGGTTGCCTTTAAGAATCAGGTTTTTTTTTTGTTTTGTTTATAATTTTTTTTTTGACTTACAGCTGTAAAAAAAAAATCTATATACTTTTTTCCTGTGTATTTCCAGAAGGACCATCTCCAAAACAGTATTTAGAATTGAATAAATATTTATAGTCAGCCAAATGATTAATTCTGCAGAGACAAGTAAAATAAGAGCTCCCACTTGTGTGCATAAATGCAAATACAGAACAGGCTATACCTGAGATCCCAAGGAATGGCTAGGTGCACCAAATACAATTTTATAAATAGACAAAGGCTGCCAAACATAGATCTAGCTTATTGGGCCTCCAAACATAGATCTAGCTTATTAAAATCCTCCTGATATTTGTTGGTAAATGTTAAAAATCCTGCTCGGTAACGACTGCATTGGTGTGATGGTCCTGTTCCACGGGGTCTGCATTTTTTTATTTATTTATTTTTTTTTTTAAGGAAATTCTATTTTATTCTTTTAACATAAAACAAACCATCCCAAACAAAAATAATATACATATCTCAGTTGTGATTGGTTATAATAGCTGCAACTATGTTGGTGCAGATACAGCGTCTTTTCAATAGCCATTTTCAGTAACAGCAGTTAATGGTGCCTATAGGGAAATGAGGCTGTAAAGCAAAGAGGTATAGGGCATGTGTGTTCCTGGGCGTCTGGGTCGCACCAGGCACCCCACACTTAGTCAGTTTTGTCTGGTGCCCCTCTTTCATACATCAAGGAAGAGCTCCGTCTATCTGATGTCTCCAGAAGGGTATGGTAGGAGGGGTATTACCCCATCCAGTGCATAATGACTTTTTTTTTTTTTTTTTGGCGTAGAACATAAGGGAGCGTAACAGAGTTCTGGCCACGTTGGTAGGTATTAGTTCGTCAATCACTCCCAGGAGGCATACCACCGGGTCAACTATTTGTGGTGTGCCCAGTTCGGTGGCTAGGGTCTCCATTACCTTGGTCCAGAATGACTGCACCGGGGGGCAGAACCAGATCATATGGATAGGGGGTCTGCATTTTTAAGAAGATGCAGAGTAATTCATGTCTAGGAATTGTCTTGTAACCTTTACACATGCACATTTTTAGTGCCACAGAAAGGAAAATAAGGGCAGTTTGAGCCCTCCTCAACCTTCTGATAACAGCGGAAAATATCACATCTTTCCTTCTATTAAGGTTTGAACTCTTACACCGGTGTTTGTCTGGTTGCATGACCTTTCCAACAAGAGCGCTGTGTTTCCACTTTAACTGGAAAACATCAGCAAACCATGTGATTGGTTCAGTATGCTGTAATTGTTGCTAAAATACAGATGCTGGTCCATCGGGGTTCAACATTGTCCAAATGGTTCCTACCCAAGTGCTAGTTTGTCATTGGATAGCATGTATTAAAGTTTTTATAGGGCAAGTAGAATGCAATGGTAGCTGCCCTGCCCGTGTATACTAATTTTATTGTTCTATAAATGTATTGTTACACACAGGCAGGGATTATTTAACCTTATTCATCTAATATGTTTTTATCAGGGGTGATGATGATATTTATTTTTTTGTCCCTTCTGATACTGAATCAACGATCCATTGCACTGTGCTGTGATAAAAATGGCACAATGCTGACCTGGCATTGCCAAGTAGTTGAGTTAACCATCTTTCAGACATCCCTTTATTTCTGGGAAGGCCAAATTGGTGTAAAGTGTAAAACTATTTCTTGTTGTATCTTGTAGTACATTTATGATAGAGATATTTTAGTGCAAGACATAGCTGTGCAATATAAACTTTCTTTATAGTCCCCTATCCCCCCCCATTTAATGTGAATGTGCCACTCCCCTTTTTTCCAATCAATGTGTTACACTTTAAGGCCCAATTATCAAAGGTCAAATTTCAAATTCATGTGAATCTTGTTAAATTTGAATAAACTCACAATTCGGTTGGGAGTTTAAGAAAAAATCAAATGTCTAATATTCAATCTAATATGGTTCCGATACTAATAGTTTTTCTCCCGGAAAAAACTCGATTATCAGACCACTAACATCTCCAAATGGCTCAACGGACCTCTGCCATTGACTTGTACATGAACTCGACATGTTTTAGGTGGCGAATATTCAATTAGGACTGTTTCCATTGTCGAGGTGTTTTAAATCTCGCATTTGAATTTACATTCAAATAGAGGGATTCAAATTTGAATGTGTGAATTTTGAAAAGTATTCGACCCTTGATAAATCTGCCCCCTTGTGTCTTATACCCCTTCACTCTATTGAGCCGAGCCTTCTCTTTCTCTTGGGTCAACATTTATTTGTAATCTGTATGTTTTAGGGATGCACCGAATCCACTAATTTGGATTCGGCCAAACCCACTATTCCTTCGCAAAAGATTCGTCTGAATATCGAAGCAAATCTGAATCCTAATTTGCATATGCAAATTAAGGATGGGAAGGGGAAAACATTTTTTGCTTCCTTGTTTTTTGTGACAAAAAGTCAAATTGCTAAGATATGCAAATTAGGGGTCGGTTTCGGTTCTTTATTCGGCCAAGGATTCGTTGGTTCGGCCGAATCCAAAATAGTGGATTCGGTGCGTCCCTAGTTCTGACTGCTGACACAATAAAGCAGAAACTGGATTTAGAAGAGAAACTACTTGGTTCCAACCAGGGGCTTGACAGGCAGAAACAAATGTTGATTGCAATTGCATTTACAAATTACTTTTAAACCATTGAAAACGTCATGATGCATTAATTATTCTTTCATTATGGAATAAATGGTTTTATGTTTATGAATTATAAAACCTCTATTAAATATCTGGGTATTTTTTTTTTAATTAATATTTTTTTCCCTGTTTGTGTCTTCACTGTCAGGTTTTCACTTGAGCGGCACAGTGACGGAGCCCGCCATGCAGTCAGAGCCAGGAACAGTTTGCAATGTAGCAATCAGTTTTGATCGTTGCAAGATTACCTCAGTGACCTGCAGCTGTGGAAACAAGGACATCTTTTATTGCGCCCATGTTGTGGCACTCTCCTTATACCGCATCCGCAAGCCTGACCAGGTCAAACTGCATCTTCCTATTTCAGAGACCCTCTTTCAAATGAACAGAGACCAGCTGCAGAAATTTGTACAGTATTTGATCACAGTTCACCACACTGAGGTTTTGCCAACGGCTCAGAAGTTAGCAGATGAGATTCTGTCGCAGAACTCTGAAATCAATCAAGTTCACGGTGAGTGGTGCTTCACGTGGAGGTGACCTGGGGGATTTTACGTTTAGTTGCCCTTGGTTTTCTTATGCATTTTGCATTTGGTAATTATTCATTACAATTGACAAAACTTATGGTCGGCACAAGCCAAATTTATTGCAGTAATGTTAAGAGGGGATATAACTGTCTCTTTAAAGGGCAACTATTGCGAAAATGAAAATTTTTAAGGAAATTTAAAGTAAGGAACTTTCTAAATACAATCAATTAAAAAGTCTGCATTGTTTCTGAAATAATCAAGTTTATATTCACTATTCCTCTCTCAGCATCTGTTTCTCTTCATTCTGTCTTCATGCAGCAATTGGGTGTCCGATGAATGATCCAATATATCTTATAGGGAGGCTCCCTTTCCTAGCAAATGAATTAGAGCTCACTCAAATAACGGATTCCAGTACAAACAAAATCTAACAAAATAACTGCCTTTTGCACAAATTCTACATGTAGAGAGACAGGATTTCTGGTGATTTTAAGAGGGAGCTCTAATACATCTAGGCAAAAGTAGCCCCCTATAACATATATTGGATCATTCACCTGACACCAAACTCCTGAATGAAGACGGAATGAGGAGAAACCCGATAATGAGAGAGGAATAGTGAAGATAAACTTGATTATTTCAGAAAAGGTACATCATTTTAATTTGATTGTATTTAGAAAGTTTCTGCAGTATGCTGAAGCTAATATTACATTTTCATTTTCGTGATAGTTCCCCTTTGAATACATAAATCCGCAGTGCACCTCAATGGTTATATAGGACATACACATGGGAAATTAGACATGGTGCAAAATAGGAGACCTTGGGGTGCAAAGAGTGAAATCTCATAGAAGTAGTATTGACAGTACAAAGAGATAAAGGAACATCAAAGTTGTTTTGGAAAGTTCAAAGAGAACTGTTAAGGGAGTAAGAAAGAATAAAACGGTACAAGTGATTTGTAAAGTATCGTCTTTTTCTGACAAGTGAAAGTTTGCCTATTGAATCTGGTTGAGGACATGAACTAAAATGTTGATCAATAAATGATGCATGTTCTTCATTTATAAGTGATTCTGACACTTGCAAACCAATGTGCTGACCATGGATTGTACAGGAAAATAATACAAATTCCCCTTTTAGATTTGACCGTGTCAACAAGCCTATTGACTGATTTTAAGCCATACTCCCTAACGTGTATCTGGTTGGGGATTGGTTTAGACACACTGATTGCAGATCAGATCTGACATTTTATTTGCTGATGTACCATGCTGGAGGTATGGGCAAAGATTCTATATGCAAGTGACCCAGTGACCAATCCATTCTGTATCTGCTAATATATTTGCCAGAGGTATATTTGTAATTAATATTTGCGGATTATGGGTCTTTGTATAATTTGGATCTACGTCCCTTAAAGGAGAATGAAAGGTACATTTTAATACTTATCTCTAAGGGGCAGATTTATCAAGGGTCGAATTTCAAAGTTAATACCTCGAAATTCGACCATCAAATTAAAATACATCGAATTCTAACTCTTTTTCATTGAATTTGGCTATTCTACGGTCAAAGTAAAATCAAACGATTAAATCCTTCGAATCAAACGATTTTATCGTACGGTCGAACGATTTTTACTTCGACTTCAAAAATTTAGAAAAATGCTGTAGCTGGTCCCCATAGGCTAACATAGCACCTCGGCAGGTTTAATTTGGCGAAGTATTGAAGTTGAAGTTTTTTTAAAGAGACGGTACTTAGATTATCGAATATTCCAACTATTTTTACTTCGAATGGAAGTAAATTCGAAGTGGTAGTATCCTATTTGATGGTCGAAGTATCCAAAAATTACTTTAAAATTTTTTATTTTGAAAATTCCCTCTAATTCACTTCGACCCTTGATAAATCTGCCCCATAGTGTTGCTTTGGCGCACCCCTCCTGGACTGCAACACTTTCACGGACCAATTCTGTCCCCCGCACTTGCACTGTGCCATTGAACTTTTGTCCCCAAACTGTCTTTGCGGCCGCCGTGTTGGTCGTCGACGCATTACATCCTGTGTCTCCCTCTGTCAAGTTCGCATGCGCCAAATTGAGTCCTCCCCCCATGACCTCTCGCATCACACACACACACACACACACAAACAATCCCAAGGCATATTGTTTGCATTGACTCTCTCCACATGACCAGTTTATCATCAATCATATGGGGGAAGTAAAGTGGTGTATTGCGCCTGCGCAGGGCTTGCAGAATTACTACTGTGCACGTGCGAGCCCCGATAGAGCGATAGTGATGGGCGAATAAATTCAAATTCACTGTAAATTATTTTTTTTTTTTGGACATGCGTCTGAAAAGCCGCTTGCGTCAATCGCCGCATGTCAACACTATTCAGACGCCCATTGGCTTTAATGCCAGCGTCAAAATTGACATGAGCAACTTTTTGGATGCGCGTCAATTTAGATTTTCACAAATTTTTTTTGCATATTTTGGAATACAGCTTAAGGCAAATATATATAGGGGCACGATTCTTGTAAGTAGCTCTCCAAAATGTGGATTATATATACAACTTTATTTGATTTTTACCTTTCCTTCTCCTTTAAGTCTGCTAGAAAATCATTAAAATGTTATAACAAAGCAAATAGGTTGGTTATGCCTCTCATAAGGGTTCATTCCATCTTGGTTTGGATCAAGTACAAGGTACGGTACTGTTTTTTTACAGAGAAAAAGGAAATAATTTATAAAAATTATTTGGATAGAATGGAGTCTATGGGAGACATCCTTCCTGTAATTTGGATAACTGGTTTTCAGATAACAGATTCCATACCTGTACTTGGGACATTAAGTGAAACCGAAATGCACAGTGACACACTCCTAGTTCCCATGAACTTGGCAAGGATGCAAATGTTCAAACGTGTATCAGCTAAGCGTGGTGTTCAGGATTCCCATTTTGTCACTGAGTTTACAGTCTACTTTGCTAGCTATAGGATAGATTACTCTGGTAACCACCTTATATGCTTTGGGCTGCTTCAGTCTGTATTTTTAATTCTGCATTAAATACCAGTTTCGCGTTGGCACTCATTCCCAGCTTACCTTTTTGGTGTATATTCTAATTTGATTGGGTTTATATTGAACAAAATTTTAGGAAGCATTTGTTATGAGTTAAGACACCCAAATGTAAAAAGCACCATTGAGACTGATTCAGCTGAAATTAGCCTGAAAGCTGTTGGTTTATTTTCAAGTTTGGTGGGTCCAGCACAGGATGACGTGGCTTAGAAATAAACAACCAAGTCTGTGATGTCAGCTGATGGGCTCAAGGTTTAAAGGTTATGACCATTACCTGACAGCTTGTTCCACAAGTGCTGGGAACTGTTGCACCTATGCCCGACCAGAAAAACTGCAGCTATTTTCAGATTAAACTGTCTAATGTTCTAGATATAGTGATTGATATATTCATTTGTAAAGTGATAAGTTCCTTTTAGTGGATGCTTTTATTTTTTTTATTTTACTGTGTAATTACTTCCCCCTGTAATGGAATAAATGCTTCTGGGATAGTTTGTATGTCAATCCAATTTTACTGGGACCAGAATATACATATCTCTTATTCAAATTAATGCTTGGTTGCTAGGGTAATTTGGGCCCTAGTTACTAGATTTCTTAAAATGAAAATTGAAGAGCTGCTGAATAAAAAGCTAAATAACTCAAAAACCTTCAATAAAAAATTAAAATAAATTACAAATTCTCAGAATATCACTCTCTACGTCATACTTAGTTATCTCAAAGGTGAACAACCCCTTTAATGACCATATACATGTGTCTTGATGATCCAAAATTGGCCTCCAAACCAGGAACAGAAAAATGAGCAACATTAAAACGTAGTGGGTGGTCAACAAGCCAGTGGTAGGGTATCACAGCTTTAAATTGAAAGTGTTTCAAGTAATATGCACTGGTAAAACTGGGGCCTAACTGGTGCCTTCTGCAGGCAAGCAGTCCATATGTGACATATGTAACAACCATAGCCCTTGCTGTGCAGCCCTCATCACATTGTTTTTCATACTTGTGTAACTCCCCAACCCTTTCTACACTTGTGTCTCATGATAATAATGTTATGGAGGACCTCCACTTTAAAGGAACAGTTCAGTATAAAAATAAAAACTGGTTAAATAGGCTGTGCAAAATAAAAAATGTTTTCTAATATAGATTGTTAGGCAAACATGTAATGTATAAAGGCTGGAGTAACCGGATGTCTAACGGAACAGAACACTACTTCCTGCTTTTTAGCTCTTTAACTCCAATTAAGGCTCCCATAGACGCGAAGATTTTTCTTTGCCGAACGACCGATTTTAGGGAAATCCGACCAATCGTCAAATTATCGTGACGTTAGTGGGATTTGAAAGATTGTACATCTTGCGATTTTCCAACATCTGTCAGAAAATTGATCGGCCAGGTTAGAAATCTTTATTGGTCCCAGTTTGCAGGGCCAAGCAGGCAGCTACCCTTCAGTTTTGCTGGCAATATGCCTGAAATGGTCTTTTTAGTTAATGGACAAATTGTACATTTAAACTATCGTTTCGAGATAATTGTGGTCTCACGATAAAGAAAATATCTTTTAAAGATCTTTACATCTATGGCCAGCTTTAATCAGGGACTATAAGGGGGGGCACATGGTACATAATTGTTCAGTGAGCTTGCAATTTCCTCAGCATTCAGCTCAGATTCAAAAGCAATAGTTATGACCCATGTGGCCTCCTCAAGTCTCTGGTTACTGCCTGGTAACCAATCAGTGGAAACCAAGAGAGATGAAAAGCAGGAAGGAGTGTTCTGTTCTGTTATGTTACACTTCCAGTCTTTATACATTACATTTTTGACTATATTAGAAACATTTTTTATTTTTCACAGCCTATTTACCCAGTAAGTAAGCACAGGCCTATATATGGTGCAAATGCAGTCCTCAGCCAAAGATTGTACATCCATCTGCCCCCGCATTTTTTATGTAAATACAAAAACTGGGATAACATTCGGATTATCTAATTTTCTAAAAAGGCTGTCATGGCCCATATGCCGCTCACCATAAAGCACTTTTTGGTCCGGGTGCCTCCAGCCCCGGACCCTTCGTTTAAGCCTTGGGGCCGGTACGATCCACCCAATCTCCCCATAAACACTGCTGACACTAAGAAACGTAATCCGAACATCAACCATTTCAGCAGCACACTCCGGAACCACATTGAAGAACCGTACTACTTCCAGATCCTAGACCTCGGACGCTATGTTTGTATATCAGAAGTGTAAATGAAAATAAAGATTGTCAGCTTTTACCTGTGATCTGGAAGTAACACTGATTTTCAATGTGGTTCCAGAGTGCGCTGCAGAAACGGTTGATGCTCAGCTAAAGATCGCCTGATTATTGAACCATGGGCCAAATTTGAAACAAGCCAGTTTCATTTAACCACAAGGTGCCCAAATCAGCTGGAGAGCATTTTGTTTGGTTTAATGTACAAACAAGCGGGTCCTTGCATGTATGGTCTTTGACTGGGTCCCTAGGAGTTTAATTCTGTTGGATGAACCTGTGTTGGTGGCTTGTACCTTTCACACCTGCTTAGCTGGGGAATTCTTTTTCTCTTGTAAATGTGAATTGCTGTGCCTAGTTGTTTAGGGATTTTTTTCTGTCCATGGTTCCATTTAAAGCAGAAACATCTAGTGCATTTGTTGGTAATTCTAGAACATAGGGGACCTTTTTTTCGTAATTCTCTAGATAATGAACTAATTGGCATTGTCAGTAAGCCCACTCCACGTGGAGTAAGCCTGTATATGCCCCAATGTATGCTCCATGGAAACCTTCAATTAAAGCCTAGCACCATGTGGCAGGATCAGAAAAAGAGATTTCAATGTGGCCTCTTAATGGTTTCTCTGGCATAATGAAATATTTATAGCAAAGGAAGATGAAGTCTTATTGGTCGGAATACACCCAATCCAGTTATTGTGGCCCTTATTCACTAAGGATGTCACTTAAAGTGATACTGATACTAAAAAACTACTTTTTTAAAATATGAAAGTTACCTATAGGTCATGTTGATCATTTTTTGCGGAGAGGTTTGTTTTTGTAAGTTATTGTTAGTTGAAGTTTCTAAACCTGACTGTCCCATCTCAGCCTGTCGGAGTCTCTATTGCTAACGGACTTCTGCTGCACAAATATGGCAGCCCCCTCATACAGGAACATGGGACACCAGACAGTTAATGTAAAAGCATTGTGCAAATACTTTATGGCAAAGTTACAAGTTGCTTTTAAAGGCAAGATTATGATAGATGTAAAAAAAGTGTTTAATTTCTGGTGTCAATATCCCTTTAAGTTCTTATAGATACAGGAAATGCTGTTTAGTAAAACCAAATTAGAAGGGGGGGGAACATTAGAAGTGGCCTTGGAGTTCACATTTTATTGTAAGTTTTTTTTTTTTTTTCGTCAGCAGGGCCCTCTTTACCTTGTTATTGCTTGTATTTTTTATGTAATTTGTATGTTCAGTGTATACATCCATTTATTGTACAGGTATGGGACCTGTCATCCAAAATGCTCGGGACCTGGGGTTTTCCAGATAACTGATCTTTTTGTTATTTGGGTCTTCATACCTTAAATGTACTAGGAAATCGTGTAAACATTAGATAAACCCAATAGTTTTTTTAAAGTAATTAATTATATCTTAGTTTGGATTGCGTACAAGGTACTTACTGTTTTATCGTTACAGAGAAAAAGTAAATCATTCTTAAAAATGTGAATTATTTGATTATAATGGAGTCTATGGGAGAAGGCCTTTCCATTATTCAGAGCTTTCTGGATAATGGGTTTCCGGATAACCGGTCCCACACCTGTACTAGACATTTATGTAAACATTAAAGGGGTGGTTCACCTTTCAGTTAACTTTTAGTATGTTAAAGAATTGCCAATTCTAAGCAAATTTTCAATTGGGCAATTATTTATTTTTATAATTTTTTAATTATTTGCCGTTTTCTTCTCTTTCCAGTTTTCAAATGGGGGTCACGGATCCTATTTAAAAACAAATGCTCTGTAAAGCTACAAATGTTCAATTATTGCTCTTTTTTATTACTACTCTTTCTATTCAAGTTCTCTCCTATTCATATTCCAGTCTCTTATTCAAATCAATGCATGGTAGCTAGGGTTATTTGGGCCCTAGAAACCTTATTGCTGAAATTGCAAACTGGAGAGCTGCTGAATGAAAATCTAAACTACCACCAATACAAAATGAAAGTCAATAGCAAATCGTCTCTGAATATCACTCTCTACATCATACTAAAAGTTAATTCAAAGGCGAACAACCCTTTAATTTGATTTTTAGCAAAAACTCTGTTCCAAATTATGGAAAGACCCTTCTTCAGAAAACCCCAGCTCCTGAGAATCCGGGATAATAGATCCCATACTTGTATTTTACAACTTTGTGTATTCTATATTTATCTAAGTGTGTCTTCTTTCCCATCTATGAGTCTTTAAAGAGGTCACTAAATTCTAAGGGGATATCTTATACAGGTATAGAGCCTGTTATCTAGAATTCTCGGGACCTGAGGTTTTCTGGATAATGGATCTTTCTGTAATTTGGATCTTCATACCTAAATTCTACTAGAAAATAATTTAAACATTAAATAATCTCAATGGGCTGGTTTTGCTTCCAATAAGGATTAATTATATATTAGTTGGGATCAAGCACAGGCTACTGTTTAATTATTAGAGAAATCATTTTTTAAAATTTGGATTGTTTAGATAAAATGGAGTCTATGGCAGATGGTCTTTCCATAATTCAGAACTTTCTGGATAACGGATCCTGTACCAATAATATAAAACACTGGCCCTCTAGATACTGAACTACAACAGCTAGAGCTTCTCTCTGGACATCTTAGTCGTGCCATATCGTAATTAATCTTGGTTGATGAGACATTATTAAATTAGCATTTATAAGTATAAGTATAAGTATTTTTACAAATGTGCTAGCCATATTTACTGGATTTTATGAGCAGTGTTAAAAATGGATTGCAGGTACAGGTCTGTCACTGATCTTCATCTGTCCCTGATGTACTGGCGGCAATAGCAGGATAAAGTATGTCTCAGCCAACAAGGTGTTCAGCCAACTTTGCCCGGAGCCCCTGTTGTGGTTTTTTTTTTCACCCAACCTGTATAACATTTTCAGATGGGAGCTAATAAGGCAGGAAGAATGGCCTAATTATTCAGAGAGTGGAGTTGCTTGTTTAGCTGAACAGTAGTTCTTTGTTAGGAGTCTGCCTCTACCTTGGGGCTCATGAGCTCACTGCTCAGGTATTCTGTGAGTGATTTGGGCTCTGCTCAGCAGACACAGGTGTGTTGTACAACTATTGCTAATGCATGTCTAAAACCCTGTTAATCCATCAAACAAAGAGGAACACGTTACTACTAAGTAGGTCTTTATTTACATTACACTTTTTTTTTCTAATATACCGGTTTGTCTTCAGAGGTCAAAAACTATAAAAAAAAAAAATTGAATAATGAAGCCCAATTGAAAAGTTGACTAGAATTGGCCAATCTATAACATGCTTAAAGTCTAAAATAGACTAATGCTAGAAATGCTGTATTTTGTATACTAAATATAAAGATGAACTTACTGCACCCGAAGCCTAATAAAACAAATTAATTATGCTTTCAAAGTTGGCTGCAGGGGGTCATCATCTTGTAACTTTGCAACACCCCGACCACACACATGCTCAGTGTGGTCTGTCCTTCAGTTTGGAGGTTAAACTTAGGGGTCATTACAAAACAGCACAAGTCAAATAATTTCTGCCATAGAAGCCGATACAGCAAGACTGATTAATAATCAGAATATACAGACTGCACTGGGTCCTGTATTGTCATGTAATCATCAATGTGGAATTTATCGTTTTTGTATTGTTTAATACAAACTTTCTTCAACTCTGCAGAACCAGTGGCTGCAGCAAAATAATCCTTCAATGAGAATCCCAGTTTCTGTTTAATTCTGGCTCCATGATGTATGTCTGTGGAGTTGGTAACAATAAAGTGGATGTAAAGGCAAAAATAAAATGCAATACAAATCTCTACACAGTCGCCGACTGCTCCACAGGGAAACAAACAAAGCTGCTGCAGTTCTGCATGGCTGGGAAGTAAGGCAGAGGCTCCCCTGCTGTTCATAAGTATGATTGTTTCCCTGCAGAGCAGTTGGGGACCGTCTGACAATTCCTATGCACAGCAGTAAATAAAGGGGGAATTTCACTGCATACAGTCAGGTTTCTTCTAAAACCTGTACACAGTTTGTAACTAGAGTATATTAGAGAGAGGTTTCTTTTTCATTAAAGAAAGTAAGTGTGATTTTATTTTTTTGCCTTTACATCCCCTTTAAGCTTTATTTCTCCTGTAAGCAGGTATAAACTTTGATGTGGTAAATATTCACTTGTCTCCTGCTGTGTTATAATCTTACCTTCATCTATCCGGTATCTCGTCGTTTTCATACACAAAATCAATGCTGATCCTGTGAGCACGATTCCTGATTATTCTTAGGTAAATTCAGTAAATAATTTGCATATTCATGAGATGTTTCTTAATATGTGTGCAGGTGCTCCAGACCCCACAGCCGGTGCTAGCATTGATGATGAAAACTGCTGGCATTTGGATGAAGAACAAGTCCAGGAACAGGTCAAGTTGTTCCTCTCCCAAGGAGGTTACCATGGATCAGGGAAGCAACTCAATTTGCTCTTTGCAAAGGTATGATCATATAATGCAGGACCCAACATTTGAAATAAGCATATGTATAAACCTGCAAGCCATGTTTTATGTCATGAAATCAAAAATACAGGGCAGAACTTTCTACATGTTTATAAAGACACATAGGGGCCGTTTCACTAAATTCGAGTGAAGGATTCGAAGTAAAACAACTTCGAATTTCGAAGTTTTTTTTGGGCTACTTCGACCATCGAATGGGCTACTTCGACCTTCGACTACGACTTCGAATCGAAGGATTCGAACTAAAAATCGTTCGACTATTTGACCATTCGATAGTCGAAGTACTGTCTCTTTAAAAAAAAGTTCGACCCCCTAGTTCGGCAGATAAAAGCTACCGAAGTCAATGTTAGCCTAATGGGAAGGTCCCCATAGGCTTGCCTAAGTTTTTTTGATCGAAGGATATTCCTTCGATCGTTGGATTAAAATCCTTCGAATCGTTCGATTCGAAGGATTTAATCGTTCGATCGAAGGAATAATCCTTCGATCGTTCGATCGAATATTTCAAAAGTGTGTATGCCAGACACAGAAATCTATGCAATTTTATATCACCCTGGTGCAAATTTTTTTTTTTTAATTCAGTGAGAGTAGAATGTAAGAACTTTCTTAGAAACCAGGGTAGTTTTAAGAAAAGTTATCTGAAAGCCTGTTATTCAGAAAGAAACATGGCGGTACTATTTGTGTGTTGACTGCAAATAAGTAAAGAAAATCCATAGACTCTTAGACCTGTTATCCAGAATGCTTAGGATTTTCCGGATAATGGATCTTTACATAATTTGGATCTTCATACCTTAAGTCTACTAAAAAATCATGAGAACATTAGATAAATCCAATAGGCTGGTTTTGCTTCTAATAAGGATTAAGTATATCTTAGTTGGGATCAAGTACAAGATACTGTTTTATTACAGAGAAAAAGGAAATAATTATTTGATTATAATGGAGTCTATGGAAGACAGCCTTTCTGTAATTCTGACCTTTCTGGATAACGGGTTTCCGGATCATATACCTGTATTTGAGTTCTACCATGACACCTGGAAGTACCAGAGCAGTTCTAAAGCTTAAGGCAGTTTGTATGAGTCCGCTTTCAACCATCAGTCTTCCTCAGTAGAAAATTGACTGAAGGTCTCTGGAGGCTCATTTGCACTTACTGGGTTATGTCTGTTCTGTAGAAGGCAAGTGACAATGAGCCTGAGCTGTCTCATATAGACTGTCTGACTGACTTCGGAACATAGGCATCTATTTACTGCTATTGTTTCCAGGTTGTAAAATGCCTGTCATGTAGAGAGTGTTAAATATAAATATATATTGTTTAATTATGCAAAAATGCTACTTTTTGTTTGCTATAATTTTAGTGCATGCTCTTTAAAATGTAAAACTAGGCATTAAAGATTATGTTCATCAAAAAGGCTGCAAGAGAAAGCAATTATTAATTGTGTGTTTTTGTTAATAAAATTAAAGAATGCATATTTCTATTAAGCACAGCTTCCTCTGCTACCATCCATGTAAGATACATATTGCTTCTACAGTAGTCTGTCTGGTATCAGTCACATGGATGCATGCTTCTAATCTTAGCCCATGTACTGCTGCACCTCTCTGCTTGCTTGGTATCATAATGATCTTTGGTCATTTTTGGCAGGTGAGGGAAATGCTGAAGATGAGGGACTCCAATGGAGCTCGTATGTTAACATTAATTACGGAGCAGTTCATGGCTGATCCTCGGCTTTCCCTTTGGAGGCAACAAGGCACTGCAATGACTGACAAGTATAGACAGCTCTGGGATGAACTAGGTAATTGATTTTATAAAATCGTATTTCATTTATAGCCGACCGATTTTGTTTGTAGGCTGGTTTTTATTAAAGTGATGATAAACAACTAAGTCTCGTAGGTTGGCTGATGGCCACAAATCCCTTGGCAGCTGACAGCTGCTTCAGTGCTTTTTCAGCCTTTTCTACTATAAATAAATGCCATAGTGTTGGTTCAGTCCTTTTTTCCCATCCTACATGTCGCCTAAAGCTTTCCTCCCAGTGACTGCTGATGAACATTATAACATTGCAATACTGTATGTATACAGCCCAGTAGTATCTGAATTTAGACTGTAGGAGCCTAGGTCAGTAATAGCAAATGGCAATGCAGTTTTTGTACATCCAATCGACAGCATTTTATTCCTTTGGGTGGGCTTACTACAGAGGGTGTTGCACAGAATAGACCCAAATAACGCCAGGCCCAAAGGGGTTGTTCACCTTTGAATTCACTTTTAGAATGATGTAGAGTGATATTCTGAGAATTTGCAATTGGTTTTCATTTTTTATTTGTGGTTTTTGAGTTACTTGGCTTTTTATTCAGCAGCTCTCCAGTTTGCAATTTCAGGTCCAAACTACCCAAGCATTTGAATAAGATACTAGAATATGAATAGGAGAGGCCTCAATAGAAAGATAAGTAATAAAAAGTAGCAATAACAACACATTTGTAGTCTTACAGAGCATTTGTTTTTTTGGATGGGGTCAGTGACCCCCATTTGAAAACTGGAAACAGTCAGTCATAAGAAAAAGGCAAATAAAAAAACTATAGAAAATAAATAATGAAGACCAGCTGGAAAGTTGCTTAGAATTAGCCGTTCTGTAACATACTAAAAGTTAACTGAAAGGTGAACCACCCCTTTAAATTATGTGGTGTGCAGTCTTCCACCATATTTAAACTCAGTAGAATGGTTGATTGTGAAACCTCATTTTGCAAACCTATAGCTTTCTGGTCACTGATGTTTCAGATCTAGTTATCCAGCAGCGACACCCAGTCCTACAGTAATTACCTTGTTGGACCCCTGAGTGTAAAAACAGGAAAAAAAACAATCTCTGGGAAATCACGTGGGAGGCACCAGGACCTAAAACTATTGCACCTGGAAGAGTCTCAGATGTTCCAGTGTAAACTTCTCTGTTTTTCTGAGCTTATTGGCTTGTCATTATGTCTAGGAAATACATCCCCAGAGGATGGATTATGTATAGTCTAGTCCCATGAGACAGCCTTGTAAACGGGTGGGGGGGGGGGGGAAATAGGTCTGGTAACTGCTGTTCTGGTTTCACCCCCTGAAACCAGAACAGTGATAACAGGCACAGCAATGTTCTCTCCAGCAACTTTCAGAGAGAGTTGCAATGTGTATGGCCAGTGGGGAGGAATTAACACGGGCTGGCCTAAGAATAGTGTTACATTTTAGTATCCATGTACAGGGTAAAAACGATGTCCTTCATTGGCCGCAAAAAAATTGGCAAACACTAGATGAATAGTGTAATAGCCTTCATTAAGTTATTTAAAGGGGGACTATCACGAAAATTACAATTTAATATAAGCTTCAGCATACTGAAATAAGAAACTTTCTCAATACAATCAATTAAATATTCTGTACGGTTTCTGAAATCAAGTTTCTCTTCACTATCCCTCGCTCAGCATCTGTTTCTCCTCATTCTGTCTTCATGCAGCAGTTGGGTGTCAGATAAATGATCCAATATATCTTATAGGGGGGCTCCTTTTGCCTAGAAGATGTATTAGAGCTCACTCTATAAAAATCACCAGACATGTCTCTCTACATGCAGGATTTGTGCAAAAGGCAGTTATTTTGTTAGAATCAGTTATTTGAGTGAGCTCTAAAACATCTGCTAGGAAAGGGAGCCCCCCCCCTATAAGATATATTGGATCATTCATCTGACACCCAACTGCTGCATGAAGACAGAATGAAGAGAAACATGCTGAGAGCGGAATAGTGAAGATAAAATTGATTATTTCAGAAACAATGCAGAATTTATAATTAGATGTATTTAGTAGGGATGCACCGAATCCACTTTTTTGGATTCGGCCGGACCCCCGAATCCTTCACGAAAGATTCGGCCGAATACCGAACCGAATCCGAGCCATAATTTGCATATGTAAATTAGGGGTGGGAAGGAGAACATTTTTTACTTGTTTCCTGACAAAAAGTCACGCAATTTCCCTCCCGCCCCTAATTTGCATATGCAAATTAGGATTCGGATGCGGTTCGGCCAGGCAGAAGGATTCGGCCGAATCCTGCTGAAAAAGGCAGAATCCCGAACCGAATCCTAGATTCGGTGCATCCCTAGTATTTAGAAAGTTTCTTATTTCAGTGTGAGGAAGCTTGTATTACATTTTTATTTTCTTGATAGTTCCCTTTTAATGAATGAAACAAATATTTCTCATAAAAGATTTTTCAGCAAACAACTCCAATGTTTGGGGTCCTTCAATAGACTGACCATTCTATTTCCCATCCTATCCTGTTTACTCTGGCCCTTTGTTTGACTAGCTACATGCATACCCCAAAGTGGTTTTGACCATTCTTTTTCCCTGCCTAGCTGGCAATTGCTCTTTAGCTATTCTTACAGCTTAGCTTGAAGCGTTTATAGCCAAATGTGTTGCTCCAGTCTATTGGACCATCATGGTGGTTGAGAAAAGATATTTTGTGTATGTAATCAAACTGGAAACCAAGATTTCTGCTGTTTAAATATCGACTTTTGACCCGTGGGTCATCATTCTGTTATATGTGATGTGTGGGGTTCTGCCAAACGCATTGTGGAAGGTGTAGGTGTAAAATTAGAATGTGTCGCTGGGCTGACTAGGAGAGACAGTGTCCTTTATTGCAAAAAGCCATTTGAAGAGCATTCCCGGTTCAATGCCCGGAACATCAATCCATTCTGCTAGCACAAATGGGAAGGTGTCTGCAGGCCTTTATTTGAAGACTAACTCTCTTTAATGTGAGAAAGGAGAAACTCAGAAGACTGCTATGCTCTGCCAGATGCCTGACTGGACTGAATTTTGCTGGCAAATGGGAACTGCAAATTAATTGGTGTTTTCTGCTCACTCCTGGCTGTGAAATGAAATTGGAAGCCCTTTGGCCACACGGAGTACATAGGACCTGAATACAAATGTTACACGTCACCACTGGGATTCACTGGCGGACAATGGCATTCTCACAAACACCCCGATCATCTAAATATGGGGATTATATTCAGACTAAAAGCTCCGTTTGCAGTTTGCTGCAATTCATATGTTGGCTTAGCAGTAGATAAATGACAAATTAAATGGAAAAAGTAGCCATGTTATTCTTAACCTGTAATGCAAAACAACCTTTCATTGGTACTCTCATGCCATAAATGAATCATTATATACTTGTCAGCCTTAAAACAAGCGATAATTGGCGCAGCTACTGTTATCAAAGTGAGGCCATTCATTTGACAGTTTAATAAAGCTGAAATTGTTAAATTAAATCCCAGAAGCTTAATTTGATGGCAGCAGCCAGGTAAAAGAATTTGAGGCCAGCGTTTGTATCTGGGCGAGCTGACAAGTCCTAACAGCTTGTTAGCACATAGATTACTACTTGCAAAACCTCGTCTCTTTATGTAGGCATGTTCTACAGAATTGTTTTCTGGTCTAGTGCATGACTTTATGGTGCTATTGTTTTATGTTTATTTTTTTAAAAGGCTCGGTAAAACCTGCAAAATATCATGACCATATATAAATATCATATATTTTTTAAGTATATGTATGATGTTGGATTGTATTGGTTTGTATCTGGTATCTTCCTACTCTTAAGCAAAATATCTAATGGTAGATACTTTTACTTAGGACGTTAGTGCGTATTTGTGTTTATAGAATAATTAAATCCCAATTTATAATATATCTAGGTGATTGTATGAGACTAAGTTTATTTTTATTTTTTTTGATGTGTCATGAAAGTCAGGGGGTGACTGACAATTAGCATTTTTGAATATTAGTGCTATACTTGTTCCCCTTTATAGATCACTGGAAATGTGTTGACATTGTGTTTTTTATTTTTCCAGTGTTTATATGCTTTGAAACCCCATCAACCCAAACAGCTCATTAAAATTGACAGTGTAATTTCTTAACCCTGCGACCACAGATTAACATACTGGCAGGCCACCAGCATCTGTGGACCCAAGGAAAGGTCCCCCCGGATTTTCTGGGTACAAATATGGGATCTGTTATCTGGAGCCCTTATCCAGAAAGCTCCCAATTTACTGGAAGGTCATCTCCCATAAACTCCATTATAAGTAAATCATTCACGTTTTAAAAAATTTATTTTTTTTCTCTGTAATAATAAAATGGTACCTTGTATTTGATCCAAACTGATATACAATTAATCCTTATTTGACACAAAACAATCTATTTATTTAATGTTGAAATATTTTTTTTATTTAGTAACTTAAGGGTTGTGACACATGGGCAGATTCAGGGAAATTTAGTCGTCTGGCGACTAATCACCTCTTCTTCTGGGCGACAATCTCTCCGAACTGCCTTTGCGTGTCTTCCCGTCCGTTATAATGAAAAAGCACATGCGGCGATTCGTTCTCCGAAGTCACCCCAACTTGCCTCACGAGGAAACTTCTGGCGACTTCAGAATACAAAGCGGGGAGATTGTCGCCCAGAGGCGATTAGTCGCCAGGTGACTAAATCTCCCCAAATCTGCCAGTGTGTCTCAACCCTAAAGGAGAAACAAGCCCTTAATAACCCCCTCCCCCGGGCAAATGCTCCTAACTCTTTACTTACCCCTTCATGCAGATTCTGTCCAGTGTAGTTCACGACAGCCATCTTATTCTCTTCAGTAATCTTTGGAATGAGACCGGCAAATTGTGCATGGCAATTTTCTGTTCCGCGACAACTGCACATGTGCCCAAAACTTGCGATAATTGCAGAAGCGCCGGTCTCATTCCGAAGATTACTGAAACGGCTGAAGATGGTGCTCGTGAATTCCGCTGGACAGAATCTGCATGTAAGGGTAAGTAAGAGTTAGGGGCATTTGCCCAGGGGGCAGCTAGGCTGGGGGGTTGGAGAGAGGGGGTGTATGTAGGGTAGTGTTTTTTTTAAATTAAGGGTTTGTTTCTCCTTTAAGGTATGGGAATCCAAATTACGCTAAGATCCCTTATGTGGAAAACCTCGGGTCCCGTGCATACCTTTACTAGCTGCTACAGGCTTGACATCAGCATTAGTGCTTTCCTGAGGATATGCCACTATCCGTTCTTCTGGTGTTTTTAATATGGCAGTTCTGTTGTAATTTGCAATTATATTTAAGGCACATATTGTACCTTCAGAAATGCAGAGAGCTGTGTTTTTGGGTTTTCTTACACCTACAGTATATACGTATGACGACTACTGCAACTACTGCAACTAAAAATAATAATAGTCATCGTTCATTTTTTTATCTGTGGAAAAAAATAATTGTAGTGTGTGCTTATTGTGATAGAGTTGGACATACAAGATACTCTATCCTGTGTTGGCTTTGTAGGATTTAAATATATGACCAATGTCCAAAAATGATCAAAGTTTTTAAAAAATAATTTTTGAGGAAGACCAACCTGAAAATGTATGGGAAACATACTACCTGAAGGGAATGCTTTTATTTTTAGTCCTTCCACACGCAATTTTCTTCCGTTTCTTTGGCTCCCAACCCCCCACTCGTAAATAGAATGCAATGCTCAGAAGAGCACGGACTGCCCCTTGCCATCAGAAATCTATTGCATTAATCAACCAGCCAGTGTGAAATGCATGGGGAGTGATTATACTATCATGCACAATACAATCAGCATGAAGCACTTGTCAAGACCAATACATCAACGTTTAATTCAGTAATAGAATGAATTGGAGCAAAATGAGACATTCTGTTCTTGTAAGAAACACAGCCCTTAGCACAGGTTCTTTGTGCGCCGTGCATTCAAGTCATTGTGATTTCACCCATTATCTGCTGTGGCGTCTTCTTGTTGTTGTTAGCCCCTTTTGCATCAAATTGCTTAACAAAACAACTGGATTTGCTCCGTGCCTTAAGGAAAACGTGTCCATAGGACCCCTGGAATTGCTTAATCTGCTCTAATGGGAAGGCATGAAAAACAAAAATGCAAGTGCAGTGAATTTGTAACCGTTCCAGAACTTACAGGAACAGTAAATCTAGATATGGCTAGAGTGGCTGCCATTTCTTGCTCAGGAAGCTGTAACCAGAATTACCAATAGCAGGAAGTGATGACTGAACAGGTTCATGACTTCTGAATTGCTTCCTGGAAGTTTTATTTTCACACATTTTGGGCTAGAACATAAACTAAAAATTTAAGAACAGAACAACATTTTTCATCCTCCTGATGTTAAAGATTAAAGAGATTTCTCTTGAGTTTTATAATTGCTATTTAAAATTTAAAAAAAAAAGTTATGATGGGAAACTTGCAATGTGCAAAACTACAAAAATGTAGTTCATAACATGCAATCCTCAAAATTGCACCCATGAAAGATGGCAGCACAGGCTACATTTTCTGTCCGTTATCTGGCACCAAACTGATTTTCCCTTTTTTTTCTTTGTTGTGCCAGATCCGGAGCAATTCACCAGTCGGAATTAATATATCAAGATTATTTTTGAAAAGTTTAGAAATGGTTGAATTACAGTCGTCAGACTTTGAAAGACGTGTATTGTCAATAAATGAAAAATCGGCAGTGGGATGGCACTCGCAGCTTTGTTTTCTGAAGTCGCCGGGGTGACTTATCTCCCTGAATCTGCCTGTGTGCAATTACCCTTAAAAGCATTAACAGAATCAGCCATCACAACATCACCTGGTATTCCACAACCTCACTGTGAAGAACCACCTACGTTGCTTCAAATTAAAGTTGTGATCTTCTAGTCTGAAAGGGGTGGCCTCTTGTACGGTGATTCTCTTTATGGGTAAAAAGGTCCCCTGCTATTTGTCTATAATGTCCTCTAATGTACTTGTAAAGTGTAATCATGTCCCCTCGCAAGCGCCTTTTTTTTTTAAGAGAAAACAACCCTAACCTTGACAGTCTCCCCTCATAATTTGTCTTCCATCCCTCTAACCAATTTAGTTGCACAATGGGCTATATTTATCAAAGAATGAAGTTAATAGTGAAGTTCCGCCAATAGAGTGAAATTCCGCCACTCTCCATTCATTTCTATGGGATTTTTATAGGCGTATTTATCAAAGGGTGAACTTTCACTTTGACCCATTGATAAATACGCCTTTCAAAATTCCATAGAAATTAATTGAGAGCTGCGGAACTTCACTCTTTGATAAATTTACCCCTTAAGGACTGGAGTCCAAAACTGCACTGCATACTCCAGATGAGGCCTTACCAGGGACCTATAAAGAGGCATAATTATGTTTTCATCCCTTGAGTTAATGCCCTTTTTTATGCAAGACAGAACTTTATTTGCTTTAGTAGCCACAGAATGACACTGCTCAGAATTAGACAACTTGTTATCTACAAAGACCCCTAGATCCTTCTCATTTAAGGAAACTCCCAATACACTGCCATTTAGTGTATAACTTGCATTTATATTATTTTTGCAAAAGTGCTAAACCTTAGATTTATCAACATTGAACTTCATTTTCCAGTTTGCTGCCCAGTTTTCAAACTTAAATAAATCACAAATCACTCTACAAAGTGGCAGTATTCTGTATTATGGTCCAAACCTTTAGTCGGGGGGGGGGGGTTAAATGATCCATCAATCCATTTTGCTCGTGCATATAGGTGGCCAGGTAGGGCAGACATTTCCAGTATTGGCCATGCAAGTAGATATTTACATGTAAGGCTAGCTAAACCAGAACTCCAGGGCGTCTTTCCCAAACAAAGTGAATAATCAGACATATGAATAGACAGAAAATCTCACAGCCCTTAAAGGGATTCTGTCATGATTTTTATGATGTCGTTTTTATTTCTAAATTACACTGTTACGATGCACCGAATCCAGGATTCAGCCTTGTTCAGCAGGATTCGACCTAATCCTTGTGTGGCCTAACAGAATCTGAATCTTAAGTTTCATATGTTAATTAGGTGTGGGAAGGGACATTATGTGGCTTTTCATCTCAAAAAGGAAATCTTTTCCAACTTTTTCCTTTCCTGAATCTAATTTGCATATGCGGATTCGGTTCGGTATTCTGACAAATCTTTCTTAAAGAATTTGGGGATTCGGCCGAATCCCAAACAGCGTATTCGGTGCATACCTACAAATAATTCACTTTACAATATAAAATGTAATTCCTGAACCAGCAAGTGTATTTTTTTTTAGTTATAATATTGGTGTGTAGGCACCATCTCAGGTCATTTTGCCTGGTCATGTGCTTTCAGAAAGAGCTAGCTCTTGGAACTGGTTTCTGGCAGGCTATTGTTTCTCCTCCTGTAACTGAATGTGATGCAGTGGGACCTGGATTTTACTATTGAGTGCTGTTGTTAGGCAGCTGTTATCTTGTGTTAGGGGAGCTGTTATCTGGTCACCTTCCCATTGTTCTGCTGATGGACTGCTGGGGAGAAAAGGGAGGGGTGATATCACTCCAACTTGTAGTACAGCAGTAAGAGTGACTGAAGTTTATCAGAGCACAATTCACATGACTGGGGCATCTGGGGAAACTGACAATATGTTTAGCCCCATTTCGGATGTCAAAATTTATATATTAAAAAAAATCTGTTTGCTCTCTTGAGAAACAGATTTCAGTGCAGAATTGTGCTGGAGCAGCACTATTAACTGATGTGGTTTGAAAAAAAAAAAAAAAATTTTTCTCATGATATCCCTTTAACAATGTCAGGCTTTACAGAACTGCATTTTTAAAGTCTGGCATTGGAAAGAAGTACACAGTATTCCATACAAATACAATATTCTCTTAATATCTTAGCCTTTTGACCTGACTTTTGGTCACATTCTGTTATCAGAAGGAACCAGGGTTTGCATGTGGACAACTTAGTGATGATAAATCTGTGTTCTTATCTGATACTTTTATTTCCCGTTTGAATGCCTTCCAACTGCTATAAAGGAGATTTCTTTACAAATTTCCCACTGTGCTGGATGCTTTGAAATCCTTAACAGCCGACCCACCGAAAAGAATACCTAACAAAGACTCTAGTGTCAAATCATTTTGTGTTCACACCACTGGCCTGAAAACTGCAGCAAGAAAAGGTGGACCATTTGCTTCATGGTTTAATAGTCACCCTGCTTTCTAATATACTGTAGGAATTGTGTTGTCTCCAAGGGAAGGCCAGTATCTGCCACTAGATATGCACCAAATCCAGAACAGCTTCTTCACTAAAACAAAATCATAGTATATTTTTTTTAAAAAGTCTTCAGTTGTCGCATAGTCAAGTCATAAAATATATTTTAGCTTTTGATTTAATTTGGCCATATCCAAAGCCTGGCAAAATCCAGAGGCCCTTATCTCTCCATTGGCATTTCTGAGAGGGAGGTCTGCCAACTGTCACAGCCACGTCTGCTTTAAACTGCTTGCTTTCCATAGCACTGTGGGAAATGCTGACAGATAGGGGTATTTTGATTGCTGCTGTTGTCCACCTGATTGCAGCAAAATGCTAATAGCTATGGTACATTGGGCTATTTGACAGCTTCTGTACCCTCTCTAGCTCTTTGACATGCAGCTGTCAATGGCTTTCCCCTTCTGAGAAAACTTCCCATTCAGTTGAATGGGACACATAGAGACTATGGAAGATGCTGGCAGTGTCCGTCTGGAATTGCTCTGACACTTGTGTTGGCATTCAAAGGGAATTGGGGAGTATTTATGAATTCATGTTCACTTCTGCCCATATCTGTGTGACGTGTACTTATTAGGGTGGCCAGGTATAGATGTTTCTACTATCAATTTTCTGGGGTCCTTGCAATATATTAAAGCAGCAACTGATCAAGGGCCTAACATCCCTATTGTTCACATTTGACACTGCTCATGGGCAGTACCTACCACTTTTTTCATGAGGATCATTGAGTGGACAAGTAGAGTGTGAGCTGGTTCAGAGGCCTGAGGAGCAAATGAGCATACCTTGTGTCATCAGCCTTAGTAAACTTTTAAAGGGGATGTAAAGGCAAAAATATAAAATCCCATTTTTACTTTCTTTAATGAAAAATAAATCTATCTCCAATATACTTTAATTAAAAAATGTGTACCGTTTTTATAATAAACCTGACTGTATGCAGTGCAATTCCCCCTTCTTTTACTGCTGTGGATAGGAATTGTCAGACATTCCCCCAACTGCTGTACAGGTAAACGGTTATACTTTCAAATGGCAGGGGGAGCCCCCCCCCCACCTTACTTCCCAGAACTCGAGCAGCATTGTTGGATTCCTGTAGAGATTTGTATCCAGAGACTCAGTGCAGTCTTTATATTCTGTTTATTAATCAGTCTTGCTGTATCGGCTTCTATGGCAGATATTATTTGACTTGTGCTTTTTGATAATTTATGACGATCCTTAAGCTTAACCTCCCAACTGAAGCCCAGACCACACTGAGCATGTGCGAGTCTTGATATTGCAGAAATGTCTAACAAAATTACAAGATGACAGCCCCCTGCACCAACTTTGAAAGCATAAATCATTTGTCTTATTAGGCTGCTGGTGCAGTAAGTTCATGTTTATATTTAGTATACAAAATACATCATTTCTAACATTATTCTATTTTAGACTTTAGTTGCCCTTTAAGTGGCCTCTACAATCAAAACAATCCTATTGGGTTTAGTTAATGTTTAAATGATTTTTTTAGTAGACAAAGTATGGAGATCTCAATTAAGGAATTGGAAAAACCCCAGTACCGCATTCTGGATAACAGGTCTCATACCTGTATTGTAATACCATGTTGGATGTCTCATCCAGATGTGTGTTTTTGGCCCATTAAAAAGACAGTTTCAACATGATTTCAAGGAATAGTGCTTGGAACAACTTTTCGTATATTGTACAACTTTTTTTTTGTTTTGTTTCTTAAGCTAAACAGGGAAAATGAAGCAACTTCATGCCTGATCCATGCAAGGTAGATACTTATTATATGTTATTATTAAGTATTTATATAGCGCCAACGTATTGTGCAGCGCTGTGATCACCAGTGCACCGATAATCCCCCCTTCTTAATGGACATTTCTGTGCTCTGGTAATCTAATTCTCTTCCTTGCAAGGACCAAACATGGAATATCTTCAATAACAAAAAAACATACTTTAAAGGAGACATTTTATGTAAAAACTAGAATGTACCAGTGTATTTTACTAGATGTAGAAGGAAATGTGCTTGAAAAAGTTGTTTCTGGTTAAAATTCTGCAAAATCCTTACTAGTCCCACCCATCTGTTCCACTTCATGCTGCCTCCTTTCCCAGGCTGTGCAGGGGAGCTGACAGCACTCCGCATACTGCACTGTGGAATAGGGACCAATCAGCAGCTAAGCTCACCTGAGAAGGAACTGATGCCTGTCTTTGCTTGTGTGACTGCAGGGCTGTGATTGGCTGTCCCCCTTCTAATGTGTTTCTTGCAGGAACCATTGGGACACGCCCACCCCTCATTTGATACAGGGAAAGGGACCAGTGAACATCTATTGAGGCAATTTTTAAAGATATTAATTTTTAGCATAATGTGAAACTAACACCGTGCTTGCCTACAAAATTAGGTTGTTTTTTTTTTTTTTTAGTTTATCCTATGTCTCCTTTAACCCAAATGTTTTAAGTAATCACAAAAAATCTATGTTCAGGCCAAGCCCTATTCAATGAATACTGCCCCATTTATGGGCCATAAAAATATAATACTGGTTAAGACATCAAATACTCATCCTGCCCCATAAAACAGTTATATAGCGTCCACTCTGCACTGCACTTAATGGGCCGAGTTCATTAGAAATTTACAGGGCTACATAGGTGCAGCATCACTCGTCACTGTTTATAGAAGGGGTTTATTGTTTTTTTAAATTGTAGATTTTATTGCTCCATCTCATTGAGCCAATCTTCTCAAGGTGCAAAAGGGAAAAAAAAAATCTTTAATGAGCAAATGAAGTGGTTAAATAGCACTTTCAGGCATCTTCGCGCTGCTGTCAGAGTTCACGTTGGTGAAGAGACAGCTGATTAAAAAAAAAAAAAAAATCTTTCCATGTGAAAATTGGGTAGCTTCAAACCTTGATGTATTCAGGCGAACCCGTTATGTAGTGTCAGGGATGCAGATTGTGAACTGTTGGTATGTGTGAAATGTCAGCGCAAATTAGGTTTCACTCTGAGTTTTTCAAAGCAAAAAAAAAGATAAACAAATTTACGGTTAACCTAATTACTGAAGTAATGGCAATGAAAAGCAGTCTCATCCCATTAAAAGCAGATAAAACCCCCATGAATGGTCACGGAATGACACGTGACATGAACAACAGATTGGAAGAGAATTTCTTTTGTGTGGGTTCAGGTGTATGTGTATTCATTCATGTGCGCACAACATTGCTAAATTGTACACTGGGCAGATGTGTAATTGCAGGAGCAGCCAGCCTGGCTTTTATAATAAGCCTTTGCCTATACAAACACCCTTTTATTCTCTTGCTTTTCATGGGCTGCTGTATATTTAATTACATCCAGAAATGGCAAAAAACCCTGCCCTTCACCTGCACTGATAAACCTTGGGATTACTAGGGTTTATCTTGGATAAAGGTAAGGAGCTGTTGCACACTGAGCAGAAACATAGAAACCAATTCTTATTCCAGTAAATTGCTGGAAACTGGTCTGCGTGTTGCGTTCCCGGATGTAATAGTCTCATTAGTTTAAGTGCAATATTAAGATTCTGCGTAACTTTTATAAGATATAGTTGCATAGCCACTAGAAACATCAGATTTTCAGATGACCAGCTGTTGCCTGGATTGATTTACCGCTTTTTCATTTGTCCCTCTCTCATCATAGACTTGAGGGATTAAAGCCCTTTCAATCTTGTAGGCCATTTTTAAAACCTAAAAGGAAAATTATACCCCAAAATAATTACTTAAGCAACAGTTTATATCATATTAAATAATCTTATCAAACTGGAAAATATATTTAAGTAAATATTGCCCTTTTACATCTATTGCCTTTAACCACCATTTTGTGATGGTCTGTGTGCTGCCTCAGAGATCACCTGACCAGAAATACTGCAGCTCTAACTGTAACAGGAAGTGTGGGAGCAAAAGACTGAACTCTGTCTGTTAATTGGCTCATGTGACCTAACATGTATAGTATGTTTGTGTGCCCTGTGAATCATACGATCCCAGGGGGCGGCCCTTATTTTTTTAAAATGGTAGTTTTCTATTTATGATTACCCAATGGCACATACTACTAAAAAGTATTATTATGAAAATGGTTCATTTACATGAAGCAGGTTTTACACATAAGCTGTTTTATCTTTTTATAGAGACCTCCTACATTGTTTGAGAGGTATAGTTTTACGTGCTAAGCTGCAATGCAAGTTGGTTTTATCTCAAAAGCTGCATCATGGCCGCCCCCCTATGGGATCCTTGTTAAAGGCATGTACTGAAAGAAGTTGCTAAAAATATACTGGGAACACAAAGGCTTGGATTATTTGTTATATCGATCTAATAGAGCCGTGGGAACACACACACACACACACACACACACAATATTGAATTGTACTGAATATACTTCTGTGTTGAAATGTTGAAACCAACATTCGTGTTGGTAATTTTGCCTTTGAAATTCTATTTCGGTCACTGGGCTACTATACAATTATCAGTAAACACTTTCTACAATATTGGCACAAATATGGCCAGCTCTAGAGGAGACTTCTGTTTGATATACTGGTAGTCACGTGTTGCCTATTACTGGTCTGCGTCCTTGGCACAAATCCGGCTTTTATTATTTTATAGTGTGCTGACTGGACCATTGTTGGGGGTGTGATCATTGTTGATTTAAAGAACTTTTCTATTAGGACCTTGAAAATTCATCACTCATCAATGAAATTCTCCCCATCAACTGAACCCCAAGTATAATCCCAAACAAACCTTTATTAGTGCTACTGGGACAATCAAGTATAGGGCAAGACCACTCATTCCTGTATGTGTTCTTGTACTCGCTGGAGCCATCTGTAGGATATTCAACTGAGAGAAGCTCTTCTGTTTAATCTTGCTTCAAGTCTATATTTTATGTCTATGCTAAGACGCCTTTCACATTTTTTCTGCAACTAAAGGGAAAAGTATTTAAAGGGATTCTGTCGCGGGAATACATTTTTTTCCCCAAAACTCATCGGTTAATAGTGCTGCTCCAGCAGACTTCTGCACTAGAATCCTTTTTTCAAAAGAACAAACAGATTTTTTTTTTTTTTTTTAATGTTTAAAAAATGTGCTTTGATAAACTTACTCTTTACTGCTGCACTGGAATTCACCTCCCTTTCTCACTAAATGCAGAACAGTGGGAAGGTAACCAGATAACAGATCACTGGTAGATATGAGAAAAATCAAAGTCCCACTGCGGCTCCTTCAGTTACATTGAGTAGGTGAAACAATAGCTTATCTGAACGCTGTTACATCATGAAGTGCTGAATCGGGCACAATAACGTAAGATGGCTTCATACACACCAATATTACAGCTAAAAAAATACACTTGGTTCAGGAATAACATTTTATATGGTAGAGTTAATAATTGCAGCGTAAACTGTGTAATCTAGAAATTAAAAATAAAAATACAACACAAAAATCATGACAAAATCCCTTTAAGTATTCAGTTATTGTTTGTTTCCTTGAAGTAAAGTTCATACTTAATATGCATGGGTTACGAATGAACATTGTGAACTGAACAGTGTCTAAAACTTGTACACAGCAATTCTTACTTGCCACGTGCTTAAATATTTTATAATAGGTATTTGTGCCACATTATACATGTGCTGGGTGGTTTTCAGTCCTAGAATTTAATCATTTGCTGCTTGATTTGGGGCCTTCACTTTCTGGTGTTATAAAAGTGTTAGTCACTTCTATGATTATTGATGTTTATTATTATTATTTATTTTTTTCATCTTAATGTTACCATACATTTATTTTGCCAATTATTCTTCCCATTAGGTGCTTTATGGATGTGCATAGTACTGAATCCACATTGCAAAGCAGAACAGAAGGCCATTTGGCTGAAACAGCTAAAAAAATGGAACAGTGTTGATGTCTGTCCTTGGGAGGATGGAAACCATGGCAATGAGCTGCCCAACTTAACCAACGCCTTGCCTCAGGGTGGAAATGCCAATCAGGGTAAGAAAAAAAGGCATCCTGTCAAAGAATAAGCCCTTACATAAAATTCAGCTGTATATTATATGTACAAGCTTTTCAGTGTTATGCATGACTGTATATGTCATGGAATCAGTCTTGGTTTAATGTATATGTAATGAAAACCAAGTATCTGACAAATATTAAGTGCCAGTTGCCTGTAAGAGGGTCTGTTAGCAAATTAGCTATACATTGCATTCTTTCTTTCCGATGTCTCTACTACTATTGTACCATAATATTGTACCATATTGACTGTAATGTTTAATTATGCCGTCTTTGCATCTCGCTTCCTTCCTTTGATTGCACTGATTTTTATAATTTCCCCCATTATTTTGAGCTAAGACCCCAAACTGAGGAGTACCTTATAAAAAAACCTTGGTGCTGTGGTTCACCAATTGGACAGAAGGGCTCACCGGCTAAATTGTTTTGCCATCATTGATCATCCTGCAGCTTGAATTAATCGAATTACTAATCGTTAGCCATATTTTATTGCCGAGGTGCAGTTTGGCAGAATGTTATAAATGAGCCCGAGTGCATGGTATTCGCTAGGAGCTCCGAATATAATGGTTGGCAGCACCCTCATTCACCCAACAGACCTCTTGAAGAGCTTGCCACTCATTGGTCCACCCATTATTTTTATCAATCAATTCATTTGATTGGACTATACAGTTACATACAAGCTGAAACGTTTTTGTTTTTTTTTTGTTTTACATTTTTCTTGAAAATCTAATTTTCGAGTAGTGCCGAAACCATATAATCTGTTCTGCAGTTGCACCCAGATTTAGTAAGCTCCAATTCATCATGTGGCTGAAATTAGTCCAGTTGAACCAAGTAAGAGGCGTAGCTAGCTCATTTATTTTCTGCACAAGCATTTACAGCAATCTTTCATACTGTGGACGATGTTACGTTTTAGCGAAGCAGCAAAAAAAAAAAAAAAAAAGCCATTTCCTGCTGTTCCACAGATTCATCACATCGGCCTCATCGGACAGTGTTCACGCGAGCAATAGAGGCCTGTGATCTCCACTGGCAAGATAGCCACTTACAGCACATTATTAGCAGCGACCTTTACACCAACTACTGTTACCATGACGACACTGAAAACTCCCTCTTCGATTCTCGTGGGTGGCCCCTCTGGCATGGTATGTTGCTCAGCTATGTAGAAGTGCCTGTGACTTGTTCGCTTTGTTCATATTCCTTTGGTGTTGGGAAGAGCCGTGGGTAGATGAAAATACTAGACGATAAGAGCTAATTTTGTTCTTGTACTAAAAGATCGATTTAGGGGGAAAATAAACTGGAACGGTCAAAAAGAAGTGAGTCAAGTTAACACACAATTGGTTTTTGTTTTCTTCCTTTCCCCCCATATCCTTTAGAACATGTTCCAACAGCATGTGCCAGGGTCGATGCACTGCGATCACATGGCTACCCACGTGAAGCCCTCCGACTAGCAATAGCCATTGTCAACACTCTAAGAAGACAGCAGCAAAAACGCATGGAAATTTTTCGGGTGCAGAAGAAAGGTGAGCAGTGAACAAGAGAACAAAGACATTAAAGTTGGGATTGGGAAAGAGGATTCTATTCATTTATTATTCTATGTTTGCACATGCTAGCAAATTGTCCAATTCAGCAGCAGTTTAGAGGGGTGGCGTTGTTGTTGTTGTTGTGTGCCCACACATTCATTTGGGAATTTATAGGTTTGAAGCGAAAAGAATTGCAGAAACAAAAGTGCCTAAAGACATTGTGTGTTGTATGTGTGAAGCACATTCTGTTTGCATTTCCTGCTTGGCATGGATCTGCTATTTACTGTAAATTGCCTGTAATTGAACAGTGTACAGATGTATACTCCAGAACAGTTGGGGGTTTTCCTGGTAAGGGGTCTTTATATAATTTGGTTCACCATTCCTTAAATCTACGAACGCTTAAGGGGGGAAAATGAGGATTCTTTTGCCTCAAATATAGATTTATACATTAAAACGAAACTCAAAGACTACCTCTGGGAGCACCTGGATAACACTCGAACTGGCACTTAGATGGCAGTGTCACCCACTGTAACCTACAGTGCTTTAATACCCCTCCAAATTGTGTCCATAAGTTACCCTCCCATTTAGACTGTAAGTCCCACGGGGTAGGATCCTCAATCCTTTTTTCTCCTTGACAATGAGCACTTAATCTGTTTTTTAAATATATTTTGTATTTATGTAAATTGTATTTCTAATAGTGCACTTATTGTTACTTATTAATGCAGTGAACCCTTGTTTGTTACTACTGATGTATTGTTTTGCTGTAGAGTGCTTTGCCCTCAAGGAGCGCTATACAAAAAAAATATACATACATACATACATACATACATACATGGTACTGTTTTATAAGAGAAAATGAAAATCATTCTTTAGGGAACAGTTCAGTGTAAAAATAAAAGCTGGTTAAATAGAAAGGCTGTTCAAAATAAGTTTCTAATATAGTTAGTTGTAATGAATAAAGGCTGGAGTGACTGGATGTCTCACATAATAGCCAGACACTACTTCCTGCTTTTCAGCTCTCTAACTCTGAGTTAGTCAGCGACTTTAAGAGGGATCACATGAGACATAACAGTTGAGTGAGTTTGCAATTAATCCTCAACATTCAGCTCAGATTCAAAAGCAACAGGTATGACCCATGTGGCCTCCCCTCAAGTCGCTGATTGGTTACTGCCTGGTAACCAATCAGTGGAAAGAAAGATCGCTGCAAAGCAGTAAGTAGTTATGGCTATTACATTACACATCCAGACACTCAAGCCTTTATAGATGACATTTTTGGCTAACTCGTTATATTGGAAACATGTTTTATCTTGCACAGCCTATCTATTTACCCAGTTTTTATTTTTACACTGAACAGTTCCTTTAAAAATAAGTACAGTATTTGCTTTAAATGGATCCTGTGGATCCATCTAAGGTTTTCTGAATAGCGGATTTCTGGAAAATGGAACATATATCTGAATTGCATTAAAATCATGATAGAGAACACCAAGAAGTGTGTGCCCTTTTACCGGCATCTGTCTAATGCTAAATGTTGTTTTTAAACTCTTATGGGAGAGGTAATGTGATCATGGGACAGCTTGTTTCTATTCATTGGTGAAATATGCCTGGAATGGAAAACCTTCCACCTCTACTGAGCTAACCTCAATGACCAGAACATGATTAAGCAAGCTTACTAAACATGCAGCCCTGCTGCCACATAGGTCCTAGCAGCTTGAACGCCACTCATGTGACAATTCCTGTTCGCTCCTCATCATCTTTTTACCTGAAAGTAAGATTTGATATTGTAACATTGCTTTCACATGTATTGTGATCGTTAAATTATGTGTAGCTCCTTCTTTAGCAGCTCAATTTGGGGGCCAGACTGATTCACTTTTTCTTCTATGCAGAGTTGGTTCACAAAGGGATAACATCAATAACAAATCTTGAAGGCTGGGTTGGCCATCCGTTGGATCCTATTGGTACTCTGTTTAGTAGCCTAATGGAAGCCTGTAGAGTGGATGATGAGGGTTTCCATGGGTTCTCGGATTTTGCAGGTAATCTCTAGTTTCATCTTAATAGTGTGTATTCTTTTTATTGTCCATATGTTTGATATATCTGAAAACGCTCGTCTCCTCCAGCTATCTAAACTAAAAGTCAACGGCGCCCATAAGGGTGGAATTTCTGTTTGTCAGCTGTGACACAGATGAGTTTCTTTGCTCACACACAGCCTACTTCACGCCAGATTTCAATATATATCTGGATACCCACTGTTTGTAATGAATGATTGATAGCGTTTTTGCTGCACCCTTTATTAAGTTCTGAGTAGGTATTATTGAGGTTTGTCATAAGGCATTGTATAGGGCTTTTATCCTGTAGCCTTCTGTTTCCACCAGGAAATTAAATTCTTTATTTTGATTTCTTTAAAATGCTTGAAAATGTATTCCAGGCCAAATTGCTAAAATGTAAATCCGATTTTTTTCTTTAAGTCTTCTGTGTGTGTGGGGGTGGGGGGGGGGGTAGAATAATGGAGACTGATTTAAAGAAATGAACATGTATAGTTGTGCAGAACATGCAGTTGCCACTTGATATGGAGCACTTCATGAGCAAAAACGTTACTAAGAGTAACTGTTTAAAAGAGAAGGAAAGGCTAAAATTAAGTAAGCCTTATTAGAAAGGTCTATATAAATATACCAGTAAACCCTCAAACTAATGCTGCTCTGAGTCCTCTGTCAAAGGAAACACAGCATTTAATTTCTTATTGTGTACACATGAGCTTCTTTATCATAATTCCTTTTTTCAGCATAAACCTCCAGGGCTAGGGTTTGAGCATGCTCAGTTTGCTCCTCTCCCCCTCCCTTTTCACCCTCCCTGCTGTAGTCTGAGCCCAGAGCAGGGAGAGACTCGGGCAGGAAGTGATATCACACCAATTTAATATGGCAGCTTCTATCCTAAACAAACAGCTTCTAGAGCTTTTTACTCTGGTATGGTAAAGCAGAATAAATTGTCTTAAATCTTGCACTATTGTGGCTAATCTATTGGCAATATACTTCTTCAGTAGCTTTCCTTGTCCTTTAAGTAAGGTGAAGAAAGCCCCCCTGACCTTTAGAGCTTACAATCTATATTTTCGGTTTTAGTAATAAAAATATCCTAAAGTAAAAAATGACTTCACTACGTCAGAAGGTCCTGTGCTTGCTTCATCAAATGCTTTTGCTCTTCCCAGATGGCTTTGGGCATTGCAAATCTCTAGAATACCAACACCTGTCCCCCCACAAGTTCCTGGAAGAAGGGGAATCTTATTTAACGCTGGCTGTGGAGGTAGCGCTAATCGGCCTGGGGCAGCAGCGAATAATGCCAGATGGCTTGTACGCACAAGAGAAGGTCTGTCGGAACGAGGAGCAACTCATTTCTAAGCTGCAAGAAATTGAATTGGATGATACTCTAGTGAAAATATTCCGAAAGCAAGCAGTCTTCCTATTAGAAGGTGAGGCCAATGTGTGAATCGTTTTTTTTTTTTTTTTTTATTATGACAGGTTTATGTAAAGCATTTGTGCAGTTCCCAAATAAGAGAGCATATCATCAGGATATGTGTTTTACATATCACTTTATATCAAGTGAGACCCATGAGTGAAATGTGCAAAAGCTCCATCTATTTACAGTCACTGGGGTTATTGTTGATGGCTATGGAGAATCCCTCATCCAAGCAGTTAATATAAATATAAACAGCCTCGCTCTCATGTACACATGTAGGGAATGAAAATAAGATTTGCCTTGTTCCCTTGAAAGTTATTTGAAGTCTATTTATGGAAATTATACTGTCCTTGCCTTACAAAATGTGAGCAGATCGAGGCTTATTAAATCCCACACAAATGCACTCCTCTCAGCGGTCGTCCAGTTACTCCACACGCTCCCAGAAAGCTCTGAATTACAGAATGGTTGTCTCCCATAGACTCCATCTCATCCAAATAATCCACATTTTTAAAAAAGGATTTCCTTTTTCTCTGTAATAATAAAACAGTAACTTGTACTTAAACTCAATAGGCTGGTTTTGCTTCCAATGAAGATTAGTTCTATCTTAGTTTGGATTATTTAATCTTTACATAATTTTCCAGTAGACTTAAGGCATGGAGAGACAAATTTAAAGAAAGATATGTTATCCGGAGAACCCCAGATCCCGAGCATTCTGGATAATCAACCCCATACCTGTACTAGTTCATTTTAATATACCAAAATACTGTATGTTGTTTTTTTTTAAAAAAAAAATACCCAAAATATTAAACCTATATCATTTTAGAATTTTTTTTTTCTCCCTTCACCATGAACCGTGAATAAGTCCCAGAACTGACGGGGACACTTGTGAAGCCTTAATGAGCACAATACAGTACGGCTCTTTGCTTTTTGCACTTCAGCAGCTCCCACTCCAGCCTATACAAGAAAGCTTTGTCTTTTCCATACCTTGATCTTTGCCTTTCTCAGTGGCCAAACTACGCTTGGTATAAACAAAGCTCTTACAGCTCTTCATGAGCTCCATACAAAGCATGTTTGTGTGTATATAAAGTCTATTCCACCAGCAGCTAGACAATGGGGGAGGTACACTGAGCAGAACTCTCCAGTAAGAAACCTCTTCACTTGCTTTGTTCTGTTTCCAACCACTCGGCTAACAAGGCTCAGGTACATTGGAGTTGAAGAGGTTTATTACCCTGTGTTTGTCTCCTGCAAACCATAAACAGTGTGCATCTTTTCCTAATTATTTCACAAACCTGGTTGTATGATTCTTACATGCTGTTTTGTCTCATTTGTGCAACGTAATGGTGATTTACACCTACTGCTTTACACTTGGGGGGGGAATTCACAAAAGTGGTGATATTGAGACAAAATCAAAGTGGAGATAAAAATGTTGGATTTCTCACCAAATTCAAAAACCTCTATCTCTACTTTTGTGAGTTTGTCTTTTAAACAGACACTTTTCAGATTTAGTCTTTCGCACAACATTTTAACGACATTTTTCTCTCAATTTGTCTTAAGCTTTTACTAAACCTGTCAGTCAGCCATTAGGTAGGAATTTTCAGGCAGGGGGTTATTTTACCTAGGAAAAGAAAAAAAAGTTTATTTTACCTTTGAAATTAAAATTGTCTGAACCAAAGCAGAGCAGATTATTTTAGAATTGATCTGATACATGGGGAAGAGCTTTACTGATCTTTACTCCATTTTTAAAATGTCTGGAGAAAATGTCGTTTTTGCACGATTTTTATGTCGTTTGAAAGACAAATTCATAAGTCTCTAAACTGTCTTTCACTAAAAAATGAAAATTGTCAGTTGAGTCTGAATTTAGGCAGATTTCTGTTTGGGAATATGGAGAAATTATTTTACACTAGTTTACACCACTTTTACTCAAAAAATGGACTCTCCACTTTTGTAAATTCCCCCTTAGCATTACCTGCCACCTCAGGAATTGAGGGGCAGGGCAGCAATAAACAGTGTATGCAGAGTCCTGTTCTGATTATACAGGGAGTGTCGAAAAATGCTTGTTGTGAGCATACAAAAGCTAACTCACTTGCCTGTTCTTCCTGCAGCTGGGCCATACAGCGGACTGGGTGAAATCATTCATCGAGAGAGTATTCCAATGCACACATTTGCCAAGTATCTCTTCACATCCCTCCTACCTCACGATGCTGAATTGGCATACAAAATAGCACTGAGAGCCATGAGGTATGTGTGTTTGCGGCAATAGTAGCACTCTTTATGCCATAAGTCTCCCCACAGAAGCTTTCTATGTCCTACTACCGAAGTGTCGCTTTTATTTAGCAACGGAAAACGAATCCTATGAAATTAGGAGGCCTATGACTAAATCAAACAGGGCTTTATTTTATCTGAAACAAGCCTGTTGACATATTAATAATCATTTATTGCTTTTTAATATGATTTAAGAAGTGTTGGACAGAAGTGAGAGCATTGAGTTCTCGTGACGCATTATACATTTAGATTTCTTCCCCTTTTACATTCGTTTTAGAAATGCAGAATGTGTGTTGTATTTATACATATAGAAAATGTTTCTATGGAGCAAACTGTGTCTAACCAGCTGCCTTTTCCTACTTAAATGGACTGTGATCCCTTCAGTCTAACAGTTGCATTGATGGTTTGTTCCATCTTTATATGCACTTGTTTTGTTTTTGATCTGCTCATCTTGGGCCAGACAGATTGTACACAAACACCCACATTCATCACAGACCCAGCATGTGTTTGCACAGTTAAACCTTTGCAGTATCATCTAAAGTCTGTAAATGAGCTGCTGATTCTCCCATAAATCCTGAAGTGTTTTTCACCCATTGGATGCTGATGTTATGGTTGTATACACTATATATACCAAGAAGCATATAGCACCCTAATGCATGTTAATTTGGTGGATTTTTAAAAAGAAACCAAAAGAAAACAACCCACTTTTTTGACATAGATTCATTTGGGTTTATATAAAAACAGAGAACTGTATTCTAAACATATTAGAATAAATCATGATATTCTGACTCACAGGGACCATTTCCTCAATCCTTTAGGCTGGAAGAGTCATTCTATCCTTCCTTCAACTTGTTCCATCTTGAAGTGATGGATTCTGGGATTTGAAGTCTGTCTACCATGGAAAGCAGAGAAACTTTAGTCACAGAATTCATCCATTCGAGAGGAACTATCATGAAAATGAAAAACTAATATTCATCATTCAGAAATAAGAAAGTTTCTAAATACAATCAATTAAATATTATGTACCGATTCTGAAATGGTCATGTTTATCTTAACTATTCCTCTCTCAGCATCTATTTCTCCTCATTCTGTGCTCATTCAGGAGTTGGGTGTCAGACGAATGATCCAATATATCTTATAGGGGGCTCTTTTTGCCTAGAAGATGTATTAGAGCTCACTCTATTAAAATTACCAGACATCATGTCTCTCTACATGCAGGATTTGTGCAAAAGGCAATTATTTTGTTAGGTTTTGTTTGTACTGGAATCAGAGCTCTAATACATCTGCTAGCAAAGTCTCCCTGTAAGATATTAGATATAATCGTCCATAAATATCTGACGCCCAACTGCTGCATGAAGAGAGAATGAAGAGAAACAGATGCTGAGAGAGGGATAGTGGACATAAACTTGATTATTCCAGAAACAATGCAGAATATTTAATTGATTGTATTTTGAAAGTTTCTTACTTCAGTATGAAGCTTCTATAAAAAAAATGTAGTTTCGCAATAGTTCCCCTTTCAGTATGGACCATGACAGACTTCAAAACCTGTTAAATTAGCCACTGAGTAAATTAATAAATAAATTAGTATCTGCCCCAGGACAGTCAAACATGTAATAGTTTATTGTGTTTAGTTATTGGCAAGCCTTCAGATCCCTTGGCCCCTGTGGAACTGTAGGAGTGAGAATAGGAACACTGGGGCCTGATATCTGAGTGAAACTTGAATAACCGGCAGCAAGCTGAACACAATACACTGTTAAGCTTTCTGGACAGTCGCTCTCCGGTTTATTGAGATTGGCCAGTGGACCAATGAATAGGTTTATTGTTTTTAACAAATGTTTTTCTCTTCTATACAGGTTGCCAGTGTTGGAATCCACAGCTCCCACTGGAGATATGTCCCGCCCACACCACATTGCCTCAGTCGTTCCTAACCGTTATCCCCGCTGGTTCACCCTGAGTCATATTGAGTCACAACAGTGTGAACTGGCTTCTACTATGCTGACTGCAGCCAAAGGTACTCCCATTTCTCAACTCCTACTTTAACAGGAGCGAACTTGGCCTGTTTAAATATGTCACCTTGTTATGCAGTGCCAAACTTGGAGACCCATAAAAGTGCCACGTTACGTGTCCATTTTTATATAGTGCACTAAAATGCCTCAATCTTTGCCGGGCTTCATTGAGCAATACATTGGTACCTGTAATCAAAATATACATCATAGAAATGAGCCCTGTTTAGTTGTAAAGGCAGTATTGGGGCAATGAGTTGTAACCAGTGGAGCTTAGTTGTTAGATTGAACTCCACTAAAGCTCACAGTTGTGTTGTTGTGATGCATGTTTCATTAAATTACACATTTCATTTACAAACCATTAAATGGTTTCCATATGCTTGAATTTGCTTAATATCTTCCCTAGTATGCCCATTTGTAATAATAAGCTGATGTGACCACAGATATTAGCAGATCAAAGTTACCCACAGAAACCATGTAAAGTTGTTGGTGAATGCACAGAAGTAGTATAGTAGGCTATTAGTGGCGTGTGTGATGTTGTCATAGCAGAGAATTTAAAGGGATGTTTCACCTTTAGGGCTATTCCACACGGGGAGATAGCCACGCGTTTGCGGTCGCGGCGTCAAAGCGCAGCGACAGTCGCCGCGACCGGCGCAGGCGACAGTTTTGTATGGGCGCCTATGTAAAAACGCCTGTGCTAACCACACGAGGCGATGCGCTTTTCAACAGTCGCCTGAAAATGCCTCGCCAGGCTTTTTCAGGCGGCTGTTGAAAAGCAAATCGCCTCGTGTGGTTAGCACAGGCGTTTTTACATAGGCGCCCATACAAAACTGTCGCCTGCGCCGGTCGCGGCGCTTTGACGCCGCGACCGCAAACGCGTGGCTATCTCCCCGTGTGGACTAGCCCTTAAAGTGCACCTGTCACCCAGACCTAAAAATATGTATAATAAAAGTCCTTTTCATATTAAACATGAAATTCAATTTCTATTTTTTATTAAAGCATTCATAGCTGTTGTAAACTCATTTAAACATCTCCGTGGTCAATCAAATATTGCCTCCCCCTCCTCTATGCCTTAAACAACCTCTTTAAGCCCTACAGCTAAATTGTATCTTCTGTTGCATATGGGGGAGGGGGCTGCTAGTTTAACCTCAGGACCGATTAATGTGCCCTGACTGGGTGCCACTCCCATTTAACTGCAGGAGGAATGAAGGTTTACTTTTCAGAATCACTCTTCCAACTGCAGCAAACTCTTCTGCTATTTCTTACTCCCTGTGGTTTTTTTCTTTAATAATCAGACTTGCACGACAGCATTTTATTATCTGGTTAAGCTTGTGCTTTAATGTTTTTTTTCCCCCTGGTTTCCAGCTCCTTACCAGCCTTATGGCTCTCTAACTGAATTTCCCTGTCTGAGTCTGTGTATGTGTGCAGAATCGGTAATGCCTTGTCAAGGAATCTACGAGTTAACTCTTTCTTCTTCTCTTCCATTTCCAGGTGATGTTAGAAGGCTGGAAACAGTGTTAGAATCCATCCAGAAAAATATTCACTCCTCGTCGCACATATTTAAGCTTGCACAAGATGCATTCAAAATAGCGACCTTAATGGATAGCTTACCGGATATAACGCTCCTTAAAGTGTCTCTGGAACTTGGCCTCCAGGTTAGTAGATATAGGCTTTGTATTGGTGCTTCCTTCAGGGTTATGCCTTATGGTTTTGAGAAACACCAGTGCATCCAGTAAGTCCATTAAGTGAGTACATCACTCACTGATGCAGCTTGCTTTGTTACGTGATCCGACAGCTTTGTCAACAACTGACAACAGCCAAGGTGCTCAGGCGAGGCGGAAACTTCATTTCATGGATAGTGACGGGATCTGTGGGCAGGCAAGGGCCATCTTTATTTATAATATGGCTCCTGAAAGTTTAGTAATACCATTAATGAGCCTATTGGCATAGGCTTGGAAAACATTAGATTGCACTGGTTAAGAATGAATTCAAGCACAAGATTTTTTTAATTGTAATTTGATTTCTTTTAAGCAAAATATCAAAGACCAAATTAGCAACTAGAAACTGACATTTGTACTTCAGGGTCATAATTACTTGTTTTCCCAGTGCTGTACATTTCTTCTATATCGTAATAGTGCAGGCAGGGGGGAACAAATATAATTGCAATAAATAGGAGGAAGGCGGTCCTACCCCATAGAGCTTACAGTCGTAATAAGGCTACTGTACTTGGATTGTGTTGAAAATAGGGCTGAATTTGTGCAACAAGAATGAAAATGCTTCAATCAGTTCTCCTCTAGCAGCAGCTCATTGCCTGCAATGTCACTAATGGGCTTTCTCTACTTTTGCAGGTTATGCGAATGACGTTATCAACTTTAAACTGGCGCCGCCGTGAAATGGTCAGGTGGTTGGTAACATGCGCAACTGAAGTAGGTATGTACAAAATAGCTCCCGATTCATCTAGCGATTTACATGCATTTATATGTTTAGTGCTCAGGCCTCTCCTCACGGTGGAGTTTAGTTGGAATAATTAGCCTTTTTGTGTAACTTTTAAACTGATTAATATTTTAATGGTTGCGGCTTTATAGAGGTCGGATATTTCTAAGCAAGCATCTAAACATTTACAAGCATTAGTGAGTGGCTCCCTGTACTTGAGAGAGGTAAATACTAGGGTAAAGTTTATAACAAACAAGGGAAAGTTGCGCTCACTACTCATTTTTTAAAAACATTAAGCAGGATGCAATGAGGCTGTGACCACAAAATTAAGAAGAATTTCACCGGCACACAGGAATTGTAGTAGCAGGGCAAGCCCTTGCAATTTTATTATGCAGTAGTGCAACGTTTCGGGGTCACGCCCCTTTGTCAAGCATGCTTGACAAAGGGGCGTGACCCCGAAACGTTGCACTACAGGGCAAGCCCTTGCAATTTTATTATGCAGTAGTGCAACGTTTCGGGGTCACGCCCCTTTGTCAAGCATGCTTGACAAAGGGGCGTGACCCCGAAACGTTGCACTACTGCATAATAAAATTGCAAGGGCTTGCCCTGCTACTACAATTCCTGTGTGCCGGTGAAATTCTTCTTACCCTTGTTGTGAGGCGGCCGATTCCTCTATCACTGGGCACCAGGATAAGAACCTTTGGGAGTGTGTGGTGTGCGGCTTCTCCATAGTCTATTGGTGTGACCACAAAATTCACATAGACAAATACAAGAGTCCTCTGCACTCAACCCATTATCAATATATTAAGGACAATGAAACATTTTGTGCCTTAAGCTTCTAAAAAAAATTCCTTAACATTTAAACAGAACAGGGATAGTTTGTCCATATATTGCAATATATTTAAGCTGGCCAAGACATCCCTGGTCTGGCCAGTCCTACACTCAAATTGCATCTGATTCATTAAGAATTCTATTGCTTCATTATACATTTTACACTGGGACTAAGTTTTACCTGCGACTTACCTGCTGCTTTCAAAGTAGAACTCCTAAATTTGGTTGCCCCCTTTTATTGGCCACCAGTGAGATCACCTGACTATACTTAAAAAGGTTGGGACTTACCTACAGAGCTATACTAGGGTACAGTGACTTCAAAAAGAGATTCAGAGAGAGTAGATGCACATCTATGTTTGAAATGTTATATTCTTCTAGGCCTGGGGTGCCCAAAAGGTAGATCGTATCTACCAGTAGACATTTAGCTGGTGATCAGAAGATCTCAAGACACTGCCAACAAACAGCTTGTCTAAATCACCCT